>ML677395.1:3460211-3476703 GCA_007922305.1 Dermatemys mawii | reverse complement strand
TAGAATCTAACAGGAATTCCCAGGATCTTCACTTAAGGAAGAATCAATTAGGGATGGGGTCTGGAAGCCCAAATAGCAATTCAAAATTAACCAGAGAACTTTATAAAAGCAATTCCTGATTAGTCAAAAGAGGAGAGCCTCAGAGGACAGACCCAGTAGCTAGGGAACTGATGTCTGAGCTTTTATTTTTCTACTTATGTAAAAACCTGGGAACTTTAAGATCTGACAATAAAAGGCTGCCTGAGCAACCTTTTGTTGCTTTTAGACCAGCCTTTCCCACTCCACCGGTTGATAAATCCTAATTTTTGAAGGGTTAAGTTTTCCAAAGTGCTTAAGTCCCATAGACTGACAATGGGATTTAAGTGCTTGTACCAATTGGACACAAACTTTTAACCTAATTAAGTGGTTTCATGATAAACAAATTTGAAAATACTTTTTAGCCATGTTTTCAGTGCCACCAGTCTTTCTTTATCTGAACACTTTCATCTTTCCTTTAGCTTTTCATTCATCAACTCTTTTAGGTATTTGTATTACAGTAGTGCCTATCAGCCCCAAGTAAGATTGGCACCACATCATACTAGGTACTGTCCAAACACAGAATGAAAGACAGTCCTTGCCCCAAAGAGTTTACAATCTAAATAAACGAGACAGACAAAGCAAGGGAGGGAAACTAGAAGCACAGAGAAGTGAAGTGACTTGAACAAGGTCACACAGCAGGTCAGAGCTGGGAATATCTTTGGGTGTATCTCTGCTGCAGCTTGGAGAAGTAATTTCCAGCTAGGGTAGATGTATACCCACTAGCTTTGATCAAGCCAGCTTGCTAAAAATAGCAGCCTGACCACAGTAGCACAGGTGTCAGGAAAGGCTAACCGCTCAAGTCCTTATGTAGCATCTTGGATGTGATTGATTATACTTGGGTCAGCTAGCTCAAGCTGCTGCCAGTGTCACTGCGGCCACTGTTATTTTTAGTGCACTCTCTCAAACCAAGCCATCACATGTACAGCTACCCATGTAGGAAATTATAGCTACAGTGTACGGATACCCATTGTATCTGTGAGACTTTCTACCTTATATTCCTATATCCTAAAGAAGTCTTGTAATATTCTCATTATTTTTACAATTTCAGATCTGCAAAAAAGGTTGAAATTAGTGTTTCTTTATGGTCTAGTAGAAACACTCAAATTCATATGAATGAATGGTTCATTGATGTAATTACATGCCTATCACTTAATTCTCAAATCTTTTGGGCCATGTCATCAAACAGCGTTGCTGTACTGTTTGTTTCAGCGATGTGCTGGAGAGGATTCATGGGAGATTCTTGTTAAAATACTCTTTGTTCTTCTTTGTTTATAAGGAGCCGGTAGAGTGAAACTGACACAAACGGGGAAGAGCAGGCACTGGTGGAGAAGAAACAGAAGCAATGGTAGCTGCCAGGTAGACTTCACGACCATTGTGCCTTTCATTCTGAGCCACTTCCTCCCCAGCTGCACCAATACCAGGGTGTAAGAAAGAGTAAAAGGACTTTCAGTCTTCCCTACTATTCCAGCCTTGAGTGCAGCTACGTGAACAGGCTGCACATATGAAGGGAGGTCCCTGCTAAACCCCCACTGTGAGTCACTGGAATAATATTGGTGGAACTAAAAAGCTCTGGCTAGGATCTGAGCCACCATCCCAGTGCAGCTTTGAAGAGTTACCACCAGAAAAAGAAAAACCTAAAAGCCTACCAAAGCAATTCACTCTACTGCACACATTCCTCCCCCTGTGGAAGAGAGAATGAACAACATATGCTTGATGTTAGTCACCATAGTGCTTAATGAGTTATTGGAAGGCACTCGGGTACTCTGACGGTGAGTGTCGTATAAGAGCTGAATAGAATAGAACTCTATGCTGAGAGTAAGGGAGAGCGCTAATGTGAAAGACATAGAAGGAGGAAGACCACCTCTTTCTGGAGATGCAAAGAAAGACAAAATGTGTGGCAGGGGGATGATGGGAACTATTTCAAAGTTTTCCTCAAGAACCAATTGAAAAACTGAACACCCCAATGCAGCCTTCTTCCAGAAGCAGCATTGAGAAGCAATGTGGATTAGGAGGAGCTATGGGATGGGAAATGAAGAAGATGAGGAGCTGCCATCTATTACAGGCTAAAGAAGTTCATTTTGCGGGTTCCCATTGTTAGTATATTGGCAGCATAGGACTGATTTTTTCCTTTCCATAGCCATCAATAAAAGAAACAGCCCTGACAGGATTACAGGTGCAAATATCAGAGAGAGGAATAGATTTTGTCAAAGGAGAGAATGGAATAGAAATTTGCAACTTTCTGGCAAAGGACAAATGATACAGATGAATATTGAATGACTGACTGAAGGAGATTGTGTTGTAGTACATCATTTAGCAGTAGAATGGGAAGAGATACAAAAATTGTCAAAAGAAAGCCATAAAGATTATTTACAGTGGAAAGAGTCAGGAGCAAAATTCTCATTTGATAACAGTTGTAAGAAATACAATCCATTAATATTTTATATGAGTTCTATACAGGATTTCACTGAGCTGTGATTATAGTTATGATTATTGTTGAAACCTGATTTGTAGTTCTTAAAGGTGCTCAATCTATTTTGCATAATAAATAAAAGAAGTGATGGAAATATGAAGATTCCTTTAGATATCGGGTGTCAGAAGACAGTAAATTGTGCTAGCTCTTCTACCCAAACAAAAGTCCTTTTCTCCAGCTGCTATGGAGTTTTCTCATTCACGAAACAACTCCCCTCGCCCCTATTCTGTTCCTCAGTTTAATAGAACAAATATATGCTGCAATCCAGTTTAAAGAGGGTGCTGGAACCTGTAGTTCAGGCTAATTAAAAGGAAAGCAAAAAAAGAGAAGATGATGCTTTAAACAATCATGTCACCAATGCATTTTCAGTTAAATATTTCTCAGAGTTCTCTCTAAACATCCCAAAGTATGTGTGTGTGTATATCTATCTATATCTATATATAAACCTAATATTTATAAATTAAACTGATCCATTTTCCCTAATCATATGTAAATGTTTTTCCCCTCAGGCATTTCTCTCTTCTGATAAACTGCCAGACACAATGTTTAAAGGGCCTATCATAAACATACAGCTAAGGGTAGACTAAATTCCCTCCTTTACCTGTAAGGGGTTAAGAAGCTCAAACTTGACCAGAAGGATCAATGGGTAAAGAAGATACTTTCAAATCTTTAGGGGGGAAGGTTCTGTTTGTGCTTTTTTTTTTTTTTGGTTCTCTCTGGGACAGAAAGGGACCAAGGCAGGAAAAACTCTCCCCCAAACCCTACTTGAAATAAACATCTAGGATTACAAAAAATGTAAATAAAGCAAGAAAAGGGATTAGATTTTTTTTTGCTTAGCTTATGAATTTTCCCTATGCTAAGACTGAATCTTATTCCTGTTTTTTGTAACTTTGAAACTAAGCGTAGAAGGGAATCCTCCATGTTTTAACTCTTTATTTGCCCTGTAAAGTTACCTTCCATCCTGATTTTACAGGTGTGATTCTTTTATTTTTTAAAAAAAATAAAATTCTTTTTTTTTTTAAGAGCCTGATTGATTTGCAGTGTCCTAAAGACCCAGGGGTTTGATCTCTGCTAACTTTGTAACCAATTGATTAGTATATTATTCTCAAGCCTCCCTAGGAAAGGGGGTGAACGGGTTTGGGGGGATATTTTGGGGGAGATAGGGCTCCAAGTGGCCTCTCTCTGAATGATGTTTAAATCAATCACTTGGTGGTGGCAGCAATACTATCCAAGGACAAGGAAAGGAATTTGTGCCTTAGGAAGTTTTTTAACCTAAGCTGGTAGAAATAAGCTTAGAGGGTCTTTCATGCAGGTCCCCACATCTGTATCCCAGCATTCAGACTGGGGAGGGAACCCTGACAGGACCAGAACATGGCTTATGCAACAACTTAAAGTCCTAATTAAGCCCTTTTTTGAAGGCTTTGAATTGTTGCATGGCCCTCTACACAGGTGTGAATACCTATTGAGCCACAATTTGGGTAGACACCGGACCCTCGCTAGAACAAGGGCTTTGGGATCTATGCCAAGTCCTGCGTTATAGCAGGAACCGCGTTAAAACAAAATGAAATAAAATGACTGTGTTCTATTTTGGGATCCATGGCCGAGACCGCGTTATAGCCGAATTTGCGTTCTACCGACGCGCGTTCTAGCAAGGCTCTGGTGTATATCCTTACTCAGTTTCATGTTACATCAAATCAGGAAGTCTTTTCTGACACATCAAAGGTTATGGAGTTTGGAGGGACCTCCCCAATAGAGGGATGCTTTGTGTCTATTTCTTCAGCTTTCTCCTGCTCACGTTGTTTCATACTTAATGCATTTATATTGTAAATAGTCATTTTTGTCGCTGAAGCATGTTGTGACTGCTTCAGAGCTTTTCAATGATTTATTTTGCTGCTATTGTGCTAACAGCATGAAGCTGTATTATTTGGGAATTTCAGGAGAATATGCTTTTAGTATACTCACAGATGGAAGAATATAGCCTGTGTGTGTGTGTGTGTGTGTGTTTAAACTCACATACACAAACGGACCGACCTGTAGCCGGAGTCAATCGGTGCAGACCCATTGACATCAATTGAGCTATGCCTATCTACACCAACTAAGTATCTGACAATTACAGCTCTAATTAACCAAAGCACCTTACCACATCCATAAATGCATTGCAAAATCAGAGCCTATGTAGGCAGCAAAGGAAGGATCAAGGTGCCTTCCCCGTATCTCCTTGGCCTGGCCACCAGGAAGCTCCAGCACATTTGCAATCCTTGGGCCTGGAGAAGCTCAAAGACTTCACCACCAGCATGCGCAGTGCTTCAGTGGGCCAGAAGGGAGATGGGAGTAGCAGCAGGAGGGGGTGAGCTGCAGCCCAGAAGGGGATGCAACAGGGGAACGCTCACCAGGAAGCTCCCAGAAGAATTATGCTTCCCGGAGACACAATTCTTTGGCCAAGTTGCCCCTGCACAATCCCTTGTTGGGTCTGTGCCCGAGTGGTCCTACTGAGCTCTATTGTCCTTACTCAGGCAAAACACCTATTGAATCAATGGTGTTTTTTCCCCAAAACAAGACTGCAACACTTAACCCATTCTTTTTAAGCTCCCAAACCAAAGTCAACATTGGAAAATACTCCATTTCCCTTCCGTAATCTCAGCGGAAGATCATGGCATGGAATTTAGCCCTATCCCTTTGTAATGGGTTTTTTAGTTTGTTTGTTTAAAAAGAGACTGGTGATGGATTTCCAAGGCTTTCAATTATGGATGATTTTAATTCTTGCTTTTACATAAAAAGCTTAATTATGAAGGTTAAGGTGCCCTAGCTAAGCTTTTAAAATTGGAAATAATCAGCTTAAAATTCCTGACTACATGGGGCTGTTTTGGGGGAGAGGGAAAAGGCATTTTTGAAATCATTTTTAAAGGAGAACTGCAAAACATTTTTTTAAAAAAATTGTCAATCCAAGAACAGAAATATACCTTGCAGGCTCCATAAAGCATAAGTCATTTCAGAATGCTGCAATCCTCGTCCCTGCGTTATAGCATCTTCTGATGTGCCGTCCAACCAACTGATTACACCACCACAGGGAGAAAAATGAAAATTGTGAGGACCGTTGAACCCTTGGCAGTTTTTCATAGAGGATCAGAACAAAAAGCATTTTAAAAGAGAGATGTCAGGAACACAGAATCCATTTTGTTTCAGTAAGAAACTCCAGCATGGAATTTAGACATAGGGCCTAGTGCAAACCCCTTTGAAATCAATGGAAAGTCCTTCATGAACTTCCATGAGCTTTGGGTAAGTCTCACTTGCACAGATTTTCAATTTTCCATCAGTAACAGTAACAAACTGTTGTCTGCTTAAGTGAAAGGAGCAGAAAGTTCTCCAAGACATAGGGTGTCGGTGGCTCTTTAAGCAGCTGCCATTACTGGTCTCCTAAGTTTAATTAATACAATTCCATGTGTAGTTAATTATTGTTTCAAAGGAAAAAAATGTATTACCTATCTGGGGAGAAAAGCCAAATTCCTAAAGGATGGATTTCATTTTAAAATATTTTTAAAGAAAAATGTAGCTAGGAAGGAGATCAGAAGCAGATTAGAGGTTGTGGGCCCCCTGGGTCAGCACAAGTGGGGGTCCCCTCATCCCTTCCACCTGCAGTCCCCCCCCAATCTCCCTCCCCACGCTCCTGCCATGGAAATGGAGTTGGGGCATGGGGGCTTGTCCCGCCTGGCAGTCATACCAGGGAGCTGGGTTAGGGTGCGGAGGCTTGCCCCGCCCACCCAGCACTGTTGCTGGGGAGGGGAGTCAGGGCACAGGGGCTTGCTCTGCTCTACCCACCTGGTACTCTTGCTGTGGAGCAGGGGAAATCCCCTGCCCCAACCCCACTCCCCGGCGGGAGTGCTGAAAAGGCAGAATGGGTTGGGGCATGGGAGAACCTATTTTTCTGGGGATCCCCTCTCAATTGACCAGGATTCCTTGGCACAGGCCCTGTTGACCCAGTGGCTAATTCACCACTGAAGTAGACATATTTTCACCCCGGAAAACTGAAGTCCCCCCGCCCCATCAACAGAGAAAATGGAGCTTTGATACCAGTGTTGCTACCTTTCATTCAGACAGTTATGAAACTAAGTCATTGGCTAGCCCAGGCCATTAAGTCACGCCCTACCACCTTAAACTACACCTCTTCAAAGCTGGAACCAAGAATATTTATGTAGCTTAGTCATCAGGTTTCCACACTTCCTTATTTTTTTCCTGTATGGTGACTAACTGACCATGGATTCTCTTTCCATAATAGGCTGGAAGTAGCCTCTCCTTCCCAGCTGGCCAGAAGCTTTCTCTGTCATAGTCACAGAGTTTAAGGCCAGAAGGGACCATCATGTAGTCTGACCTTCTACATATCACAGGCCATCAACATCACTCAGCACCCGCACACTAAAGCAACAGCCGAAATTAGCCCAAAATATTACAGCCCACAGGAGACTGAACTATTATGTGCCACGGAGAGAGAACAGCGGGGATAGGAAGGACTGAGCTGTACCAGTGCTCAAAACTCCTCCGATGGCAGGGAGATGATTATGTGAGATATACTCAGATGACCCTGGCAAGTGACCTGCACCCCAGGCTGTAAAGGAAGGTGGAAAAATCCTAGGGTCACTGCCAAGCTGACCTGTGGGAAAATTCCTCCCCAACCCCACATATGGCTACAAGTTAGTCCCTGAGCATGTGAGCAAGACCAGCCAGTCATGCACCTAAGAGAGAGAATGCTTTGTGCCACAGCTGAACATTGACCCACCCCATCAGGGGAATCTTGAATCCAGGGTCTTATTGTTCTATTCTGTCTGTCCTCTATTACCTCGCTTTCCTTGATCCCTGCTCTGGGCAGATTTCAGGGTCCCAGGAAAGAAGTCAGATAGTATCACAGGCCATGATAGCACTGACCAAAATGTGGTGGTGTAATCTAGGGGAGTCCCTACACACCAAATCACACCAGCCCAGCCGTAGAATAATATAGCACTGCGTAAATCACAAATAAACAACATTAAACAAAATATTAACAGCAAGGAAAAGGGCAGACACATATTTTTAAAGATTTTACATTATATACACTCACTGTGACTGGTGTTTAAAATTCTTTTGTAAATAAATATATATGAAGCTCTCAAAATTAAAAGAATCAGAGGGGTAGCCATGTTAGTCTGGAATTGCAGAAGTGACAGAGTGTCCTGTGGCACCTTAAAGACTAACTGAAGTATTAGAGCATCAGCTTTCGTGGGCATATACAAAAACCTGTAGAACACTTCAGCCTCACTGGACACACCATAAAAGATTTAAAGGTCAGCATTTTGCAACAAAAAAACTTCAAGACCAGACTGCAAAGAGAAACTACAGAGCTGCAATTCATTTGCAAATTTGATACAATCAATAAAGGATTGAACAAAGATTATGAGTGGCTAGCTAACTACAAAAGCAATTTCTCTTCTCTCGGTGTTCACACCTCTAGATTAGCTGCTAGAAGAGGACCTCATCCTCCCTGATTAGAGATAACAAGCTGGTTCAGCCTGATTGGACTAACCTTATCATCTCTAACCTAGCCCTTGCCTCTTATTTATTCTTGCCCTTGGATACTTCCACTGCATGCATCCGATGAAGTGGGTATTGCTCACGAAAGCTTATGCTCTAATACTTTAGTTAGTCTTTAAGGTGCCACAGGACTCTGTCACTTCAAAATTAAAAATTTACGTCCAGCAATAAGATGAATCTAAGTATGGATGGTAGAAATTTAGTAGGATTAACCTTAGTTTCACCCCCATCCTTGGGCCCCAAAGCAAAACAGAAAATCAACCTAGAACATACTTCTTGATGAATGGCAAATATATACCAGTTATTTGAATCTTTTTGGCAAAGTTAACTTTCATGTTGGAGCAAGCTGCCAGTATTTCACTTTTTCAATTACCAGCCAGTAATTTGTCTCTGGGACAGCACAACACAGGCAGAAGCCAGTAATTTGTCACAAAATATCATAGACAGTCTTACTAGATCCCAGCACCTAGACTGTTGATTTAATTATTTACAAGAGGAAGCTACTGCTGAGGCAGTAGAATCAAGGAAGTTTCCAGCAGCTCTTTTATTGCATAAAAGGAAATGCCAATGTTGAGGTTAATCCAAATTTTCTTATGCTGCTGTTTAGCAATTAAAATATGCCATTTTCCTCAGCGGTAGCAATGCAAAAATCTATTTTTTAAAGTAAAAGCTGATTCTAACAAGTTTTATGATTGGATCCTACCACAGCAAAAGGGGTTCTCAAACTCAGTGTGGACCATACCTTAAAATAGATTTTTCTGTGGATAAATCCCTTCCAATCTCCAAATAATATGCTAATTTACATAAATAACTCTGAATTATTAAAAAAAAGTGTGTAAATATGGTAAAGGAACTTGACCCTTTATGGGGATATGTAATTTAGGGCATATTCAGGGTAAATGCACAGTTTTCTATGAAAAGGAGGTAGCTTCTTCCGCAGAGAGTGAGAAGTGGTGGCCTCTTCCTTCAGGGGGAAGGGAAGTGACAGTTGGAGAAGAAGAGGGGGAGAGAGGCAGGAAGTGCAGAGCCTGAGAGAGACAAAGAAAGAGAGAGAGTCTGAGTAATTTGAGATAAACAGGGAGAGGGTGGCCAAAGGGATGGAGGGAAACCGGGTTTGAGAAAAACAAAGTGATGAAACTGAGGTTGAGCAGAACAGACATGCAGGAAAACGTTCCTTTAGTTTAAAGCTGGCTGGTCAAGTCAATCCATGTTTGATGGTATGTTGCTGAGCATCTGTTTCTGTATGTTACTGAACATCAGCTCCAGCATCTCCTCACATTGGTTTGTGTTGTCCCAGGATCTGGAACAGGAGAACCAAAAGTCTTTCAGATCCCATGGGGCTGGCCTAACGTGCACCCTGCAAGCAAGCTCCACTGGAGTAAAGTCCATCTCCTCAGGAAATCACGAGAGATGCTTGCAGCTCAAAGACTGTCTTGACATTAGACAGCACCCAGTGAGATATTTGGGGTGAGGGGAGTCAAACTGAATAATAAAAGAATAACAAAATAGCCTGTGCATACAACGAAAGCTATTTCTTTAGAGTTATATTACTTAAGTATGCTTAATAATAAGTTATGTCTGTATATAAGTTTTTTTAATTATTATATATATACTTGATCTATTTAGAGTTATTGTAGGTAGGTGGACTCCAGTTTTGCTTGTTCCAGTTTAAATAAAATCCCTTTTTTGTTATTCTTTGGACAAACAGTTGAATTATCTTGTCTATCATTAAATAACCTTTCATCAGATTGTAACACCCTCACCCTTCCCACCCGCTGAGTAAATTATATCACCCCTGAGACACACCATTACTAAATTCTGATCAGTGGTCAGGATAATCCTCGGCTGTATATCCAATTATAACACAAATAACCCTACTCAAAGGTCAATTTACATTTATATCACAATGTGGATAATTATAATCAAATGTATAATGTTGATTGACATTGATGTGTATGACATTGAGAGAATAGTATATTGTTTTATATGTACTTAGAAGAATATTCTGAATGCCATCATTATAATTATTTTTTCTCTTTTCTCTTTTGACTAAGATTACTTGAAACTGAAATCTTTCTGTTGTTGAATGCAAATCCTCCCATGAAACCTCTGTCGGTATTTGTGTGATGCAGTTGTTTTAATACTCTGTAGAAGAACTGAACTGAATAATCCACTCACTTTCAGCGTGTTCAAGCTGTCAGTAAATCCTAAATAAATTAGACAAGGTCATATCATACATCAGTACTTAAGTGGGAGATTAATCACTTTCGATTTTTGCCTCCAACATTCTTCTCTCTCTTTGCTTCTGTAAGAAAATTTGAATGTACTTGAATCCTGGGCTGCTCATAACACTACAAATATATTATGACACTGTTTTCAATTCCCCACTTAGGACTAGAATGGATCACTTATGCCACAGCCCTGTGTAGGGAGCCCTTTTGTAGCACCAGAGAAATTTTGTTTCAAGTCAGATTGTTCACTGTATCCCTGTATGTGCATCTCCAGAGTGGAGAGGAATGTAGTAGATCTGTGAACCCACCCCATCTTGCAAACTGTTCCTTGCATGGAGAAAGATAAGTAAGCAGTTCCTGTACTCCTCGGTGAGAAGGAATACACTGACAGCAATCAAGAGATTCCCTTAAGCAGCCCACGTTGGAGGGAGAAGAGGGTTTTTGGTACACCCTTTGGTAGACATGTAAGTCTCATTACCTAACCCTTAAGTTTGTAAATTGCATATTGCATGTCAATTATATGTCCAATTTGAGCCAGGTTTACTCCTTCAAAAAAAGCTCCTTTCGGTTTCTGATATAATGTTCTTGAACCAGAAAGGACTCTTCTAGACAGAGATGTTGAGGTTCCTCAGGTATTTTTGTTACAGGTTGAAAATGTAAATACCACTTTTCACTTTTAGGAAAGTCTAACTTTCTTGGGTACTTCGGACAGCCTCACTGCAGGAAAGGGAGGATTTGCCTAAAACAGAATAAAGTTGTCAAGATTCTCCATTAAAGTCAGTCCTGTAGAGATAGTAATGGAACTGCAAGTGACTGTTTTCTAACGTGGTCTGAGTGAATTTTACTCTGAACAAGTGAGATCATGGTAGCTGAAATCAATAGTTACTGTGTTGAACCAGTGCAGAGTTGGCAATTTACATGTTTTTTTATACCTAAAAAGGAGTTTCTGTTTAGTATAGTAAACCAAAAGAGATCTCTTTACCTTATTTTAATTAAACATGTTTGGGATTTAATTACTGTAGAGCTATATATGAAGAGACAATACAGTTGCAGCAATTATCTATAATTATGCAGCTCCATTCACAGAATAGAGGTTTTGCTGTCACTAAGCACAATAAGGATAATTACTCTTTCCATTATTCTGGTGGGCATGTAATTAGTAACTTTAAAAAAAATAATCATGGGAACATAATAGCCAGATTTTAAATAAAGGCTGGTTGAGAATGATCAAGATATTCATTACAGAAGAAACAGGCAGTACTTTCAGTTGATTCAAAGTCTAGCTGAATTACTGTGTAACTCCAGTGGAAATGGTACTTGTCCCACTACCTTGGTAAAAGAAGATAATTCAGTTTCAGAAGAATGCTAAGAAGTCTATCCATTCTAAGTTAGGTTTGTTTTCATACTGTTGCTTGGACAGCAGAGAGGCCACCAAATGCATTATGCCGCTCCAAGAGGTTCTGTTCTGGGCCAAATTTGACAGGTTATTGGCTAGGATGCCATCCAGACATCAATGTTTTAGATCTTTCAAGGGTCTTTTCCATCTTGTTTTCATTGGGCCAAAGTCAAAGATGATTCTCACAGGCACAGTGGTAGGCATTCGGGGCAGATGACTATACCACCGTCTGAGACCGTTGGGTGGCTATTTGAGAGAGCAGAACCTACGTAGTTAGGAAGCAGATATCGTCATTCAACTTGAATTCATACCATTTAATGTTTTTGATCATTCAGAGAGGCTTCATCTGAATGGTGTCCAACCTTTTTTTCAATCCTGAGGGTGAGAGGGCCATGTTTCAGTCCTATGTTTCAGTACCTAGGTCACAATAGTGACCACAATACTGTATCAAAAGAATTGTATCCTCAACTTCGTCTCTCTGCATATTATTGTGTTCAGTTTACAAAAATGTTCTTAAAGAAACACTCCAGAATTGATTACGCTTTTGCAGTGTGGGATTAAAGGGGGATTATAAAACAAAAAGCAATTCTAAAAATGGCACTGCAGGGCTCCCACATTTTCTGGGCAAATTTGTTAAGATTACAGGTGAAATAATTTTGTCCCTCCCTGTGAGAGCTGTAAACACATCTTTGGGGCTGAGAGTCAAGCTGGACTCTTTCTGACTTGCACAGGTTAGCTCCTGCAGTCCCAACTGGAATACAATGCAGCCAAATTTTATTTTTTTTCCGCTAATGTGCTACAGAAATTACTTAGAAGAATTGTCAAGTTAAAAAAGGTGCCTTTTTACATTGTAATAGTTATTAGATTTGAAAGGTTAATTCTCTGTTGTTGGGGGTGGGAAGAAGCTAAGATGTTAGGTACTTTTCTGCATTTTTCCCCTCAGTTTAGGGTAACAAGAAAATTGATGAAACATGGTGCTTTCATGGGAAGCAGCTGACACCTCTTTCTAGGTTAACTCGGTTTGTGCCTGCAGTATTTATATCAATTTGTCAAACCCGAAAAAGGTGCACTGCTATTACAGATATAGTAATCCATACACAATCATACAAAACTCAGTGTCACCCTGTAATAAATCCAACCACAAGTGAATCAGGCAAACCGTAACAGCAAACCGAGTCCGTGTCAGATCCTGCAATTCTCAATCCCCAACCTTTCCACAAAGAGACAAACAAAAAATAGCTGGGCCTTGCAGCATGCTTTTTAGGTCAATAGATTTGGGCAATGTAGGATCAAGGGGGGAGCAATTTCTAAAGTCGAGTGGAGGGACCCTTGTGACAAAATGTATCAGCAGCTCTGTTAGACCAAGGATCCTCTAGCTAAGTCTCCACTGACTATAGTCATGGCGATACTGCATGGAGAGACAGGTAGTCTCCCAAGTAGCTGGCCCAAGGCCTTTTAGAGAGAAATTGTCCTTAATGTGGGAACATGTAGCACTACAATGACAGAATTGTACACGCTACTGGCCAGAGTTCATTGTTTATGTAGTCTATGAATTTGTGTGGGAATTAGGTTTTGACACACTTGCCTGTTGCTTGATTGAAATGCAGCCAGTCCCCCCCCGAAGCTGGAAACCATCGGCTATTGGGCTGCTAGGCAGTATCTAGCTCTCCAGTAACAGTGCATTGTTCAACTGTCATGCTAGTGCACAGTGTTATCTAACAGACAGACAGAATTAGCGCAAATGCAGCTTTAATTGTGTATTGATCACAGAAAATCTCCAGAACAGTATATTGGAACACTGTGTATTGAGGATTTCACACAGTACAAATGCAAGATATTTTCTTCTTACGATCATTCCTCAGGCTTTCAATTTCTTTTCCAAATTCTGACTTTTGTTTCCTTTTGTTTTAATACATTGGTTGCTGCTTGCACCTCCTCCTCTAGCAGGGATACTGAATTATTTTTTCTTATAGTGGTTCCCTGGTGCTCTTACCTGATGGAGGTGAATTGCCATGTCACTGGGCATTACTTACTGCCGGACTGGTGCCTCCTCCTGGTCTTTCTGGGGATTATCTCGAGGCCGAGCCCGGCCCCCCCCCCCCCCGGCCCCATCTGCATTCTGCAACCCATCACTCCTTCTCCGCAGTCCACCTGCAACCCCTCTCACAGCATCAGGAACCCCAGCATCTGCTTCATGGCTCAGCCCTCTGGCGGTGTCACTAGCCATATTCCCCACCTTCCGGGGGAGGTTTAGCTGTTCAATAGTTCAGCCACTTCCCTGGTGGCGACTATGGTCAATTGTCCTGCCCTTTCCCCAGTGGCTAGTGGAGGGGGGGACTCAGGCCTGCCCACTTCTCAGTGCTCCAGCCCAGGAACCCTCCGAACCATAGTCAGTTACTGTGTTCCTTTCTCTCTACATTTCTCTGGGCGGTCACAGCACCCTCCTCAGTCTCAGAAACTTGTCCAGAGCACTCTCTCTCTTTTCCCAAGGTTCCTACTTACACTGCCCTGTTCCAGGTGCTATAGGGTTTCAGTCTATTCCAGACACAGTCCTCCCTCCCTGAGCTCCAGACAACTACTGACCCTGCTCTATGGGCCTGCTGGGTCCTGATTAGTCACTCCTCATAGTCCCTCTCCTATTGGTGGTTTTTTGCACAGCCTCCCAAGAGCTCTATTAACCCTGTATTGGCCAGTGTGGGGAGTACACCCCATCACATACCACAATAATTCTTTTGATACACATTCTTCACCAGTATGTTAGCATTTGTCTCCCCTATTCACATTCCTGAAGGTTGTGATCTCACAGTTCTCTGAGTAACACACTCTCTTCCCTTACTTCTACCTTCAATGATTTGTATGTAATTCTGGACTTTGAAGAGCTTTCCTCTTGAAGCAAATTCTAGTCAGTTCTGTTATTGTTTTTCTGTAGAATTAGTCACACTGACGAATAGCTTCGTATTTACAATAGCTAAGATTGATATCTATTCTACTTCAGGACATAGCTGTCTTTCTGTATTAATGCTTTTCTCCATCACTTTAACTACCTTTGGACTTACAGTGCACAGTCCATTTGTGGGGAGAAAGCACCTCTAAGGCCCTATTCTGTTATACAAAACAGTCCCAGTGAAAAATGCAACAGGGAGCCCTAGAGGCCTTACCCTGCATTGCACCAAAATAATTACACAATAGATATATAAAATATGTGCTCTATCCTTTCTTTACATTAGATATGCCATCTTACGCAATACTTCATCCCACAGCTGCTGGGCCTATATAAAGTGAATCCCTCTGTCCAGTTACTGTGACTGCTGGGGTTTAGTTTCTTTATAAAGAGACAATGTCCGTTGCATTGGAATATCTGAAGCAGAAAAATATTTTTTTCTAAGACAATTAGATGCCAATGGGAAAATGACATCCGACCACTGCAAAACATTGTTTATCGCCTTGGTTACTCCTATATCATGGACATTGGGCCTGATCCAATCAATGCCTATAAAGTAATGGCATTTCTACTGGCTTCAGTGGGCACTGGATTGGCTTCTATATTCCTGATGTGACAAGAAAAAGAAATTTCAACAAACCATAGCACACCATGTTTCTTTATGTGCAGGTTTGTAAGTTCTGTCCAGCTACTTTCAAATGCTTCCATTAAAATCATTAAGCTTTAAGTAGCAGGTAAATTATAACTTGAAAAATTAAAACCCTTCTTTTCATTGTATGATATTCATGCATTCCATTGCTAGGTCCTTCAAGGATACTGGTCCCTCCATGCTCAGTTTTTTTGCCTTCAGAACTCCTCGTGATGTGGGCTGTGGATCAGATCTATCATGCAGACCCATTGGAGGTCTCGATCTAAAGACCATGGAGGAGCTTGGAGATTGAGCTAGCTACCTCTCCAGGCAGTTCCTCCAGATCTATATTGAGGCACTCTCTTGGGGTAGGATGAAGCAGCTTAAACTTGTCTTACCCATTCTGTAGGGGTGAAAACCACTGCATCAGCATAAAACCTGAGTAATCAGGCTCTTTATGGATAGAATTCAGGGGAGACTGGGAGCTGAAGTCTCCTTCCACAAAGCAAATGACAGTGAGCAAGTTTCCTGTGTGGGCCTCATCCGTGGCTAAAATAGCAGCACCTTCAACTCTTTTGTGAGCGCTGTTTTGCCAAAGCTCCTGGAATCACCTGGATACATAAGACTACCAGGTGCTTTCATTTAAAGTTAATAAAGTAGGTTTCTAGTACTTCTGGTTGGAAAGAATTTGAAAACATGTCTCGAGTATAATGGATGCAATAAGTCTGCCTGAGTCTGAAGAGACCCCGAAGTAATAGCTGTGAGAGGGACCCCACATATCTCAGTGAGATGTTTACTCCAAGTTCCACTGTTCTGAGTGATCCCACCAATACCAGCCCAGCAGAGGACTCTGTATGTGGTAGAAGGGGAAGAGTGTATTATATCCTCATCCAAATACCCAACCAGATACATCTCAGCTCCTGAGTTAGTACTGGGGCACGTTTCTGCTGCCACCCTTACCTCCAAGGGGTACTGCTGCCCCTGGTGTTTCTGAAATGAAAGGGGATTGCTGGCACTCCTTGTGGGGGGAGGGGCTGTGCCTGACTTTTAGTGAATGGCATAGCCACAGTACAGGGATGGGACCACAGAGTCGCTGGGCCTAGAGCAGAGGTGGGCAAACTCTTTGGGCCCAAGGGCCACACTGGGGTTAAAAATTGTGTAGAGGGCCAGGTAGGGAAGCCTGCCCCTG
>ML677395.1:3407294-3459811 GCA_007922305.1 Dermatemys mawii | reverse complement strand
CCCCCTAGAACTCCACCACCTAACCCCTCCCTTACCTTAATCAGCCGGGTGCTCCTCGACCGGGGCCCCCGGCCAGGGAGCGCACAGCCCCACGACTCCCCGTGCTGGACCCAGCCCCCAGCCAGGGAGCCCAGGCCCGGCCAGGGAGCGCGGGGCCGAGCTGCTCCCCGCGCTCCACCCGGCCGGGGAGCGCGGCGCCAAGCAGTTCCCCGCGCTCCACCCAACCACCGGCTGGGGAGCAAGGGGCAGAGCAGCTCCCCACCTGGGCGCGCAGGGGCCCGCGGCAGGCCGGCCCAGCCCCAGCTTGCAGGCCGGATGAAAACAGCCAGCGGGCTACATGTGGCCCGCGGGCTGGATGAAAACAACCGGCAGGCCACATGTGGCTTGCGGGCCAGATGAAAACAGCCGGCGGGCCACATGTGGCTTGAGGGCTCGAGTTTGCCCACCCCTGGCCTAGAGTCACAGATTGTCTTAGTGAATCCCTGCCCATAATCTCTCCCCTGCTTCACCTGCATCACTCCCTTCCATGAGAACCTTCATAAGACCAACATAGAGATCCTTTCCATTGCAGTGAGGATGTGTGCAGGCAATACAGGCCAATTTCACGCTACATAAACAGAACCCTATTTGCAAGGACTGACAGTTCAGTACCTTTCTCTAGCACTAAATTCTGTTAAAAAATAGAAGAAAAAGCAAAATCAAATTGCATTAATAACCTTCATGAAGGATAAAAGCCTAAGAATTTCACAAGGCAGCCACAGCAAAGCAAGCAGGAGTTTTTGCCTTTTTCTGGAGGCCATGATAGACTTAGAGAGATGGAAAGAAAAGAAAAGGGCTGGACGAAGTGTGAAAATGTGTGTTCTTCAATCATTTCAGAAACTTGACAACAATCTTCACTATTCTACAATTTAAACAACACTTATTTGCTTTGGCTATTGAAGACAACATGAATTACAATGAGAACTATTTTACTACACAGATTACATCTTGTCAGACAGAAATGGAAAAAATACAACTCAGATATATATCCACTTTAGCTGGACAGATCACACAAGATTAGTTCCCTTTATAATACTTTTTTTTGCCCTTGGCAGACAGCTAAATAGATCTGTCTCCTTAAAATGACTCCTTTTTATTCCAACAAACCCAATCCCTTGGCACTGTCATACATTGTCAGTCTCTTTCTTCCTTAACCGTTAAGACCGCGGTTTGCAAACTTTGAGTTGAGCCCCTCCCGCCTTTGAGTTATTTTGGTTGCACCCCCTCCTCTCAACCCAGTTTGAAAACCTTTGCATTAAGCAATTCTCATCCCATCTTTAAGGATCCTCCTTTCTTCAAAGCCCATCTTTCCGCCCTTCTATCCAGTCTTGTGATAGACTTTTTCTTTGGTCTACTCTCCGAGCCCGTCTCTCTCCTTTTCACATTTACATATGTATCTTTCTGTAAACATCTCCAGCATTACCAACTCCAAAAATTCAAATATTACGAATCAGACACCCTGAAAATTATGGGGTTTAAAGTAAAAATTCAGTCATTTTTCGGGCCCATCTTCTCATTTATTAATTCCCCCTGCCCACCTCAAATGAGTGTAGGATAATTACAGTAGTGCTAACTCATAAATTGATACTGATTACAATGATATTGCCTGCTTCAGAAATTCTTATGAGAGAACCTAACCAAGAACTGGGCTCCATTGTACTAGGTGCTATACAAATACTGAAACAGTCCCTGCCCCCGAAGAGCTTACAACCTAGTTGTTGATAAATTGTATAGTCAATTGCTTGACCACACTTTGGTTCATTACAAAATAAACTTGAGAATAACCAATGTCGGTCAGATTTATCAATACAGTACAGGAAAAGGGTTTTATATGATATGAATCTCTGAGAAGACATCTCGTACAGTGATTACGCAGGTGCTGTGCTCTCCAAATTACATATTAAAATTGGTATTATATAATTTTACAAATTACACATCTCTTTACATATCACTAAAATCCAACCCATCAGTTTGTCCCTGTTCTCTAATTTGTTGTTCTGTTCCTTCCTTATACTCCTTATTGTTTTGGTTACTAGCTTCCCAGTACTAGTCTGTGAAGGTATTTTCCTAGCTTGTACTAAGACACAGAATGAACGTATCTTGAGTTTGAAAAATTGCCTGTTTATGAGATACTTACCATAAATGAAGGACATTATGGTACAGACCTGTTTAGGCTATACCACTGTTAAAATATTTGTGCATAATGCCTACTAATTTTATATATTATACACACTAGCCAAGGTATGAGAGTCAACAGGCCTCTACTTGTCACCTTGATTATTGGTTTGCCACATTAATGTATGAATTAATGGTGAAGGCCTTTCCATGTGATTTAATGTGTTTTAATAAACTGTTTAAGCAGCAATACATAATTAACACGACTAAAACTAATACACCTTTTAACACAAGCAAAACCTTAATTGCAACTTTTATCCAAATGTGGGAAATCAGAATGTCAAGATCTCCATTTTGGATGAAGTTATTCAAGGCTTGTTCTGCCTTGTACATGTCCTTGCTAATCTGAATAATGTGTGTGCCTTCATTGTCTAGTAAGTTTTTTTAAATGTAAAGTGTAAATTTAATGTACATCAGTATGAAGTTGAGTCAGTACAGGGAAAGCCATGTTGGCGGGTTTGTAGGATGGGCACTGGAACTGGAACTCACCAAGCTCGTTTCATCTAAGGGCTACTAAATATCTATTAGATGACAACAGTTATTACTCCCTGCTGAGCCTGGCAGGATTTAAATTGGCAACCTATGGGAAAGAGGCTCTATAGCTCATTAGCAATGCGCTGGAGGATCTTGTCCCCTGCCCTAATGTTACATCTTTGAAGACAAAGCTTGCTTTCTGAAAAGAAATGTATTACATCAAAATTCTGACCTTTTTGAAACTCACATGGGCAGCACTTTCTACTCTCTGGACACAGGCAAAATCTCCCAAATGCTGTCGTCATGCTCAAATGCAATCTCGGGATGTGATATCTATTTCAAAAGGGACTGCTCTCATTAATCTAATGCAAATAATAAAAATGAAATAGTAAAATAAATAGCACAACATTCAAATTCATTTCTGAATGCAATATTTTTGATATAAAAACAGTAGCAATTTTTCTAGACTCCTTATATTAATGTTCATATACATATTATTGTTTACATTTCCATAAGCAGTGTTTGAATTCGTCACCTTTACAGTCCACAGCCATGTCAGCATCAGGAATAATTAGTAAGAAAAAGTCACACTGCTACCCTTTATCTGGACCAGCCTATCTGGGAGAGAAGAAAACTCACTCACTACCAGTGAGTTACAAATCTGCCAGACTGCAATAGATAGGCATTAGGATTTTTGGTTTATCTTAGCTCTGAGAGCAGATTGTGTTGTAGTGACAACACAGTCAAATGTAACACGGCCCTTGTTTGGATCACCTTGGAGAACCTGAACCTAGACCCCCTGGATTTAAAAGCACGAGTCACCACTCTCTGAGGTGAAGAGCCAGATCTCCTAATACAGAAGCTCGAGCTGAGTAATGAACCTCACAGTGTGGCCAAACTGCTAATGGATGACACAGATGAATTATAGGTCACAGCTAGGGTATGTAACTGGGCTCAGAATAAGGATTATTAAAGCAAAGAAATACTAGCAAGTCAGTAGAAGAGTTAGGATTAGAACTCATGCTCTCTCATTTCATTCACATCATACTGGGCAACAGGACAAAAAAGCAACAGAACTGCTCTCATCTTTTTTTCCTTCCCATAAATCTCATGAAGTTTAATGTTTTCACATCACCATAAAACTGTCTGAAGCTGAGGCCAAAAATTACACTATGTGCAATAAATTTGTGAGAGCTGATAACGCTGGAACTCTCCTCTCTCTGTTTCCAGTCCCTTTGGGATCACTCTCTTCTCTGGGGCATCTCTGTCCACTACACAAATCAATTGCTTTTCTGATAAGAACATAATGGCCATACTAGGTCAGACCAATGATCCACCTAGTTCAGTATTCTGTCTTCTGACAGTAGCCAGTGTGAGATGCCTCAGAGGGAATAAGCAAAAAACAGGACAATTTGGAATGATACATCCTTTGTCACCCAGTCCCGGTTTCTGAATACCAGAGTTTGAAGGACACCCAGAGCATAGAGTTTTCATCCCTGGTCATCTTGGCTAATAGCCATTGATTAACCTATCCTCCATGAACGTATCTAATTCTTTTTTTAACCCAGTTATAACTTTTTGGCCTTCAGAACATCCTATGGCAATGAGTTCCACAAGTTGACTGTGTGTTGTATGATGAAAAGTACTTCAGAGCTATTTTCCTCTCTTGGACCAGATTCCATGCTCCATTTACAACTAAATCAAGAATTGCCTCTCCCAGGATAAGCTGCTCCACTAAAGAGTCATTTATGATGTCTAGACATTTTCATCTCTTCATCCCATCCTGAGGTGACGTATGCCCAGTCAATATGAGGATAGTGCAATAATAATGGGGGATTTCAACTATCTTCCTGGGCATTTCACAATCACCATCACGGGCATGTGGTTGGTAGTATGTTCCTACTGCTATATTCTTATTTGTCAAGCATGCAATTTCTACCCCTAGAGATTATATTGCACTGTTTTATTAATTTAAAATTTTTACTATATTTCATTCTACACTTTCTTTCACCTATCATGCCACTTCCCCACTAGCACAGTCTTCTCTGACATTCCTATACATTTTGTACTAGAGTATTACCTTGTCCCATTGATTATCCTCATTCCGTCAAGTTTCTGCAATGCCTATTTCAATATCCTCATTTAATGCCAGACACTGTTCACCCATCTCAGGTCCCCCAGCTCCTAATAAACCTTCCCTTCTTCCTTCACCATCATCTCATCCACGCATTGAAACCCTGTAGTTCTGCCTGTCTTTCTGGAGCTGCTTACCCCCTCCCCCATGTTCTTTTCTAGGGGGCTTTTCTGGTGCCCTTCTAGGAGTTAGATTTTAGACACTCAGCATTCTCCTCATTGCTGTCAAATTCTCCTTACCTTGGTAGCTCCCTAACTGGTGCTCTCAATCTGTTGCCAGGGCTCTCTCTTCTCCACAGCTGGATCTGGAAGGAATGTCTTTCATACTCCCACTCTGAACTGACCATGCCAGTTCCAGGTACTCTATACATAATTCCTTCCAACCCTCTGCCTATCTAGTGCTTCTCTCACACACACCAAAACTATCTGCCCTCTACTTTTTCTATTCGGCCTGTTCATTGCATTCTGATCAGCTAACCAATAAGCCTGAATCATGCTGAATGAACTGTAATTCATCCCATGCCTCTGCCAACCTTAAAGGCACAATATGTAAGGAAAAAAATCATCACACACTTTGGATCATTTCAGAAATATTAAATTCAAAAACTTACAGTATCAAAACTTAATAAGCACACTTATTTCCTGTTCCTATGTTGGTCAAATAACATAAAAAGTCAAAATTATACATTTTGTTAAAAATGAATGCTTCATTTGAATACTATAATTTAATATATACAAGGCTTTGAATATTATGAATACTATAATTTAATATATACAAGGCTATTAAGGAAAAGTAAGTTATTTCCAATAACTCCCAAATCATACTTTTCTTTCTGAAATCAATTATGTGAAAATCTGAATGTTCAGATACTTAATAATCACAATAACCAATGTCATGGTCATAAGCAGTAGGGGAGAAATGACCACTGTTTGCTGAAACCACTGGAAGGAAATAAGATAGCACTCTGGATAAGTAATAAGCAACAGGAAACTTCTAGGATATTCAGTTTTATAAAGGACAGGGTGGAATGTGTGGAAAGATTAGAATTGAAACTATAAAAATCGGATACCTGACAGAAAAAAAGAGGAAACAGTCTGGTATTCTTCAGACATTATTCAAATAAATCTCCTTGCTTTGGAGAAAAGAAGAAACAAAGACAACAAGCAATAGTATTCAGTTATTTCTCTTTTTTCCTCTTTCAGTTAACATACATAACGTCTAAAGTGATCTCTCATGTCATCTTCCCTTTAAATTGAATCAGTTTGCTTCTATTCATATTGGGAATGACAGTAATGCCATTATAGCTTATTTACTTGTTGCTTTAGCTGATATGATAAAATGCTTTAAAATAAACTATTACATACTCTAATTAAAATAAATGTTATATAGTGCTAATGAGTATTATAGATAGTGAAGAAAGTTTTATCATCTTATAAAAAGAAAAACAGGAGGAAACCTACAGAAACTCAATGAAACTCTATCAAACTTGTATTGTTCTCAAAAATATAAAATTCCCAAAATACAAATTTAAAAGCATTCTATCATTCCCCTATTGCACCATATTTTATGTAACATATATGAGCAAAGTTTTCATCTTTCAACATTATTAGGTTTCCAGAAAATTTCTCTGGCCAATCTTGCTAAAACAAAATAATTTTGTTTTTACAACTGAAACTACATTTCAAAAGTTTCCATTTAACTGCACATTTAAAATTTGCAATGATCAAACAGCACAGCATATGAACATTTCTTCATGATACAAATTGTACACAGCATCTTTGCACAAGGGACTTTTGCAATAGTTTAAAGGAAACAAAGTCTTTCTTTGGAGAAAAAAAATTAACAGAAACTTAGAATCATAGAATATCAGGGTTGGACTTGGAAGGGACCTCAGGAGTTCTTCTAGTCCAACTCCCTGCTCAAAGCAGGACCAATCTCCAACTAAATCATCCCAGCCAGGGCTTTGTCAAGCCTGACCTTAAAACCATCTAAGGAAGGAGATTCCACCACCTCCCACTAGGTAATCCATGTCAGTGCTTCACTACCTTCCTAATGAAAATGTTTTTCCTAATATCCAACCAAAACCTCCAAATAACTTAAGATGTTACATATTTTCTTGATAAATGCATAATATATTTAAGATGCCATTAGCTGAAGTTGCCAGATTTGCTAATATTAGGAAATTACTGCAGCAATTAATGGCAATTTTGTTCATTACCATAAATGGCATTTTATTGGAGTACAGTATTTCAATAATGCACTCAAAACACTTGACTGGTATCATGTGTCCTCACTTATTATGTTGCCTTGTCTTTCTTCCTCTCTACAATATAGATCCTGGAACTATTAATATCCATAATAATCATAAACCAATTTTATTTCAACATCCCAAATATGAGCTTTTTAGCCAAAAATTCAGAATAAGGTGTTAGTATTCTTCCCAAGAACCATCATTAAAGTGAATACAATCATAGGTAATTGTAATGGTAATATAATGGGTACGGCTGTATTTCAAGTTCCCTTTCATTATAAATCCATTTGGCATCCATTCTAATTGCCAGGCTACCTTGCAAACAATTTGATGTTTCTGTGGATGTCATATGTGCCTTGTACTTTTATGGAACTACTATTGTAATCCAACATTAATTATATTTCCCATTAATGTACTTCAAAATGCTGGTATATGAAATGCTTGCATTTGTAAATGAGAAAATTGAGCTCATTTCAGTCTGCTTTGATCACATTTTACCTTTGATATTTCAGTACTATAATTCTCTCTTTTCAGCATGGTTATTGATATCCTGAACACACAGAAGGAACCATCTTTCTCACAGAAGATTTACACTTCTCTTCCACTTTTCCAGGAACTTCTCCTGATTTCTATAAATTTTCAACAGCATTTTTAATACATTTTGCTGTTTTATGATTGCTACTGAGCTCATAAAAGACAACTAGGCAGGAACAGGACTAATGGAGCACTATCTGCTAGTCACTAGAGATCAAGATGTAATAAATACCGCCAACAGATGACAACTGACGAATGATTTTTTTTCCAGCTACTTCACCTGGACCCCACCTCCTTCCTTGGCAATGCAGCATTAGCTTGGAGTTGTCTAGCGTTTATTTTCATGTAGCAGCACTTAGTGCTGGGCACATGGGATTTTTTGTAAAGTCTTTGAAAACCCAACTTGAGGATTTTGATCTTTCATGGAATTGTTGACAGGTTTCCCTATTGAAGTGAACAAGGCTGCTACAGGATAAGAAAATAAAAAGGGGACAAGGCCAGAGAGGAGGGAGAAATAAGCTTCAGGAGCGACTGATAAGAAAATAAAAGAATGACTATGTGCCAAAGGTTAAAGTATCTTATAATTCAGCTGCCACTAAAATACCTGCCAGAAGGGAGCTTCACTGACCTTGGACCTGTAGAACCCTATTGCGTAGTCTGGTAGTATTTGATTAAGTGGAGCAAATAGTGCTTTTTTAGTGTGGTCTGGACACAGAGTGGTAAAGCCTCAGTTCTTTTACATGGACAGGAAGGTTGGAAACCCAGACATGTTCCTTTTCACTATTGAGTCGGAACAAAAGCACCTTCTGCCACAGTGTTTGTTGCGATTCTCACAAATCTCTCAGGAACAGAAGCCCGCAAACACCACAGGAAAAGAATGTAAGAAAGGAAACAAAGGGACAAAACAGGAAATCAAGAAAATGAGGCAAATGGCCCCTCCATCTGCCACTCACTCATCTTCATTCCACAGAGCTCTCTGCTTCCTGGGCATCCATCTAGGTTGAGCTCTCACACGAGCTGTGACCCAACTAGCATGTCTAGTTAACTCCTCAGGTCTGCTAACAATCATTTTTTCTCCAGAAATAATGCCAGGCAGTTTGAAAGGCTTGTAAAGTTCTTTAGTTAACACTCCTGAAACTTTGTACGAAACTGAGTATATACAAAACCAAAGTAGCTGTCTTAAAATCTTGGCCATATGGGAATATGATAAATTCGCCAGGCCACAAGCTTGAGAGAAAGAAGAAAGGCTTACATTTACAAAGGTGCCTCCACTGTGCTCAATTTGACACGTCAGAGGGGCAAGATTTTCAGAGGTCTGGTCTCAGTGCTTGCTGAAAATTGGGCCCCTTTATGATGTCTCACATTGGGCACCCAAAAACTATTAGTCACTAGTAATTTTTAATTAGTAAAGTTTAAATGACTGCCAAGAGACTAGGAAGGAATCAGAAACCAAAAACAAGAAGAGAAGAGAGATGGGAATCTGGCTACAAGTGGAGCCAAAGCTGGAGGCACTTTATTTAAAGGTAAAAGCTGAATAAAGTGAGGACCATATACCACGGGCTTCCAGAACTAAGTAGATGAGCTGCTACAGCTTGAACTAGAGATGAGACTCCCAAGCTAGTGGCTGTAACAATTTATATCCTTTGGAGAACAGCAGTGAAGAGGATCTGTAACACAAACTCACCAGTGAGTTACAAAAGCAGACTAAGTCCTGGAGGAGGGTGAATAGTTAAAGAAATATTCCTCAGATACTGGAAGAATATTGTGAAATTTGTGAAGTATAATTATTTGACCAATATATTCACAACTTATCCGCCTGGCTCAATAGCTTAGCAAGTATGACAAGTGGTCTGAATCAGCACCATATTTTTCCTGTTTTCCATTACAAACTAGTGGCCCATCTTCCCCAGGGTACCTCCAGAGCCACAAGGATGGAGGTAGACTTACCCCTTCTGCAGAATTTCCTCTCACTCATTCACTAAATCAGCCAATACAGCAGTGGAAATATTAAAAATATAAATTACAACTGACAAATTATGCCCAGAAGGAAGAAAGTAAGAAGAGAAAGGAGGGACAAAACCAAGACTTGCAGGGCTCATCTGTGCTATTAAGACATGGCTTTCTATCAGAGTGATCAAAGAGGCACCATTCCAAGGTGAGCTCTGGGAAGGATTGTGTCTCAAGGGGGCACAGTCTATCCCTGATCTTGTTATACAGATAAAACTACACAGGATCTTTTCAGGGGACAAGACAAGAATGTCACGTTTATTATAACACAATTTGATTTATAACCAATAGCTAATATCCAATACCTATGTATACACACCACACACACACTAGATGTTCTGCAGCTGCTGTATAGTTACCCGTCCTGAACGTAGTTTGAGTCCGTGGCTTGGGTTCGCAGCTTGGGATCGTAGCTTGTGGCGGCTAACTGGCCAAGAGAGCCGGGCACAAGGAGGGGTTGGGTCTCTGTCGGACGCGCACTGATACTCCTTGATGTTGGCAGCAGAACATTACCCAAAGTCTCCCATCTCACCCATCCTTTTTATAGGCTTTTAGTTTGAATCCAGCATCTCTAGGTCTTGCTGTGTCATGCTGCCTCTGGGATCTGTACTGATCACCCATCAACTGCAGACGTGACTTTCAACCTCAGACCTGGCTTTGATGTTCCTTCAATTGGACCTTTGTTCTTTTCTCTTTAGGGTGGACTCCTCTTACTTTGTTAGGGCTGTTGTCTGCATCTTCAGCCGTTGGTGTTCACACTTTTTCATCAGGACGGGCTGGAGGTTGATTCCATCATCCATGCATACCTCATTCACACATCTAAACTAATCAGATTACATCAGGGTTTTGCAGAACAACTTTTACAGCAGGGTTTACAAAATGGAGTGAACATTTTAAAATGGAGTTTAAGACAAGTTAAAATGGAGTTTGGGTTACAATATGGACAAGTGTAAGAAATGGCAGACAATGGACAATAGTTAATACAAAATAGCAACCAGTGAGCAGAAGTTACATTGTTGAAAGAGTGCAAGTTTAAATACTTTAAGTAGCAAGTGGATTGAAAGTGAAATTTACAAGGGCAGCCGCCTGAACAGCTGTGGTTCTTAACAAATATCTTAATTGTCAATTAGTCAGTTATTGGGGTTCTAGGTTTTGTGAAAGAATGAAGTTTCATTCATAAAACTTTACTTATGAAGTTTAACATGAACAATCAACAATTTCATTTATCAGTTCTACAATCTCCTAGACACATCTGCTGCACCAGCCTTTGGGTTTTGAACATGCTCCTTGCTGCCTGCATGGCCCTTCCTCCTCCACAGAGCGTAGGAGCTGCAGCTGTGTCTACATGATGAGAACAAGTCAGGAAAGCTCCCTTCCTGCTCTTGCACATCCAAGCAGCGGCCAATCACAATCTGTCCACACAAGGGAGATATGCTTTTAACCAATACACAGCAAAATGTATGTAAATTAAGGCTAGAATTCCTCCTGCAAATACCTAAATCAGGTCACATTAAGGAAATTTACACCAGAGTTACTACACACTAACATGGTTACACTAGTGTAAACTCCTAATGTAGATGTGCTGCACCAGCAAAAAGCAGGGCTCATGCTAGCACAGCTTAGCTCAGCACATAAAAGTTACACCCGTGTGAATGCGCTTCATGTCGGCAAGGCCTCTGTCAACAAAAACGTCAATGGAATGGCAGCCGTGGGGAGAGAAGATTCATTACTCTTTAGTTTACCAAGTTGTGCAAATTTAATACATGAAATTAAGGCATATCAGTGATATGAGGAATTTATACTCCACATTCTGAGATGAGCGCGATTAGGTAATATTTCCGGGTTCTCATGCAATCAAAATGGTTACCAATGCTACCTCCTGCACTAAATTGATTAATGCTGTACATTCTAATGCAACAGGATACGTACCATTGGAAATCTAACTACACTATGTCCACTGGATCCCCCTTGTCCACATGTTTATTGATCCCTTCAAAGAACTCTAACAGATTAGTAAGACATGATTTCCCTTTACAGAAACCATGTTGACTTTTGCCCAACAATTTATGTTCTTCTATGTGCCTGACAGTTTTATTCTTTACTATTGTAAAGAATAAAACTTGGTGAGCTTACAGAGTCCAGCAATGGTGAGCTCACATTCAGAGTACAACCTGGATCAATGTGGAGCCAAAAAAAACCCTGCTAAACATCTCGGAAGTCACTTTAGCTGGTTGACATTCAGTATATGTCCTTGCTATGTCAATAAACATCTAAAAGAGCAGTTGGTGAGACAGTGGACCAAGAAATGTTTTAAAAACCATGAAAAGTATGCTTTAAACAAACATACTTTTTAAAGTGGGTCATTTCTACTTTTCTCAGCATGGTAAAGATGCCACTTATATAACATGCAGATCCCACAGTGCTTTACAAAGGTGGTAAGCATTACTGTCCTCATTTTATAGATAGGAAATTCAGGCACAATGATGTTCAGTGAACCACATATCACCAAACAAGTCAGCAGCAGAGCTAGGAACAGAACTCGGGCCTCCTGACTCTCAGTATCTTATTCATTCGGCTACGTTACCTCCCGTGGAATCATTTCTGTGTACACCAATGCCGCTGTTTATTATTCTTATTTAACATTTATATTTTACATGCAATTTAGGAAAGGTTAAATAACATTAAAATTAAATTGAAGCAGATTTGCTGAGGAGAAAAGAATATACTTAATTAGCAATGGTACAGTAGTCTGCAATATTCTTTCCAAGATAGACGCTGAGAAAGGGAGTCAAGCTAACCTCATATTTATGTATCTCTTAGAAAACCCAGCTTCCTTGCACAAACCAATTATCCTGCCAACAAACAACAGAAATTGTACAAGGTCTCCAAAGAGGAAAACAATTTATGCTGATAATTTCATAGATGCTCTCCTTGTTTATCAGGTATAGAATATGCAGTTATACAAATACCGCCTAAATGGAAACCATAGGAATCAAAAATGATAACAGAGTAAAGATAATTATTATGCTCACATGGCCCCCAAAGCTTGTACTGTAATGCACAGAGGAACTCTTTTTCTCCTACACGGCTGTACTCAAGTTATTGTGTGTGTGTTTGCATGTACCCATGTATTAATGAGAGGTGTACACACACATGGGAAGGCAGAAGGACGCCATTCTTTAAGTGTCTTCCAGCTGTGTCCCTGTCAGATACTAAAATTATCTGGAATCATATAGATCATTGGTGCAACCAGAGTCCTGCAGGGGCACCAAATATTAGGTAAAGGGGGTCATATAAGGTGTCTACGACCAGGTTATGATCTGCTGATTATGAGTATGCTATCTGTATGTGAGTATCATTTTTGTAGTTGAAGTTATGAATATTGACTCTGTACTGTCTGTCTTTCCAAATATTGTGCTATGCTGTTGGGGACATTTCAGAGCCCTTGGTGTTAAGCGTTGCTTGCCATGCTTGATGGCCCATTAAGGACTATCAGCTATACAATGGACCCATTAAGAGAAGGCAGACACATCCTGTGTCTTAGCAAGGGGGCCAGGAGTTGCCCAACTGACTCAAACTCCATTTTGCTGTAAGTTTCCACAGCGAAGAATAAAGAGATTCTTGCACCTGGGAGAAACTATAAATAAACCTACCCCAGGCCCTTCATGTTGTCTTCAGTCTCCAGCCTGGCTCCTACTTCTGGATGGGACTTTGCTGCAAATGGGCACTCTGGCCAAAGGTCTGATGACCCATTCCTCCAGGGAATGTGTTCCAGAGACTTTGATTTGAACCTGCAGTTAGTTATTCTACAACTGATGCAAGCCATTACTGCATGTATTTGATTTCTTTTAACCATTCCTAACTCTCACCTATATCTTTTTCCTTGTATAATAAACCTTTAGATTTTAAATTCTAAAGGATTGGCTACAGCGTGATTTGTGGGTAAGATCTGATTTGTATATTGACCTGGGTCTGGGGCCTGATTCTTTGGAATTGGGGAGAACCGCTTTCTTTATTTGGGGTATTGGTTTTCATAACCATTTGTCCCCAGGACAGGTGGCTGCTGGTGGTGATACTGGGAAGCTGGAGTGTCTAAGGGAATTGCTTGTGTGACCTGCGGCTAGCCAGTGGGGCAAAACCAAAGTCTTTTCTATTTGGCTGGTTTGGTTTGCCTCTAGTGTGGAGAAACCCCAGCTTTGGGTTGTAATTGCCCCTTTTGAAGCAATTTGTCCTGATCTGACACTCTCAGTGGGTCACGCCAGGAACAGCACCGTCACAGTCCCGCTGTCAGAGCAAAGTTGCTATGGTGGTGATGTTTGTCACTTTATAGAAGGTAGGAGTGCGTGCTGGTGTCACAGCTGTGTGAAGACCCTACTGCCTTTGCTCATTGGGTCAGGGATATGCAGAAGGCCTCCCTGGCCCAGTAGCAGCAGTAACAGGTCAACTGCAGAAAGAGCTGCCCCAGAGCTCTGTCCTCAGAAGGGGCAATGACCAGAGTGCCCTTTTGGGTTCCACGGCCCATGCTGCTGATAAGGGGTCTGGGTAGAGCTGTGTGATCAGCCTCCCTGGTCCAGCAAATAGCAGCACACAGATCCTTCCTAAGGAGAAATCCTATGGCACATATGCAGACACAGAGACGTTACTCAGAATTACAAAATACACCCCTTATCTACTGACTGCCAGGTAGAAAAATCCTTGTGAGAAATCCTCATTTAATCCATGGGCACAATTATCTCCTCACTTACCAAGGTCTTATATGAGGATCACAACTGACTTCAGTGGAATTACTCATTTATGCTGGTACAAACAAGAAATGAGGATCAAGTCTCAACTTAATCTATTTTTTCATTTTTATACCGCTGTTTATTTTATTCCTTCCACAATCGTTAAGTTTCAAATGTGGCACTACTAGTATTCAAACAATCCTCCATCCCCTGGATTTTGCTAGAAATTCACATCTGGATCCAAACTCTGTACCACCGCTGATTTTCATTAGCTACAGATCAGCCCACTGATCCAATGTTATTGTTATTAAAGGCTTGTCTTCACTACTGGGGAGATCTACGCTGCTGCAATTGATGCAGCGGGTGTCAATTTAGATGGCAGAGTGTTCTCCAATCGACTCTGGTACTCCAACTCTGCAAAACAAGTAAAGGACATTGACCAGAGAGTGTCTCCCATCAACGCAGTGCAGTGAAGACACTGGAGTAAATCATCCTAAGCTATGTCAACTCCAGCTACGTCATTCATTTAGGTGGAGCAGCGTAACTTAGGTCGACTTATCCCCGTAGTGAAGACAAGCCCATACATGTTCAATGCACAGTTCCTTACTCTTCCTCTGCTTCTATATAGTAGGAACTGAGTCAGAGTTTGATATCTTCTAGGCCTACTCAGTTAGAAGCATTGTGACCATCAGGAAGCCTCAAAATATGAATGTTGTAATGTCAGCAATAGTGCGGTAAAGTGGGAGCCAAAGATACAGAATATTCAGTAGGGAAAATGGAATTATACTTTACGCAAACTTTGTGGAAATGTGTCAGTGTTAGTTGTGTGAATTCTTCACAAAAGTCTCCCCTCTGTGTTCTGCAAGGGTTATTTTAATGATGGTCGTCTTTGATCATTCTTGAATAGGGAGGAGATGGGGATGTTTTTTTTCTTCCTTTACAGGAAGAAAATAAAAAAGTGTAGACTATTCAAAACAGTTTCAGGCTCCAGAACAATGCAATGATGCAACCATTTAGCAATTGCATACAACATTTTGAAAAAGAAATCTCTAGTCCATTATTTATAGCTTTATCAAATCCTATGTAAGAAAGTACTCAGAGAAAATGGAAAATACTTTTCAGAGACTTGTTGACTATCCCATTTGAAACAAACAGTATCATTAAACAATTCAACAGAAAAATATCCAGCTGCAATCAAACATCTTTTCAATAATCTGAATTCAGGGAACTGAAAGCAGCTGACATCTTCCCAGTGCTGTCCCTTGACTCATCTAACTACATGACTCATGACCAAATAAATCCACACATTGGCAATGCTCTTTTTAGAAGGATCTGAATAAACAGCATTACCAGGCCAGGGAGCTTTCAGAATTCTAGTTAGACTGAAAGTTTGTTTTTGGCATCCCATCTATTTTGCAGATCACTGGACCAAACTTTTACAGCAACACCTCCAAATTCCCACAGCACTATTGCCATAACTTCCGGGGTGAACTGTTCCATTAGCTGCAAAGTTGTGCATCATGGCAAAATAAATAGAGAGCTTTCAAATTAACTAAATATAAGAATCAGTTCTCTTGTTTTACGTAGTGTAGCTGTAGTCATGGTGATCCCAGGATATTAGATGGGCAAGGTGGGCGAGGTAATGTCTTTTATTGACAAGCTTTCAAGCCCCACAGATCTGAAAAACAGCTGTGTGCCTCGAAAACTTGTCCCTCTTACCCAAAGAATTTGGTCAAATAAAATATATTATCTCACCCACCTTGTTTTTCTTTTCCTGTCCATCATTTTTAATCTTCATCTGCATCCATCCTGCCTACTCTCTCCATCTCCCATGTCTCTCTTCACAACACCTCCCTAGGAGCTCTCCATGAGGACTCAGCGCAGACTGCCCCAGATGTTGGCAGCAACTATGACACCTTCCTAATATGAGTGAAGAGAGATGTGATGGCGCTACAGTCACTGCAGAGGCAAATGCTGTGTTTTTAATGGCATCTGTTGTGTCTGAGTCAGCTTCCATGCTTTCTCTCTCACGGTCTTCCGTTGCTGTTTGAGCCCCTCCGCTGTCTCAAACAGAACAGAAACCTCATGTTACATTCTTGATCTGCATACAGAAATAGGACGTTGGCACATTTTTTGCACTGGAATTGCTTGAAACTTTGATAGCCGGTCTGTAGCCCATTTAGTGCTTCTTTCTGCAGGTGATTTAAAGGAGCCAGTTGGGGTCAGTGACTTATCAAGAATTTTGGGCTAGCCATCCAACTACAAACATGCCTGACCCCCAGGGTATGTACTGGGGCCACTAGCCTGAGCCACTGCCTGTTGCTGCTCCTGGTTACATTGCTTTTTAGTTCATTAGCTCAGAGTTAGCATGTCTATCCACACTGGAAAGCATACTCCCAGCTCCAGACACACCTTCAGTTTCTGCAGACTTTAAAGTTTCATTGAAAAACAAACAAAAACACCCCACCGTGTCCTCCACTCCATCAGGAGGAATCCTGCTTCCATGGTAGGCACTGAGCACAACCACTGTCCGACTGAGCAATCAAGTTGTGGGCGCCAACAAAAAGTGGTTGCTCAATGAAGATAGATGGTTCTTGCAGCTTGTTGTTCCTACCCGTTAAGCAATGTAACTTAAGCAGGGCGAGAGGGGAGTGAGACACAGCAAATGAAAGGGAAAACATAGCAGAACAGACTTTGGAGAGGACAGAGGAAAACAAAGCTCAGGCAGTGTTTTGCTGTCTGTCTCTTGATCTCAGTGGCCCTTCAGCCAATACTCTCTCGCCTCAGAGAGGAGAAAAGAGAAGGAAAAATATTCTTGAGTCCATAGTACAAATTGTCTGCTGTTTCTTTATCTGATCCACTATTCCAGTCCATAAAAGTTGTCTGGATTGTTTAGATAGAAGCTTTTATTGAAGCAGCACTGAATACTGTTTTTACTCCTGTTGTAGAGACTGGGGCATGGGCTGGCGGAGCTGGAGTCAGAGTCAGGTAACAAGCCAAAGGTCAGAGTCGGGGGGTAGGGCATTGGAGTAGGGACCCAGAGCAAGGCAGAAAAGCGGAAACTGGTAATAGCCAAAGGGCTGGAATAAGAATGACAGGAACCAGGAGCAGACAGGGCTCAGGAGTCAAGCAAGTAGGCAGGGTCCGTAGTTGCCCAGTTTCTCTAGCTGCCCAGAAAACTTGATTTTTCCCTGTTCTCTGCAGCATTGCCTGGCAACTGAAGAAGGGAAGGGGGTTGCAACACAATTTTTCTGCTTCCCCCTCTCCACACCCCCCCCATTAGCTAGTCAAGCTACTACTGTGCACACCAAGTACATGCAAAATCCTCTGTGCCTGGTACTCCATGTGCTTCCTGGTTTAAGTAGAACTTCTTGACTATAGGTGAGACTGGACAGCTCACACACTGAATAGCTTTGTGGGTGGTGTAATAATTTTGGGATTCATTAAATAACTGGTGGATGAGAAAGGAATAAAACTTTATTAAAACAAACTCGGGAGCTTCTATAGAGAGCTGCTGCAGACAGCCATGTGGTGTTCCCAACCCCTGTCTCCAAGGCACATTGCTAAATTCCCACATCACAATTGTTCCTTATGAAGGACATCTCCAAATAATAATTTTCATGAACACATTGCTACATCTTCCCCCCTAAATAAAAATGAATTAACTCGTATACATACATGTAAGCAGTTAACTATCTAATAACACATACATTAAATTCTCAAGCCACCTAGTACATTTCCATAAACCCAATGGGTCAACTATCTAGAGAGGAGAGGTTACCAGCACATCATTCTCTAATGATTCTTTACCACTCACTCACTTTCCTCAAATACCCCTTCCAGGTTAGCAAGTCTGAGTCTCTCATAGGGTTGCCAACTTTCTACTCGCACAAAACTCAACACCTTGCACCCTCTGCCCCCACCCGGAGGCCTTGACCACTCACCAAGGCCCTGCTCCTGCTCACTACATCACCCTCCTTCTGTTGCTCACTCTAGCCACCCTCACTCACTAATTTTCACTGGGCTGGGGTAGGGGGTTGGGAATGTGGGCTCTAATGGGAGGTGCGGGCTCTAGGGTGGGGCCAGAAATGAGGAGTTTAGGGTGTGGGAAGGGGCTCCAGATGGAGGCAGTGGGTGGGGATGTGGGCGGGGGAGGCCTCCGGGGTGGGGCTGGGATGAGATTTGGTTACAGAGATCTGGGGCTCTGGGCAGGGGGTTGGGGCTGGGGGGAGGTGAGGGCTCCAGCTGGGATGCAGGCTCTGGGGTGGGGCCAGGGTTAAAGGGTTTGGGGTGAAGAATGGGGCTCTAGGCTGGGGCTGAGGGATTCAGAGTGTGGGAGGAGCCTCTGAGCAGATACATGGGGTTGGAGTACAGGGGGGCGAGGACTCCATCTGGGGATGCAGTCTTTGGGGTGGGGCTAGGGATTAGAGATTTGGGGTGTAGGAGGGTGCTCCAGATTGGGACTGAAAGGTTTGGAGGGAGGGGAATCTGGGTTGGGGCATGGGAGGGGGTGCAGGCTCTGATGCTTACCTCAAACAGCTCTCAGAAGCAGGGGCATGTACCCTAATCCGGCTCCTATGCAGAGGTGCAGCCAGGTGTGTCTGCATGCACACACACATTCAGCTCCCACTGGCCAGGAACCAGAGCCAATGCGAGCTGCAGAGTTGACGCTTGGGGCGAGGCAGCACGCGGAGCCCCCTGGCTGCCTCTATGCTTAGGAGCCAGAGGGTGGATATGCCACTGTTTCCAGAAGCTGCACAGAGACACGGCAGGCAGGCAACCTGCCTTAGTCCCATTGTGCCATCAACCAGACTTTTAGTGGCCCAACTGGAAGTGCTGACTGGAACCGCCAGGGCATTCTGGTTGAAAACCAGACACCTAGCTACCCTATTCTTTCAGGATGCTTAATTTCCTGCTCTGATCTTCTTTGACTGTTTCTCCTTTGTGTGTTGATAAAGGATCAGTCAGATGGGAAATACAGAGTCCACCTCACTTGCCAACATGTTGAAACTTTCTGGGATTACTCGTACATCCTTTTGATTACATCAAACTGTCTCTCTCAAAGGTTTACTTCCTTTTTGGCATGAAATGTTCCTCAAATTCAGTCAGTATTTTATTTAACTTCATGTTTTCACCTTCTTCAAACTTAAAGTTGTTATAAATAGCCAATACTTCATCCCCAACAACATGCAAAAAGACAGGTGATTTCACTTTACCGTTTTTCTTCTGCCCCTATGGCTGCTAAATAAAATTCAAATCTCTGTTGCATTTTTTCCCTGTTCGCTGCAATGCTGCCTGGCAATTTAAGATGAGAAGGAAGTTGCAACACACAATTTTTCTGTTTTTTTCCCCCTCAAAGTAGTGAAGCCACTACTGTGCTCACCGAATACATGCAAAAGCTTTTGTGCCTGGTACTTCATGTGCTTCTGTGGTGCATCCCTTTGTCTCTGCTTTTAGTTGCAAACACAGGAGTTAACTTCAAAATGACTGAAGTTTCCTTCTCATTCAGCACTTCTGACACCATGCAACAATCTTGGGGTTCATTAGACAAGAAACCAGTGAATGAGAAAGGAATAACACTTTATTAAGGTGAACTGGAGAGCTCCTGTAGTGAGCTGCTTCACACAGCCATGGCAAGTTCTCAATCCTTGCCTTCAGGGCACATCTCCCAATTCCCACACAACACAACTCCTTTCCACTGCCTTGCTGCCTTACTTTGGAGTGGCTCTCCCTACTATGCCTTCCTTTTCTAGCCTTCTTTGTATTTAATCAGCTTCTGCAATAAACTCATTTTTTCCAGGCAGCACAAGCCAATCAGTTCAATTCAGACCTCTAAAAACACTCACTCAAGACATTGGCATATGTACAAAGAAATTATATGCTCCCGCTGTCACCGTTTTTGTTCAAAACTCACTGTTCTCTAAATACTGTTAACATTACAATGCTCATAAATATACCTGAAAGGGATGTGATGAACTGTGGACTGATTTGGATTCATTTTGTTTGATATCAAATACCTGGTATTAAGTATTTCCTAATATCTAATTCTAACCTAAATCTCCCTTCCTGCAGATTAAGCCCATTACATCTTGTTCTACCTTCAGTGGACATGGAGAACAACTGATCACTGTCCTCTGTGTAACAGCACTTAAAGTATTTGAAGACTTATCAGGTCCCCACTTGTTTTCATTGTTCAAGACTAAAGATGCCCATTTTTTAAAAAAAAAATCATATCAGTCTTTTTAAGCCTTTTACAATTTTTGTTGCTCTCCTCTGGACATTTTCCAATTTGTCCACATCTTTCTTTAAGGGTGGTATCCAACATTAGACATAGTCCTGCACTTGTGGCCTCACCAGTGCCAAGTAGAGTGAGATAATTACCTCCCATGTCTTCCATACAACACTCCTGATAATATACCCTAGAATGACAATTAGCTTTTTTGTAATTGCATCACATTGCTAACTCAATATTCAATTTGTGATCCACTATAACTCCAGATCCTTTTCAGCTGTACTTACTGCCTAGCCAGTCATTCTTCCATTCTGAGGCTGTGTATTTGATTTTTTCCCACATAAATGTAGTACTACGCACTTGTCTTTGTTGAATTTCATCTTGTTGATTTCAGACCAATGCTCTAACTTGTAAGGTAATTTTTAATTCTAATCCTGTCCTCCAAAGTGTTAGCAATCCCTTCCATCTTACTGTCATCTGCAAATTTTATAAACAATCTCTACTCTGTTGTTCAAGTCATTAATGAAAATATTGACAAGTACCAGACCCAGGACAATCCCTATGAGCTCCATCTAGATACACTCTCCTAGTTTAACAGTGACCTATTGATAACTATACTTGGAATACAGTCTTTCAACCAATTTTACACCCACCTAATAGTAAATTAAGTGTTAGAACTACTCAGAAATGTTTCCCTCCATCTTGAAAATGTTGACTTTTTAGAGAAAGATCAAAGACTAAAACATTTCAGCTAAAAATCAAACTATTTCAATTCAGCAATTTTATTGCAAAGTCTCATGGGAGTTGTAGTTTGAGTTCCTCATATTCCCATGTGTCACTATAGGCCAGACTCTCTAGTCAGACTACATCTCCCATGATAAACCATGGTGTCCCTCTGATAAGGAGAAGTGCATCATGGAAATCCCATGGCTGAAGACATGAGAAACAGTCCAGTTTGGGAGCCCAGCTCATAAAGGAAAATGGGAACATACAACAAACAAACGATAACTTTCATAAGGCACTTTAGTGGCATAACCATTTTCGGTTTGGGGGTATTAGTTTTCAATTTAAAAAAAAAAATCAAAAATTTTCTTCAGAAAGCTGAGAATTTCCACAAAAAAGTGCTTAATCAAAAACCTAATTTGTCATTGAGAAAATTTAATTTAATTTAAAAATTTTGTGATTATCACACCACTACTGCTGCCTCAGTTCAGTCGCCCTCACAATGTTCAGCATGGCTTCTTACCAAAGAAAACCAAAACAACAGAGGTTGATCCTTCCTTCTAACATGGTGGCAACCTAGGAATAAGGGGCCAAAGTATTGCTAGGCCAGGCTTGTTCTCTTTTGGTGTATCAACCGCACCACCCATGGCTACCACCTGTTGGGGCTTCATTTATGTGTTCATATTGTCAGAGCTTCTGATGTTCCCTATGGACTATAAGTAGCACAGAGCCACTCTATCCACCAAGCTACGTCCTTCCCCCCAATCTGATTTGAACCTGCTCACACACTAGACAATTGGCAGTGCACTTAGAGTCACATAGCAGGAAGCCTTTGTGCAAGAGCACAAGGGTGTGCAGATAGTCCACTCCTTTGGGCAACTGTGCTAGAACTTCCCACGATAGCAGTCCCTACACTTCCTGCTCATTCCTGTTCCTTCTCAGGGAAGGAGACACCTAGAAACGGGAAGAACTATAGCCTTTTTACCTAGTCCTGCAGAACAGGGCCAACACACCAAGAGGAGTGATTTGCACCAACCAAACGGATGGAGTGGACTGTGCACCACCATCCCGGCACCCAAGGAGCAGCACCTAGGGAGATGTTTTCCTGAGTCTGTTTTGTGGAGCTCTTGGGCATGACAGCCCCCGACAGCCCCGTACTTCCCACTACATAACCCCTCCCCCCACCTTCATTTCTGGGGTTTGTTTTGTTTAGACTTTCCCAGGAATTTGTCAGTGTTTATTATACACATTGAAAAATGTGTGGAAAAAAGTTAACCTCACAGTTTTCTGGGTAATTATTGGGTTCATAATGGGGAGATGCGAGGATGGGAAAGACAACAGAGAGAAAACGAAGGGTACTGAAAGAAGTTTCATGTTGTAGGGTTTTTTATTTTCTTTTAAAAAGGGGTTCGAAAATAGTTGACAACTTTGCTTGCTATAAAAGGAGATGGGATATCCCAGGGAGGAGGGGGTGCTCAGCCCTCACGAGGAATGGGGAGGGAGGATGACAGAAGGGGCTCGAAAAGTGACAGGGGCCAGTACTCCCTGCAGGGCCTGCCTCAGCTGCCGGAACCAGGCTCCTTGCCCATTTCATTCCCACACTGAACAGCTGCAACAGTCACCAACCAACAGTCGCCCTCTGTCTGCACAAATGCACTATATGCTAGTGGGGACTGTGCACGACGGGAGCCAGGCGCAAGGAGTTCTGGCACTTGCAAAATTCAGGCTTAAAATTGGTTAAGAAAAAATTCAAAACCTGGGTTCTCTCAGTGTTTTTTGGTAAAGACCAAAAATGAAGGGCCCTACAACAGAACTCTCAACCTTACCCTTACTGTAGCCATGGTGTACAAGACCGCCTGGGTTTCAGGATATCCTATGCAACTCATTTCATTTTTTAAAAAAATGCATACACCCATTTATTAGCAAACACAAAGCTAAACATGCTAAGGAAACCTTCTGTATATTAAAGCGTTTGAGCCAGCCTGTCCTATTCTTCAGTGTTTGATCAGAGGAAGCATTTCCCCTCTCCTTTTTGCATAAAGTACATTTTAATTTGGGGACCAAAGGCCTGATTCTGCAAGGTGCTGAGAGCAGCTCCTCTCCCACTGAAGTCAATTGGAACTGAGGACGCTCCCCCAGCATTAGAACTAGGTCCTGTATGAGCTGGATGTAACAGCAGGATTTGATTGAAGGGCTCTTGGGCTATTGTTTAGTGTTTGTGTGTGGGAAATGTTCTGCTCTGTCCCTGATGTGATTGGTCGCAGGTGTTCTATGTGGAACATGGTAGTACCTGGGGTAAACACAGCAAGCTGGGCAGCTGAGTCCTGCTCTCTTATTGTGCTGAGGATGCCAAATTTTCCCCCTGCAATAAATGTAATTTTAAAAGCAATGTAATGAGGATAATTTTTCACACACCACAATACTGAAGAGGGGCATCTTTTTTTGTATGAATGTATAGTTGCCATAACAACTTCATGCAGCATCTTATTTAATAATTACTTCTTGGCATCCCTTTTAGCATTTTAGTTGCTATGACAACAAAATGCATTTTGTCTCATAACTAACTACATTTCCCACTTGCTTTGTGTGTGTTTTTGTGGCTTTCAAGAAATCAAGCTCCTGTCTGTTAAAAAGATAAGAAATATCTGGAGAATCCTGGTAAAATGTCTAATAAAGAAAGCATCTTCTTATAAATATATTTTAAAAGTGGTGCATACTACCTTACTGTCACTCCTCTGTTGTATGTATAACTAACAAAAAGTTTGATGGAAATGCTGTAACTGGCAAGTGAATGCACAGAAGTTAGCTATACAACTGCTCAGGATTCGGTCTAAGCGGAAGCAACACAGTCAGATAATTTCAAGAAAGGGAATGTAGTTTAATTTAAAGTCCATGTGTTTGATGTTGTATAACTTTTGCAGGAAAATACTGAAGGCTTCATTCTCCATGTATTTTGCACCAGTGCAATGAGTATAAATGCTACCAAGTCAGAATGGCATCATTTCATACTCCCTTTTCACTGCTACAGAAGATACAGGGTGATGGAGAATCTGGCCTTCAGTCTGATTTATTCTGCTAGTCAGTTCTGAGCATCAGCAGAACAAAGAATTTCTTGGCAGTACGATACTAACAAACTATATAGTGAGGCAGTGACTGCAACTCTTCTTTTGCACTGTGAAGTGGTTGCCAACAGACAATAAGCATGAGGTGCCAAAAGCTGTCCAGTCAGTGAGGCTTCTGCTGCTGAGTTTCAGAAGACAGCTTATTAATTCTAGACTGATACTTTGTAGTTCCTAGTGCCATACATACTGCAATCATCACTCTATTTCTCATGTCAGACTTGATGACATTCACTGTTGGAGCAGTGGTTCATGTGAGCATGTTGAACCAAAAAGATTGTCAGCAAACCTATGGCTAGTTTTTATGTGGACCAAAAAAAAAAAAAAAACAACCCCACCTCAGGCAATTCCCCCAAACTTGCAACATCCTTGTTTTTGGAGAATGGATTGATTATTTTCATTATTTCTGCCATGCTCAATATTTTCCAGCTGGGCACTGAGGTCAACAAACTTGTATACACTAGAATGTAACCATCTCCATCTCTAAGGTGTCAGTATCTAGTCACTCATGTGATGTGTGATGCAGAGAACTTCACACAGTAATTGACTTTGTGCATCTGTTTGAATTGTAAAAAGTTTTTAGTAGCTGTAAAACCTTTATGAAATCCTCCTGAAAAGATTTAACTTGCCATTATATCTGAATATAATTAATTAGTACACTTGCCGTTTTCCAGATGTTTCCACTATGAAGGGAAGCATTTCTGCTTTCTTGACTTTTTCCAGCTTCTTTGCATAAGCTTTGAAGCTTGAGCTTCTTCTGGCAAGTGCATGGTAGTTGTGCTGATGGTAAAGTGCATGACTGTGGGTGAAGGGTAAAGGATATGTACTGTGCCGTGGCTTAACGTTTCGGTTCCTTCCTTTTGTGCATCAGGAATGTTGTATGTGTGTAACAACCCTATTTCATCAAAATTTTCTGTATCTTCATGTAACACATTGGTACACCCTTATCGGAATGTTCTGGTCCTCTTATCTCAATCTTATAGCAGAAATAGAAGCGGTGCAAAAAAGGATAATGAAAATTAGGTGGCACATGAAAGAGACAACTGTCTAAGAGGACACTGAAAAAACAGATAGTTTGGTTTGGAACAGAACTGAAAAGGGTACACCAAAGAACGAATAAATAAGTTTGTCACAACACAAGAACCAGGAAACTGACAATGAAATTTACTTATAGGACTCTGTCACAAAATACATCTAAAGCCAAGAGCTTAGTAGAAATGAAAACTTGAATACAATGCTAATGAAACACCCATCATTAGTGAAACTGGATAAAATAAATAAGGGATATAACTTTACTGCATCAACATGTAAAATATTATGCTTCAGTGTATAAGCCAACCACTAACTGCACAGGGTTAAAGACTTTCCATTTGGATAGATTATTCCATAATTGTCCACTACAAGGTTTCTTGTACTTTCCTCTGAAAGATCTGCTAGTAACCACTATCAGAAACAGGATACTTGTCTATATGGACCATTGAATCTGGATCTTGTATGGCAATTCCTATGTCCTTAAGTAAATCTCTGCAATTCCCCTCCCCTTCTTCTAGTCTTCATGCACAGCAGAGCTTCCCTGGGGAAGCTTATCAGCTGTCTAGAATCAAGGGAGCCAACCAGCAGACTTTAAAGTCTGCGTGTGGCATCAAGAGGACTCCTATGTTCATCCAAATCTCAACTGTCTGAAGTTTTTAGAAGGACATTTAGCGAACTGGAGTTCCAGAATATCTAGGAATAGGATTTAGTAAAATGGATATTTGAAGGAACACAAAGCACTGCTGAACAGTATTAATATCTAATGATAAACAGTCACACAAAAACCAACATGATCATCACCACCAAGGACAGCTGCCACATTGATACAAAAAATCAAGGGACGGGAATAGAAAAATCAAAAAAGGTGGGTGGATGGAAACCTGACTTGAATGTACCGTACTTGCTGTGGATCAGAAACATTCAATTAAGGAACAATGTAAGGAAATTAGAACGTAATTATTTGGAAGAGGAAAACTGAGATGCAAAGGAGATGACAGTGAATTAAAGAACTTTCTTTTTCCTCAGAAAGAGAAATCTCCTGTCAATTATGTAGACTCCTGTGTAAAACCTATGTTGATTTATTGATTTGCAATTTACTGTTAATCCTCTTGATAGTTAACATATCGTCTCAAGAAACACAAAAGCAGTTCACTTTTTTCCACATAAATGTACGGATAGATGAACAATTTGTTTAGAGGGGGTAGCTGCATGTATAAGAACAAAAGGAAGCTTCACATCCTTCCTCAGTTTTATTTTATGGGCTAGCTATAATTGATGAGACCCCCCCAGAGTCAAAAATAAAAAGCCCCATTTTAAAACCATCTGTACTTTTCATTTTAAAATAGAAACATTCCCTTAAATCCACTGAGCTCCCATGTTAGGCTATTTCAGCCCGGTGATAGAGATGTCTCCTAACTTCACATTCTATTGCAAATCAACAGTGTCACCATCTGCTCATTTTTTCCACTTGCTGTTTCAAATCTGAAGTAGTAAAACTGGGTTTTTAGTTAAGGAAAAAGCACACATCTCCCTGCAGTTCAACCTCTTCTGCAAGTGAACGCGCAGCATGGTGTGTACTAAAAGGACAATATTCGATATCTTATTTGTATAACTTTAAATGCAAAGTATCTGAATGTTTTACCTCTATTTTCTCCCTGCTGATGTATTAAATCATGCTAGCTCTTCTGATCAGTGCAAAATCAGGTGTTAGCTTTTGGTAGATGCTAGGTTTCTTTTCACATCTGTGAGTGTCATTTTTCTGTGATATAAAACTGAAATGAGTCACAGCTGCACACTCTTGCTTTCAACTGTATTAGAACAAATATACTTTTTCCCCCCTTCTAAGACACTAGTTCAAACGTAACTCCTTACTTTATTCAAAGAGTATTTAGTTGGAGCCCTTAATAATGGGGGAAATCCTGTACTTCTTACATTGGCAGAGTTTCCATTGAAGTCGATGAGTGTTAGATTCTTAGAATAACCCACTGTGAAATTGGCATTATATGGTATTATAGAATACCTATGGCTACCTAGTTGATGCCAGAGGGTTTTTTTTTGTGGGGGTGAGGGGGATTGCTAACCCTTTGCAACATATCGAACTTTGGCAAGAGTAATTATTTGGTGAATTCCACTAGAGTTATTTTATTTTTGTAGAGGAATATTTTGGACACGTTGTCTGTGCTTTTTTGGTCATGTGATTAAACAAAAACATTAGAGGAAGGAAAAATAACTATAGCTTGGAAAATTCTACCTACTCCTGAACACTGAGATGAATGTGCCTAGACCAGCTTTCTGCATTTGCCAGAAACAGATGTAGGGTATCATGTTACCAGACAGTTAACACACTTGCTTGTTACATCCTTTAGTGCAACTGACCCAGGAATACAATTCTGGGCAATTTATTACAAGAAAAATACTGAACAGTTAGAGAAAGAGCCACAAAGTGATTAGAAGGCTGGTGGAATTATGAGGAAAGGTTACAATAGCTCAATGGCATATAGCTTGGGTACATGGTCAGGCACCAAATCTAATACAGTAGTCTCGATTATCCGGGATGATAGGGAAAAGCTTAATCCCGGTTAATAAAATCCCAGATAATCAAGAGAGTCTACCGTGGGGGTGGTGTCCCGGCTGCCCTGCCTCCCGGGAGGAGAGGAGGGTGCGCCGGCTGTCCTGAGCCTGCGGGGGCGGGGAGGGTGCGCCAGCTGCCCTGCACCTCAGGGAGGGAGGGGTTCCCACTGCCTGCCTCAGTCAGCTCCTGCTGCTAGCCTGGTTGTAGGGGACCCAGGCTGGCAGCGGGAGCTGACTGGGGCAGGCAGCAGGACCCTGGCTGGCAAGGGGCCAGTGGGGAAACCCCAAAGCGGTGGCAGGCTGAGCACTTAGCCTGCCGCCGTTTGGGGTTTCCCCCGCTGGTTCCTGACAGCTGGGGTCTCAGCTCCTGCTGCCAGCCAGGGGTCCCTACACCCAGGCTAGCTGCGGGAGCTGACTGAGGCAGGCGGTGGGACCCCGGCCGGCAGGAGCCTGCAAGAGAAGCCTCAAAATGGCAGCGGGCTGAGTGCTTAGCCTGCTGCCACTTTGGGCTTTCCCCCCCAGGCTCCTGCCAGATGGGGTCTCAGCCCGCTGCCAGCTTGGGTTTCCTACACCCAGGCTGGCTGCGGGCTGAGACCCCAACTGTCAAGGGGCCAGCGGAGGAAGCCCCAAAGCGGTGGCAGGCTAAGCACTCAGCCCACAGCTGCTTTGGGACTTCCCCTGCCGACCCCCATTTTAGACATCCCAGTTAATCTGCAGCCCGGTTAACCCAAGCCCGGATAATCAGGAGTCTGCTGTAGCTTCATTTCAAATTAGACTACTTGGGCAAAATTCCTAGCACTGGCCATTTGGTGCCTGGTACAACACAGGGAACGGGGAGGGGTAGGTGAGAGGCAACATTTGTGGCTCCATGATCTTTGGGATCCCAGGTGCCATTCCTGTCCTAGAAAGCAATTTACAGCGGCATAGGGGCTGTTCTAAATTATGCCAGTCACAACAAATACCAAGCGGACAATCTGGCAGCCAGGAACTGTTGGAACACAAGTGTGCCGCAGCAACACTCCTGGTCCCTGCTCTCCACAATGAGGGCTGCAAGTAGGGATGTCACTGCACAGTCTGATGCTCTGCACCAGTGGAGCATTTCCCTGTGCAAGAGGAACTTTTAGCTGGCATATATACACCATCTTTTTTTCTGCTTTGTGCTGCTCTTGTGCGGGGGAGGGGACAAATTTGACGGGGTGTGGGGAGGAAGGATCTGCCCCTTAACGTGATTTTGTAGTAATATTCTACAACAGTTAAACTGCCAGAGGAACCTGTGAACCCAGAGCTTTACTCACATTAAATTGGGTCAAGGTCAAACAGAAATCTCAAGGGAGCCAGGGTTTGGATGAGGGCTGTGCCTGGATTCTATAGCATGTGTGTTTGCATTTCATGGGGTTTTTAGTGCCTCAGGGAGCCATTTGAAGAAAAGAAGGAGGGTAGTGCCAGATTTCACATTATTTCATCCCAGTAAATGACTCCCTGAAGCAAAAACAAATTCAACCACTGAGCCAGTAAAGTTTATCTGAGTATCTACAGAGCCCCACTGCACAGTCACAGGGCCTGATCCTCCAAACACTATTGCATACAGTACCGTGACAAGTTCCACTGAGTTCACACGCAGCCGTAAGCGTTTGTAGAATGGGGCCCCTGGCTTGGAAATATTTAGTTGGTGACATGACTTATTTTCTGCATTATTGGCATGTAATCAGGGGTGAAAGTAACTGCAGCGTCTTACCGGTATGGGGATTTGGCTGGGGCCAACTCTGGCCCCTGGAAGGGGCGGAGCCTCAGCCAGAAGGGGCGGGGCTGATGACAAAGCCAGCCCCAGCCCAGCCCCCGTATCGGTAAGGGGCCTCCCCCTTTACCCACCCCGGCTCTGGCAACAGTTTAAAGGCCCCAGGGTGGTAGCGGCGGCCCAGCCGTGGACCCTTTAAATAGCTGCCTGAGTCCGGCCGCCACCTTCTAGGGCTCCGGCAACAGGGCTCCCGTCCCCACGGAGCCCTGCTGCAGGAGCCCGGGGGAGGCTGCCGCAGGGCCCTGGGTCCTTTCAACTGCCCTGGAGCCCCGCTACAGCCTCCCTCAGGCTCCTGCAGCGGGGGGCTCCGGCAGCAGTTTAAAGGGCCTGGGGCTCCAGCCGCTGCTGGGAGCCCTAGGCTCTTTAACTTGCGCCCGGGGAAGTCAATCTGCCCTGGTACGGCGCACTGGCTCTTGCCGGTACACCATACCGGGGCGTACCAGCTTACTTTCACCTCTGCATGTAATGCAGTCAAACTGCAGTAGGCCATAGCAAGTTGTCACTTCCAGTTGCCTCCATTTCTATTGACAACAATGGCTTCTGTTTACTGTGGGCTGAGCTGGCATGATTATTATGCAAAATTACATTGTGTCTTGGCAACTGGGAATATAATGTTAAAATGCTTTGTCTGTGTTGTGTTTTTCCAGGAAACGGATTCATCACTTTGATAGCAATGCTAATTATACCATTGACAAAAATGCAATTAAATTAACATGACCATAATTTACCATTGACCAAAATCAAGCAATTTACTTCAGACAACTGCCAATTAGTTAGTTTTCCCAAAACGCCCTCTAGAGATGTGATTGCCAAGTTCAGCTGTTAATCTAACTGAAGTACAAATAATGTTAGATTGTTTGTTCAAACGTTGCATAGTCTAATGGGTCATTTCCACACTTTTGGAGTCTTATGAGAGTATCTGTGTCTGCTTTAAGGGGTACTAATCAGCTTTACCTCCTTGAGGGTAGCAAGAGACATCCCTACTTCTAAGTCAATGTAGATGTTTCACTCCTGTTACATTTTATCATAGAATCCAACTATGGCCTTGAGGAAAGAGATCTAGCCCTAGATGAAGAAGCATACAGTAAGTTCCAGATAACGTTCTGTTCAATGCTTTACTCTGTACCACTATAAAATGGAACTGAAACATCATAAAACTGCTTTAGTGGGATATAGTTGGGCTTTTCATGATCAAACTGGACTAGGGATTTTATTTGTCTAAATTAATTTGGGGTTGGTTCTGTTGGTTTTAAACTGGGATTTCATAGTGGGACCATAGGACTTCCCTGAACTAATTTCTGTTTGAATTAGAGCACATCTTTGGTGTTATGGAGACAAGTTCTTCTCTGAGTGGAGAATTTACCAGTTGATCAACTTTGTTTTCTTTTTTTTAATAATTTACTCCTCTTTACTTGCAATTTACATTATCAATCAACTTTTTGAAACTATTTATCCTTGTTTGCATAAAGAATATGTAGTAACTAATGCAGAATATTGATTAAAATACAATTCCAGGATGGGACCAATATTCTTGTGGCACTTTCAAAATGTAACGCTATTCAAAGGATAGGGGCCCTGGTCGCTGGACTGACAGCAGATGGGAACATTGTTGTCACAGTATGCCAAACACCCTCGGAGGAGACAGTGGTTCATGCTGAACATGAGGGAGTCCCCTCTAGGTCAACTTCTAAGTGGCATCAGTGATCTCCAGAAGTAGACAGACTTGGACCAAATTGCCTGGAAAAATAGTTTGACCTGACACAAGACCTTTGAGTAGAGAATATAGGAAGAGAATGGAAGAATAACAAAAGAAATGGAATTCCTAAAATTATGTTTACAAGTGTAAGCCGTGTCAGGAATGAGATATATTCTGACATCTGGTGGCGAACTATGGGAATTGCAGTGAGTTTTGGAAAATAACTTTGGAGCTGATCAATTTGCATAGACACACCCACTGCAGCTTGACCCCACAGCAGCCCACATGGCCACTTCGGCTGATGTGGGAGCCCCAGTTTCTATGTTATTGGGGCAGGAAATATAAAGTGATGTTACCCTGATTTTGTGAATGAAGGACTATGGACACGTACTTGGCCCTTGTTATGATGGAGGGATTCGCCATCATCTAGGTAGCACTCACTGGGCAAGGGCCATGCGTTTCAGAAAACTCTGAGATTGAGAGAGGGCATAGGCAAGTCTCTGTATCTTTAGATGAGGGACTTGTCTAAGGGCCCCCCAGGCCTATTGCACTGTGCCTCTCTCCACTGTGGAATGTTAGAGCTAATTTTGATTCCCTTAGGAGTCTTGGTTCAGCCTGCTAAGCTGAATTCACTTTGAGTCTGCTGGTGTACCTGTGCCAAGGTGCTGACCCCCCCCACTCCCCCAAGAGCTGAAATCACTTAAGAGCTGAAATCACTGAGCACTGTGTTAAGTGGAGGTGGGCCTAAAGGCATGTGGTGGCACCAAGCAATTTGTGCAGCTAGCAGAGCAAAGCAGCGGACTCAGCCGAGTGGTTCTTGGGTGCATTTGGTGCGGCTGGCAGAGTGGCTGGCACAGCAGAGCTGTCCGTGTGTCGGCTAGCAGGACGGCTAGCGGAGTGACTGGCGCTGCAGAGCAGTTCGAGTGTTGGCGAGCAGAGGCATAGGGACTGCGGGACTCTTTAATGATACCATTTGCCATCAGCTCTTGAAGATGTCGTCATACATCTTCCATTTCAGAGAGGGCTATCCTCCTAGATCTCTCCCAGAAGGGTCGAGGATCTTGTAGCCTGATGTGATGTTCCACTCCTTCGGCACATCCTACGTCCCACTCATGCAGTGAGAATACCTTGGATCTCTCACCAAGCTTTTTCCTCAGGCAATCCTTCCACTCCTCAGACAATGGTGAGTCCCCGAAATCAAACTTTGCAGGATCCATCATTGGGACGTCCGTGTCACCTTGGGGTCGCACAATGGTTTCAAGCTCAAAGATGTCTGCGATCTTCTGCCCTGGTTGTACAAGCACATTACGGCTTGTTTCATTAGCAATCAGTATAGACACCTCTTCCTGGGTTTCAGCAGGTAGGGTTATGACTCCACTGAGAACCAACACTCCTTCAGGGAGTCCTCCCTCGGCTGGCTGCTCTACCACCGCTAATGCTCCCTTGCTGCTTTTTAGGCAGGTACTCCTGACAAACACCTCCTTTTCAGTCATTGCAGGCACCACTAAGGGGACTGGGCCCGCATACTTCAATGCTCCCACTGGCAAATCAGGCATCACTTTTCTGGTGTCCTCAATTTTCCTGTAGGCTGCAGCACAATGTGCGTGTATCATCAAGGTGTTCAGGTATTGGTCCCCTGCTCGCTGTCTGCAGTAATTGGCAAGCACTCTAAAGAGACTGGAATTGGTCCCTATTAGCACAGACACATCAGAGACTCCCTTAGGGTCAGGGCATATTAAAGCGGCAGTGTCCACCTCCTGTCTTACCCCAGCGATCTCTTCTGGGAACTCCAGATGTATTATGACATACCCCTGATAGGGGTATTCATCCATGCTGAGGCCACACAGGCCAACCCCTGTCAAGGACCGTATAGGCAGATGCCTGAGCATCTGCTGGTAGAAAGATTGGAATATGATAGTCACTTGAGATCCAGTGTCAAGCACAGCTTTACACTCCGCCCCTTCAATCCTCACCATTACCTCTGCCCGGGGCCCTATCAGTCCCGTGGGGATGCCAGATGAACAGTCTTGTCTGTGGGAATCTTCCAATCCTGCAGTCCTGGGTGGTCCATGTCCCTGGACGGTTGGGCAGTTACCGGATCTCTCCCAGCTGCTCCTCAGCTTTCTGTACACTAGGGAGAGATTTTCTTCCTTATGGCACCTGGCAGCACTGTGCCCATCCTGACCACATCGGTAGCAGAAGAATTTCCCTTTTCTGCTGCGCCTGAGTGGGATGGTTGCTCTAAATGCTGGCGTCTCCACTGCCACAAATTGAGACTCCTCATTCCTGGAAGCCTTAGCTTGGTCAATGGTGCTTTGCAGCTCAGCTATCCGTTCCGTCAGGACCTGTAGTTGTTGGGCAAGCTCCTCTTTGGTGCTCATCATCAGTACACTAGCTGTTTGTAGTGGAGTTGTGCTGGCTGGTTCCAATGTTTGGTCTTCCCAAAACTCGCTGGCAGTCTGCCTTTCTTCCTCTTCTCTGACCTCTTTTATCAGCCAGGAGTAACTTGGGGGGTGTTCCTGTCGTTCTTTTAACCGGAGATGAAGTAGGATTGGGTTGTGATACTGGGTTCCTCTCATGATTTGAGCCAGTCTGGTTCAATCCATCTGTTCAGCAGTCACTGCTCCCCTTATGACAGCTCTCTGAAGTAGTCTCTCCAGTCTCTGTATATAGGCTGAAGCCTTCTCACCTCTTTGCTGTCGGGAATTAAGGAACTTGCAATAACTGTCTTCAGGGCCCTCTATGTTCCCAAACGTGTGACCAAGGGCCTCTAGGCAGTCCTTCACACTGACCCCAGGATCAACGAGCTTCAAAGTGCGAATCACATCTAATGCTGGGCCCCCAAGACTCTCTATTAGACATCTTCGCTTTTCTGCATCTGGTACGTCCCACTCTTGCAGCATTTCAGTGGTATGCTCTAACCAGGGTTCAAACTCCTCCTCCTCAGCAAATAACCTTAACTTACGACCAGAGTTTGGCATAGCATAGGGCTGCATAATCTTCCCCAGTGCTTGCCCCAGTGCTTGCCCCAGTGCTTTTGCCCAGTTAACGGCCGAGGCTGCGGCACCTGAGCTAGAGGCTGCAGGGCCAGGGCCCAACAAACCTGACATATTAGCCATTACACAAACAGTAATTTTCCCAACATATAAACACAAATGTTTCCTAATTTAGTGGATCACTCAACAAGTGCTTGCGAGGGGTACTGACCCAGAGATCCCAGACGAGCCCCCAAAAATGTAACCCTTCTGCCCATCAGAGTTGGCAGCAACAAGGGCCGGGTTCAGTATCCAGGGGTTCTATTCCAATAGCACAATACAAAAACCGGCTCGAGCCCCCACCCAGTGACCTGGGACAACCATATACCACTCCTCTGGGTGTCTGTAAGAGACAATACTTCCCCTCTCGCAAGCACAGAGTCTGAGTGTACCAAAGCCTTTTAATAACAGGGAGAAACAATGTGGCATTATATTGGGGAAACACCACAAACAAGGTTAATAAGCCAAACCATGAACCAGAAGCCCCCTTCCCAGCAAATAGGCCGTGGCCCTCCCTTGGCCCTTGTTATGATGTAGGGACTCTACTCACCAACACTCGAACTGCTCTGCAGCACCAGTCACTCCGCTAGCCGTCCTGCTAGCTAACACACGAACAGCTCTGCTGTGCCAGCCACTCCACCAGCCGCACCAACTGCACCCATGAACCGCTCGGCTGAGTCTGCTGCCAGTGGCACAAACTGTACCCAGGAGCTGCTCAGCTGAGTCCGCTGCTTTGCTCTGCTAGCTGCACAAATTGCTTGGTGCCACCACATGCCTTTAGGCCCACCTCCACTTAACACAGTGCTCAGTGATTTCAGCTCTTAAGTGATTTCAGCTCTTGGGGGAGGGGGAGTCAGCACCTTGGCACAGGTACACCAGCAGACTCAAAATGAATTCAGCTTAGCAGGCTGAACCAAGACTCCTAAGGGAATCAAAATTAGCTCTAACATTCCACAGTTGAGAGAGGCACAGTGCAATAGGCCTGGGGGCCCTTAGACAAGTCCCTCACCAAAAGGTACAGAGACTTGCCCATGCCCTCTCTCAATCTCAGAGTGTTCTGAAACGCATGGCCCTTGCCCAGTGAGTGCTACCTAGATGATGGCGAATCCCTCCATCATAACAAGGGCCAAGTACGTGTCCATAGTCCTTCATTCACAAAATCAGGGTAACATCACTTTATATTTCCTGCCCCAATAACATAGAAACTGGGGCTCCCACATCAGCCGAAGTGGCCATGTGGGCTGCTGTGGGGTCAAGCTAGGTGCAGTGGGTGTGTCTATGCAAATTGATCAGCCCCAAAGTTATTTTCCAAAACTCACTGCAATTCCCATAGTTCGCCACCAGATGTCAGAATATATCTCATTCCTGACACTGCTTACATAAGAATGCAAAATGTCCTGATCTTAATCAGCAGAGGGAGAGGATTAGAAACAAAGCTTGACTGGGAGTCAAAATGATTTTTTTTTTTTTTTTTTTAAAAGTAAGATTTAATAGGTGGCTCCACTCCCACTAATATGCAGATGACACCCAGCTTTATATCTCCTACTCAGCTGATGGAACCATTGCAATCTCAGGCCATGTCTACACTTTCCAGGGATCAACGCTGCTGAAGTGAGGGTCGATTTAGCAGGTCTAGTGAAGACTCACTAAAATGGACTGCAGAGCACTCTGGTACTCCACCAGAATGAGAGGAGTAAGGTAAATCATCTCCCATTGACACAACACAGTGTAAATAGTGTAGACACTGCAGTGTCAACCTAAGCTACATCGACTCCAGATACGTTATTCACATAGCTAGAGTAACATAACTTAGGTCAACTTATCGTGATAGTGTAGACAAGGCCTCATAGATGTCACAGTGTCTGTCAGGGGTAAGCACCTAAATAAAACACCTGGCTGAAATTTAACCCAAGCAGAAGCAGCAATGCTGGAGAAGCTAGTCATGACCCCAACTTCACCCTCCCTTGGATGCATCTAACCTCTTGATTTTCAAAATAATGTAACATTTTGATGTCTCATTAACTTCATCCCTGCCCCTTGACAACCAGGTAGTGAGTAGCAGCAAGAAATGCCTTTTTCCACTGTTGCTTTGCCAGGAAGCTAGCTCACCCCTTTGAGATATGGACCTACAATGTGTATTCTACATATCTATCATCTCAAGACAGTCTACTGTAAGTAATGCAGGAAAATGTCCTCAAATAGCAGTGCTGTGTTGGGATCTGCACTTACAGAATGCAAGGAAATATGGAGACCGTGTATTCTGGTCACACACGCTTCTATTGCCCCAGTGGCCATTTGAGTGAGTGTACACTGAAAGGCTCTAGGCCCAAATAAAATGCCAGTGCAAATGAAAGCTTCTGAATGAAAATAGCTATTCACATTAACTTTATCCACGCTCATCCCAAGAACTCTGAGAATGTTGCTGTGCTGTACGTTGCGGCCCTGAGCATTTCCAGCTCCTGTTCTACCCTGAATATTGTTGGCTTTCACAAGAGAATATACTGACGTGTCCATAAGAACTCCAGTCACAAGTGCCTACCTTTCTGTCAAGTCACTCGTTTGCATCATCTGCATATTTCAGTGACCTCTCACAGTTTACACAGCTGGCCTCCCTCTTGGATATTTCCATTCAATCAAGTGGACTCAACCTGAGCTTGCAAGAGCAGCCTGTGGCAGTGTTCAGAATACAGGAGAAAAGTGAATCTAGGGCTTTAAAAAAAAATATTCTGCTGGAATGAAGAGTAAAAGGAGATCATCTTGACAGGTTTCCTGCTGTGGTTGAATTCCTCACTGATGCCAATAAACGCATTCCATTCTGAATGAAAATATCTAGTCAAGAACACTTGACTCTTCTGAAAAGGCAGTTCCATGAATACTTCTCGGAAGCAGAGCTGATGAGAGCAGGAGAAGGGGGATGACTCAATTATACTGGGACCCCGAGTACAGGGGGAGGGCCAAAAAACATCTGCATAAATAAAGTAGCAGTATCTCCAGAAGTAAATACATTTGACTGACCTATTCATTATCTCTCTGCTTGTATTTAGGATGGAAGTACAAGCCAAATATAAGCAAAGAGAACACTGTCAGTCAGTGATCATGAAGAAGGCAGTAAAGAATCTAGATGAATACAAGTTTCCATATAATTTATTTTAAGTTTTTCAACTTATAATGGTGCTTTTCTTGTCTGTTTTTCAGCAAATGAGTTCACAATGTCATTGAAACGGACTGATCTTACCCGACCACTTTCAATTGCAAGAGGTCCTAGGAGGCCATCAACTCTTAAGTGACCCATGGCTGCTCGGTGGTAATTCTGCACATTGCTTGAGCACACTGGCTACAGATACTGGTATGCAGCAAAATATGCAAAGTGCAACAGTGAGGATGGGGAAGAGGTTCTGCAGAGAGACTTCATAGAGCTTATCTAGTACATGAAACAACAATAGTATTTTGGGGCCAATGTTTTCTTTGTACATGCATTTGAGAAACACTAATTCCTCTTTTATACCATCAGAGATGTTAGTGGCATGATTCAGAAAGTCATTGAGAGTAACTTTTTACTCTTTTCAAGAAAGGTCCATGGAAATTCAAAAATTTCGACAGATAAAAAGTGGTTTGCTGCACTCACATGTTCGGCCACCTCTGACAGAGTCCACAGCGTGGTCATTTAAAGGCTTGTCTTGATCACCTGCATCATCATCTCGGTTTTTGGATGGAGGAGTAACCCCTGCAGGATTATACCAAGGTTTGCTGCACTGTGCACACATTCATCATACATTTTGTTCCATTTCTCTTGCAGTTGTACCAGTTCAGTGAGAAAGCCCTTAACATTCTCTCTTTCAACCTCGAGTGTACCATCTCGGTGTTAGAGGACCAGACTCCACTCAGTGATGGGGATTAGAATTTTCAGCCAAACTGAGATGAGAAGAACATATTTAAATTTTGATATGTATTTTACTAGTCCAGCAATATCACTTCTGGCTTTGGCAATCAGGCTCAATTCAGACAATTCATTCAATGCCACTTGTAAGCCTTTCAGATTCTTGGCAAAAGAACACACATAAATCAACACATGCAGCTCACAGTGTACCACATTTTGATTGGTGTGAATTAGGAAACATTTTTCTTCAAAATTTCTCATCTCTGCACCTGAGTGCCAATTGCTTTCCTGTTATATCGGCACCATCATCATAAGCTTGTCCACAACAGAGTTCGAACTCTAATCAATGTTCAGCTATGGCTCTGCAAATCATTTCAGCAATTTCATTCACCAGTCTTCTTGGTAAAGTCTCTGAAGCACAAAAAATATTCCTGAATCACAAAGTTACCAGCAGGTATTTGATGAAAATATCTGATCACCAGAGGTGTTTATCCCTCCTGTGAGCTGTCTGGTGTTGCATCAGAAATTATTGAACAGTATTTGACCTCTTTAACCTCCCCTACCAAATGACATCTAAAATATACTTCCTAATTTCCTTCCACTTTTCTTTTTCATTTGCCAAATTTGTCCTGTGCATTCCAAAACCTTGGCTTTCCTTCGGGGAAGAAAATCCTGTCTGTAACTGAATGTGCATTCCAATATATCATCATCCAAACTAGGCCCGCTTGAATTATTGTTCCAAATAAATTATCAACCAAATACAGTGGGGGTTTTTCTCTCTTTTTCCTGTTTGTGATGCTGGTTTCTGCTAACGTACTTGTTCTTTGCATATTTTTCTCAAACAAATCAGAGCATATGATTTGCTTGCAAATTGTTCATTTTGAGCATTGGCTATCCACCCTTCATGGATAAGGGAATAAAGAAAAGCAAAGGATAAACCATGACTAATGAACAGCAGATATGAATATCTATGCCAAGAACAAGAATTCCCCAAAGCAAACTCCATTTTCACAAATGTTCACTAATAGTGATTAATATGAGGTATAAACAAACTGAATAAGTTTTTGGAAGATGAATGAATGCTCTCAACCCCCCACCCCATTCTTTTTTTATTCAAACTAGCTCTAATCTCAACCCACTTTAGGGGCTGATGTCAAAGAGCCCCCATGCCAGCAGATTATAGCTCAAGCATGCCAGTTTAACAGTCAGCAATGCACAAGGGAAAGATGTGGCCAGCATCATGTCTGACCACCTTTGACTGCCCAAACCCAATGGATCAGGTACCCCATTTTGCTTTTGGGTGAACTGAAGGTGGCCTTTCAGTATGAGAACAAGCAAAACTTATCCCCATGACCTTCAACATTATAGTCAAATGCCTTAGCCACTCGCCACCATACCTCTAAGAGACTGCAGTGTAGTTTTGTGCACAATGTCACGCAGCTAAAGTATTGTCATATCCTGTGCGCTGAAAATCTGCAATGACATTTTTAAGCTACATGTATAAAATATATTTTATACACTAAAGGCGGGGAGGAAAGAATGGCAGATCCTAAGCTTTTTACTCTTAACTACACCTGGATGTAATGTAGAAGACTGCATTGTCCTCTAACAATCCATCAAACAGTGTTAAGTATTGTGTCTCTGCATAATAACGGGCATCTCTCACTTTCAAAACGTAAAAAGCTAAAGGCACACACAACACAGATACGACAGGGGACAGTGCCCTTACTTTTAAAATATGTGTTTTCTTGAACAGGTCTATGCTACTTCTTCAAATCTAGACAAATGCCAAAAGGATAGATTCACAGAGTAGCAAATAACTAAAATAGAATATTTGAGCCCATTAAGGTATTTTCAAGGATTGGCTGATGTTTTAATCTGCTCCTTTTATAGATACCAAACAACTGATGCAAATTGCACAGCCAATCCTGAATATGCCAAAAGGGAAAGAATTGGGTGGGAATTGGGAAGTAGGACATTTCCATTCCTAGTTATTTTCTGCCTGAGCTCTTCAGACAGATTTATCATACATATGTATGTCCTCCCAACAAGCTTCCTGTTTATTTAATAAGGGTTAGAATTTCATGGTGTAATTCATGCTGCAAGTGCCTTACTCCCCAACAGGGCTATTTGGGCAGTAGGATACTGCGCCCCCCCCCCCCCCCGCCCACACATGAGTGAAGGGATCAGAATCAGGCCCAGATAAAAATCACACATTGTGCCAGAGAGTGTAATTCACTGACCTATAAAAGCATTCGCAACTGAACATTCTCTTCCATACAACTAATTTTTTTAAAAATGAGGCCAAGGGATAATGTGGAAGTTTTCAGGACTCTGAAGCAGTGGTTTTAACCAAACTGAACTGCGCATTGGACAGCAGAAAGCATTCAAAAGGTGAATTCTGTTTGAAGGGGAGATAAATTTCAGTCAGGAAAAGAGGGCCCTGGCTGGCTCTAAGGCTCATTTGGTGACAATGAGGCATGACATTACTTAATGAAATATCTTTTCAATTAAAATTTCATCTACTGGAGATTTATTTAAATTACAGCAAACAATTTTCAAATCCACTGTGTCTGAGAATGAGCTTTCTGCTATTTAGAAGCATTCATGTGAGTAGCTAAAGTCAGCGGACAGGACGATACTTCAGATTTACAGGGGTGAAACTGAGGTAATTCCATTGCAGTCAATAGAACTATCCGATATTTACCCAAGTGAAACTGAGATCAGGATCTGACTCATTTTTCAGTACTGGATGGGGGAGAATAAATGCTTTTTTCAAATAATAAATAATGAGAAGCATAGTGTTCTATAACAGATCTATTTTTATTTTTAAATGATTTATCTGTTGCTGAAGAGCTAGACGAAAATTAAGCTTCATCAAAAATCCTATTCATGCTTCCCAAACTGGAATGAATAGTCTCTGTCATTTCACTTATGCAGCTCTTTCAATTCTGAGCTTATGGAAGAGTGGTTTTCTGATTTGTTTTTTCCTCCCCAATGTGGGCTACTGATTTGTGTGTGCCAGTTAAAGTCACTTCAGCCTGAAGAAGATTTATTACCAGTACAGCGTGGGATGCCTGAGCTGCAGTTGAGTGTCCAGTAGCTTTAGCAGTTCATCAGACCACAACTAGCAAGAGTACACAGCAGGTGGAAGACCTGTAACTCTTGCCTGGTAAGTTACAAAAACTCCAGCAACAGACACACACACACACACACACACACGTTATAACAATGACTCCATTGTAATCTCTTTGTGCCTGCAGACGAACATGCATATCACAGCTTGCCTTTTTATCATCCAGAAAATGAAACAATGCTTAAAAACAGGTGAAGTGCATGCACATGTAAGCATACATATTTATGGACTAGAAAGAACGTTGTAATTAACAGTATATCAAAGTCAAGGCAAAACATCTAGACCATATTCTTACAGGACACTTAGAGCTTATAACTAGCAAGGCCTATTTGTAAAGATTTAAAAAAGCATTTTGTAAGATCTATTTCTTCTATGAAGCAATTAGAACATTTAGATATTACCCTGCCATCTCTGCTCGGATTTCAGTGTCTAAGGAAACCACAAAGACCCAAGGAGCAGAGAGGCAAAGACTAAAGCAATGTGGTGTTTCATGCTTCATTTTTCCCACGTGTTCATTTCCCTATGTCTTGCCTTATATCCTACCCCTAAACTAAACTATAGTAAGCTCTCTGCAGTAGGGATCACTTTTGTTCTATAAAGTGCATAGCATATTTTGGACACTAAACAATTGATAGCATTCAGACTATCCACACAAGATTTAAAACAACATTACTGAAAGGATTAATGGGGGAACAACAACTTTGATTAACACAAAGGACGGCAAGGTTCACTCCATAGTAAAAATGCATAGATCATTTACAGTGCAACCCTATATAGACTTCAAGAAAAAGCAAACAAAAGAACAAAAAAAAAATCTGTTGCATCTGTTATGCATTTCTGTAACACTTTTCCTCCAACTCAAACCAAATCCAGGAATGCCTGACAGGTAGGCAAGCAGATTCATTCTGGATGATATCTAGGATGAAAATACCCTGATCTCGCCCGTTCCTTGAGAATGACAGAATGTAAATCAAACCCAACCAGACCAGAGCACAAATTCCTAGTGTCTACAAATACATTCTCTACCATCTGAACTCCCCCTAATGACCTAGTTGGTAATATAGGGGGGAAACCTACCTGTTTAAGGTCATACTGTACATTTGTTCCTTTCTGGTGAGATGGAGAGTGAGGTGGAACTGCAGGATCCATAGCAGACTGCCTTAAGGGCTGCTGGTGGAGCATATCCAGCAGCAGTACTTACACTGCCTATGAAAGGCACAACATTGCATTGCAATTGTCTTTGGCTGCCAGCAGGTACAGAAGAGAGCACTAGTGACAATCCCAGTTGAAAATTTTGGGCTACTTTGCACTAGGTTGAGGAATAAATCAACAGATCTATTGGCATATTGGTTCCTGGAGATGGAGTGCTGGTTCTCTAGTAAAAACCAATATAAACTAGTAGCAAATGGCTAAGACCAGGCAAATGATTCCAACTGAATTCTCTGGCATTTCCATTTGGGAAGCGTAACATCCTGGATGTATAGTGTGCCACAGGTGTGCTGACCAGCAGAAAAGAAACTTAGCACTTAAGGGGGTACAGGGTCAGTATTCTGGCTGCTTCCTACAATGATACATGTGAACGGCCCAGTGACAGGATCCACTCACCATTGGTGGCTCTTCCTCCAAGTTGCTCTGAGGTTTAGCTCTGGCCAGACGTTGCATCCTCCTCCTGCTGTATCTCCCATCATCCTCTTGTCTTGCAGACTCCTCTTATCCCAGGAACCGCAATCTCCTCTTCGTGTCTCGGCCATCCAGCCTGGTCCCCTTTGGGGGCAGGGGATAATAATGTAACGAAGTCTTTCCAGAACAAATCGGGCAATCCACTGTCCTCTACCTAATCAACACCACATTCCCAGTGGCTGGTAGGGGAACCTGGGCCCACCGAATATTCCAGGTTCCAGCTCAGGAGCCTCCACTCAGGAGCCAAGGCCTGCACTGTCCTACCTGCTGCTTTCCCACCTTTCTGGCTTCCCTCCTCTCTAGGTTCACCAACCTCCCTTCTCCCAGGGAGAAACTGCAGCCTGCCTCCCCACAGCCCACTTCTGCTCTCAGCTCCTGAGCTTTTTTACAGGCTCCTCCTGTTCCTCTCCAGCTGAGCCTCATATAATAGATATAATCAACACCTTGTTCCTCCTTCAGGTGCAATCTGAGCAGTTAATTGACCTACCTGACCATCTAAAACCCTTCCAGGGCTTGTGGGGGGTTGACATGTACCCTCTCTTCTCAGTGTATGAGTATAGGGGCAGTCACAGCTCTATTAAAATAGTAAACAGTCAAGTATTGACTAGTGAGCAATTAAGATAGACTAGAAATAGCACTGGAATTGCAGATACTAGGTCTCCCTCATGCTAATATCAAATGAGAACACTTTCAGCAGGCTCAGTGCCACCATTTATAATTTACCAGCCACCACCACTCTCAGAACCAACAGATAATTCGTACTTGGTGAGAAGTGCCACTAGCCATCTGAACTTTTTGAATGCAATGGTGAGCAGAAGCAGCATAACCAAATCACAGGACAAACATCACAAAGACTCGTTTACACCTCAAAGGGGAAACTGGAAACACATTCTCCTTTGGGAGAATCCCATCTATGTCCTAACAAAACTGATCTGTCTGGCCATCCATTGTAAGGCCTTTCCCTACTGGATGATCTACACACCAATAAAAAAGCACATGAATCAGTGCTCTGGCTAGCAATTTATCAGCTGGCACAACCAAACAGAGATGAGGATTTCTTACATAAAATAATCAACTCACTTTTTTGGGTAAATCTACAATGCACAAGTTTCCTGAGCAAAGAGAAGTTAGCAAAAGGGTGTTCATTTTCCTTCATAAGCCAGAAAGATGGATTTTTATTTTGTCAATTTCTATGAACTGAGATAAAAAGGGTTTAAGATTAGCAGCCGTGTTAGTCTGTATCTATAAATAAGACGAGGAAGATTTTGTAGCACCTTAGAGACTAACCAGTTTATTTCAGCATAAGCTTTCGTGGGCTATAGCCCACTTCATTGGATGCATCCGATGTCTGGGTAGATGCATTGGATGCATCTCCCAGCCTGGGTAGACATAGCCTTGTTATATTCTCTTGACCTAGCACACTAAAAATAGCAGTGTGGACATGGCGGTATGGAGAGTCGCACAGGTTAGCCACCCAAGCTTCGACCCAGCGGATCAGGCAGCTACCTGCGCTCCATTTTTACCATGCTATTTCAAGCTGTGCTTGTGTTGGTCTGTCTACCTTGACTGGAAAGCCCACACGCAACTGCAGCATAGACATACCTTAAGTCCCCTCAGCTAGAACCTGATCTAAAACCCACTGAAGTCAATTGAAAGAATCCTCTGGACTTCAGAAGGGACTGTAATCAGACCCATGATGTCAGAAGGAGGTCTGAGCACCCTTTCCCAAACACCAGCCTTGAGCCTTAGCTCATTCTCCTCCTCCTCCTCTGAAATTTCCATAAATGAAGACGACATCTCTACAGACAGACCTTGTGCATATTGCCCCCCATCTCAGATCTGCTCTCCATTAGCCTCTCGAGAGGTTAGGTAAAGCCAGGATATCCCTGTTTCCATAAACAATGTGTTTATTTGCATTTAGGAAAACAGGTTTTCTGGTGCAGAACAAACATTCACTCCATGAGCAGCTGAACAGACCTTCCACAAATTCATCTCCCTCCTCCAAAAAGTGTACAGCTTCAAAATAATTTCTCTGACAGAGCATTGCTTCACAAAGCTTGTACCTCTCCCTCATACCAGGCTTCGCGTACTTAGTTGGAAACCTGCCTCTGTAGCAATTTAAATCTATTGTTTAATTGAGTAAAAAGGTAGTTTTTCATTGATGGTTTGACTTCTCTTGTACCCATAGGAATGTTACACCCACCAAAAGAGTGCTCCTGTAGTTTTAAAAGAACTGAGGAAAAACCCAAATCATAATAGGCCACTTACCTCCCAGGTAGAACTAACTGGAAAATTTTCATCAAAGCAGTTTTTGCTGGAAAACCAATTTTTTCATGGAATTTTATTGATTTTGAATAAATTTGCCATGGGGGAGGAAAGAAGTTAAAAATTGGAGGGAAGGAAGATTTCAAAGATTTCCTGAAACAAAATTTTTCCAAAATGAAAATTCTTTGGAATTTTTGTTTCATAGGAAATTTCAAAAAAAGTGTTTGGTTTTGTTAACACTCAGACTGAAAAACTTCAAAACATCAAATTTTCACTCAAATCAGAAATTCTAAGTTTTTACCAGCTCTACTCCCAGAACAGAATATTTTAGCTACCTAGCTGTCAAGGGCTAGCCTGGCCCTAATTTTATGGAAATAATTAAGATGTCTCATATCTGGGGGGGGAGGGAGGGGCGATAACTAAACTAAAAAAACTGAACTAGAAAAGTTCTACTCTCATGGCAATATCTCTAGTAAGAACACCAACAAGAAAAGTGGGCAGAATCTGAACAGGTTTTCCATGAGACATCAGCTGATCTTTAAATTGTAAAGTATATTAAATAGAGAGACTGTAAAAGCTTCTTTTTCTTTTTAATACTAAAGATTTTCAGCATTACTAAAATCCTTGCTAATTTCCTCTCTCCTGGCCTCTGTTTTTACAGAGTATGTTTCTTGACCATGCCAGCCAATAAAAGACTGAAATCTCTGCAGAGTCCAGTTACGCCATCAGCTTCCAGAAGGTACTGCACTGTGGCTTTGCAGAACCAGTTACAAGTGTGATACTTATGTGACTAAACTACAACTCTGTGCAATATGTAACATAATATTACAGCACTATAAAGTCACAGATTCCTATTTTGCCTCTCTCAAGAAATGCAGAATCCTCTCTCTTTCTTTACAGCATTCTCTTTACTCCTCCCTTTTGTTTTTGCAGACACCTTCCTCCATGTTGGCTTCAACTGACACTCAGCAATGATGGGAAATTGCAGCGATGATGCTAGGCCTGAACAAAGCTAAAATCAAATGCCCTTGCACTGCAAAGACGATCACAGAAGCATGCCCTTCTGGGAAAATGAATTATTAATGGTTACTCTCCCAAGAGTCTGACGGTATCAAAGTTAAATAGGTTCTTTATTATTAGACAAAAGTGTCAAGCCAACAGCCAAAAAACAATTTAATGAGGACCATACTACAGATTACAGCATCCCAAGCCTGTTTTGTCTGTTTCTCACTTGGTAGAATGTCACTCAGGCCTTGCCTATGCTACCGGCTAGATCGATGTGTAGAGGTCAATCTATTGGGGATCAATTTATCGCGTCTCATCAGGATGTGATAAATCAATCCCCAGAGACACTCTTGTCGACTCCGGAACTCCAGCTCCCCAAGGGAGCCCGCTGTCGACCGCTGCTGTTGGCAGACTAAACAGACTGCAGTGGTTGAATGTGATTAGACAATGACCTACCTGCTCAGATCTTGTTTATCATTAGGGAGAAAAAGGTTTTTTTGTGTTGTTTTTTAAATAAGAAGCTTGTTGGCCATGACCAACTAACATGTTTAAAGATTTTAGGCCCTGTCTACATTTAGTGCCAACACATTGTTAAACAGCACTTAATTAAAATATATTACCCAACACATTTTTTTTTAAAAAGGTTTTCATAGCATAGACAGGCTTCACACTTCTAGGTTAGGCCTGGTGGTGCATTAGCAGGATACTCTGGGGAATCCTGTCTTGCCACTGCTCGCACCATACCCATTCTGTGAATAAACAGAGAAATTAGATGTTGGCCTGCTGCCTGCACTGGGTTATTTGTGTTAGGAGCAATATTTCTCCAGCCCCCAAAGGAGCGCTAGGCGCCTCAGAGTATAGAAAAGACATAGTTGCTGCCGCTGTCTGGAACCCACAAAACTGGCCAGTATCCTAAGCATTAAATACAATCTCCCTGGCACACTGGTTCTTTTTTTCCTCCAATATTTTGCTGCACTGCTAGTTTCTGTCTATAGGGTAGCTTCATTTTCAAAGAAAACTCCATGTTGTAGATCAGGAGCAAGTGCCAGGGCATGAAGATTCATGTTTCTACTTGTTTCATTTCTAAAGCAGACTTGCAGGATTCATGTGTTATATTTATAGGTCTTATATTGCAATTCCCTGGAGCAAACTGGCAGTAAGCTTGGTTAGAAGAAATCTAAAAGTTTCACCTTTCCTGTCAAGTTCAAGTTATTGGAGTTTCAGTTCCAATGTAATTCCCTCAATGACACAAAAATTCAATCTAGAGTTGAGCACAACGCAGGGCAGTTGGGTTAAAACAAAAAGTTCTGTGTAAACGAAAGCACATAACTTGCACAGCGACACCTCATTGTCACGTGTCTCATCTCACTCCAACGCACAAAACTCAAGATGACTTAGTTCTGATTTCAAGTGTACTGATTTCACCCTAGTGTAACGTAACTGACTAAGGGAGTTACTCCTGATTTACATGTGTAACTGAGGAGAAACAAGACTTCAGCTACATGACCAGGGGTCCTTTAAAGTTGTACAATTTGTTGCCACAGATAGGGGGCTGTTTTATTTTTATATAGTGGGAAGATATAAAAATACTGGAAATGGTTAGTTCCAATGGTGAGTACTCAATACTCTGGAATTCACCTTCCTTACACTGATCACACTGTGTGCTCAGTCCCACAGTAGGAAAGATTGGAATATGTGCAGGTAAGTGATGAGATAGACCCGGGTACCTTCAAATGCATCATATTTCAGAAATTCTCTCGTCTTCCACTATCAAACTGGAATTTTTCTACCTTAGAAAGAAAGGATGGTCCTGTGATTAGAAGCTAGCCTGGAACCCAGGAGACCGGGTTCAAGTCCCTGCTCTATCACAGACTTCCTGGGTGACTTTGGGCAAGTCACTTACCTCTGCACTTCAATTCCCAACCTGTAGAACAGGGAAAATATTACTTCCCTCTCCCACAGGAGCATCCTGAGGTTAAATACATTAATGGCTGTGAGATGCTCAAAGATTATTGTAATGGGGATCAGCAGATGAGATAGATACCAGTGATAGACAATATTATAGATTAGGCCCCTACAATTGGAGTCACCTAGAGTGAGTCTAGTATGTGGAATTGAAACATTACTTTCCTAAATGGATTTCTCTTTGCCCACACATACCTAAAGATGTCAGACCTTCAATCTGCTCCTGCTCAAGCCACCCTGGCTGTCTGGAAGTGACAGATTTCATGTTGCCATTATGGATTGAATGCTGCACAAGAGATTTGGAACATTACAAGTATCCTGTTCAAAATACAAAAAAAATGAAAGGGAACATATACAAAGCTAGACATCGATATACGCTTCCGACATGTAAGGCTCAGTCTTAAAATATGATGCCAACTTTGATAAAGCTCTCATACAGAAAAGTCAGATCAATTGACTGACTTCCATGTAAAAACACATGAAAGTAGAAAGCTGCTAAACACTAGAGTAAGAGAAGAAAGAGGCTGGGAGACCTTGCCTAAAAATGTGTGGAGTCCAGGTGAGAGAGGTTCTAAGAACACACTGCACTAAGGATGCTATTCATTTGAACTCTGGCAGAAAAGGGTTTTGTGATGTGCAAAGTGACGACAATCAGGAACAGCAATTTAATACAAGATCTATTGAAAATGAAAAATATAACAGATTTATTGACATTTTTCTTTAGGCTAATGAAGAGAAAACATCTGAACATAGTTGCACAAATGACTCCATGAAGGGACTTACCTACTTTAGGTACCTATCTATGTGCAAACTTTCAGCAGTGTCCAATAGAAATTAGATGCTAGCCACACTTATGGTTTTGATTTTTTCTTATTAACCACATTATAAAGCAGCCACATGCATTAGCCGCAATTGAATAGCCTATTAGGCATGTGTAGCTAGTGGTGAATGTATTTGACACTGCTGCTTTAAATGCTATTGGGATCCTCAAAACCCCGCTCAGCTTCTTCCTAACAACGTAGGCACCTAAATTTCTGCCCATGAAGTCCCCAAAGTGTTTGTTTCTGCCAGCAGGCACGCCCATAACCACCTACATTTCTGCTGCTGTTGAGCTGCTTGTATGTCTAAATCCCACCAGGATTCTGAAACGAGCTGTCCCCCACCCGTCTTGTCTGCTAAGCCATGCTGTGAGCACGCCTAACTTTCACAAAAGACAGCAGGGGGTGGGCTTGAGAGCTGTGGTGCCCAATAACCCAGTGGTTAGGGCATTCTCTGGGGATGTGGGAGACCCAGATCTCTATGTGATCCTGAGCAGGGAGATGAACCCAGGTCTCCCACTTTCCATAAGAGTGCCTGGCCTAAGGCCATTCTCAGGTGGGTCTTACAGTTCTTCCTGTTGAAGCTGTTCCACTTTGCATAGACAATGAAGTGAGTCTCTTGCTTTCTATGAGAAGAACTGACCTGGTTTAGGCACCTAATACCAGGAGGGGTCTTGTGACCTAACACCAGCCCAGAGTTAGGCACCCAACTACCTTTGAAGAGCAGGGCCTCTAAGCCTTTCCTCAGCACTTGCTATTAGCTAGGCAGCTCTCCCCTCTGCATGCTGACTTCTGTGAATCCCATTCGTAGGCATCTACTTCTCCCTCTGCACTGGGTAGGGAGACTGGCTGCCTAATTTGGTACTGTGAATTCTTCTGAGCAGTACCTGGGTCCATTTGTGCATCTCGCCCTTAGTGGCTGTATTTCCTGCAAAATTTAGAGTAGACCAGAGAAGACAAATACATGTTTAAGGACTCTAGGAGACAGCAAAAACAGTCTTGGTTAAATAGGAAGGATCTGTAAAATCTGCTTTGGAAGAGGCAATACAAGACCATGACATGGACTTTGTACAGAACAATTGCACTTACAGATATTGTGACATGCAAGTAGTGAATTCTACAGCCCTTACTCACTCTTCACACACACACACACACACACACACACACTATATTATATCTATCTATCTCAGTATTTTCTTATTAAAAGTAAATATAATCTATCAGCCAGCCAGGCTGAGAGGCCTAAGGCTGTTGGCATGATGAACTTCTGATGGAAGTTTGATTTTCTCATTCTTGGCTTCTTGAATAGGCATCATGTGACTAAATTAAATTACTGATTTGTTTCTCCTTTAAAGGAAAAAATGAAAGAGAAAATTAGTCTGGATCCTCAGCAAAGAATTTTGTCAGTCATTTACTCTTGAGTTACTTTATGTAAAAGTGATTAATATTTTGTGGGTTTTCCCTGTCCACACATACATTATACTCTAATACCTAACCTAAAATATTATCAGATGACAATACTGGATCATTAAATCTTATTCTTTTAAAGTGTTGTCTAGAAGGAGCAGAGCTTCTGAAATGTTTCATGATTTTGAGTCAACGTCTCATATATACTCTATCCTTTGTAATTTAATCCTGCATGATATCTTCAAGATCTTATTGCAACTAATATTTGTAATTCAAGAAAAATCAACAGAGTAACAAGTTACAGTTGTCCTCCTTCAATCCTCCCCCCACCCTTCTCCCTCATGCACACACCCTATTTGCTTTGTGTCTTGTTGATTTAAAAGATTAAATAGCATTGCTGGGTTTTTAAAACAAAAACAGCAATATTCTATGAGGCTGCTCTGGAAAACTGTTGGCATGGATTCAAGAATGAAGGATTCCAAAGCTCCCATTCTCTCAAACTCATTACTCTTGCTTTTGACCTTAAATGAGTTTTTCCTCCCTATTCAAGATTTAAGGGCCTCTGATGAATCTGGGGGCAAACATTTTGTTTTTCAATAGGAAATCAGGCCAAGCACAGTATGAGGGCAACGAAACTGAAGAGTACTCCCTGGGAATAAAGTAAAGACTATTAATGGACCCTCTGAATCACCTGATGCTAGACTTCTCTAGCAAATGTCATTGCGAAATCAGGCATCTTTCATTGCAATCCCTTGACACTGCTAACAAAAATCTAAATCCAACAAAGAAAGCCACTGATTCAGAGAAGCAGAGATGAAAACCTATTAATAATGAACCCAGCAACAATACAACCCCACAAATATTTGGCAGTATAAGCCATGTATGTTTTGTATCCTTTGAGTAAGCATAGACAGTCAAAGGTTAGTCTTGGGTTTGTTACTCCCATTAGCAGATTTCATTTAATTAAGCAGCTCTTTCTCCCAGAGCATGCAGGTCATATTGAGAAGTGTGCACTGTGCATGAAGAGAGTGGATCAATTAGTTTATCCCTTGTGCTTATGAGTGCTACAGGTTCAAAACCATTCAGACTAATGGTAAGTAGTGGAGTGACTCTGCAGAAATAAAACCCCACTGAGCCACAGGATTTACGAGCAGGAATAAGTCAAAATCAGCATAAATACCAAAGCAACCATTTAAAAAAGTTCTCTCAGCACCTGGAGTAATGGAGGACTGCCTTTCCACAGGCCTTCGCCATTTCTGTCTCTTCAGCAGCCCTTCTTAAACCTTCCTCTGACCATTTATGCAAGGGAAGGGGGAAGTACACTTAGAATTAACCCCTTACGCTCTGGAGGCAGGGAGTGCTCCCTGAATTTTGTCAAGTCTATTCAGAGGTGATGTGGCAGATGTTATACCTTAGACTCCCTTACCCTCAGATTCCTCTAGAATCACCACTCATATTCCCTCACATTTGCATATACTTTCTTACACATCACTAAGCATATAGAAGTCAGGGTAACTTACATGGCAAGCAGCCAGAAGAAGGGGTTAAAATGTCTATGTTAAAATAGGGTGGGGGTTATTTTAACATACGCATTTCTACATCACTCCGTTTGCAGCTTTCCTGCCTACAGTCCTCTCTTGAGGCCCTTCAGTAGATCAGATACATCACTTTCTATCTTCAAACTCAGTGGGTCAAATTCAGAAATGAAGTGTACAGGAAAAGGTAATGGAGTGCACATTACACATTTGAGTCTCTAGAGTATAGATAAGAAATTACATCTAAATGGTCCAGTTCCCCACGGCTTTGCACAGACTTGATTCTCC
>ML677395.1:3131234-3401769 GCA_007922305.1 Dermatemys mawii | reverse complement strand
TTCCATATCAAAAGTTTTGCTAAAATCAAGGTATATCACGTCCACCACTTTTCCCATAGCCACAGAGCCAGTTACCTAATCATAGAAGGCAAAACCTGCATGTACAACTCTGAATTCACCCATGGTGTGTAAGGAGGTGCCATTTTTACAGTCACTTTTCATGGTTACACACTGTGAAACTGTTTTCTAAATCAGTTTATTGCACCTCCCTTTCACTGTCTGAAAATGATATCCAGAGCAACACAGGATGAGCTAGAGCTGTTTGCAAGATTCATACCCCAACGTCAGCAGAGTTCAAACACAATGATGTGCAAACAGTTTAAAGAGTACACTGGGCAAACACAAAACATACTTAGTCCAATTCTCTTTTCCTTCCTTCCCAGCTGGACTGGAGGCAGGTGCTGAGATGGATCTACGGTATACTCATACTGCTGCTAGCAGGGAGCCTCCCAACCCAGTAGACAGATACCCACTAGCTCTGCTCAATCCAGCATGCTAAACACAGCAGAGTGGTCACAGCGGCACAGACTAAGACTTGGGCTAGCCACCTGAGTATGGACACGGAGGGGGCAGCCTGGCAATCAGATGGCTGCCCCAAGTCATCACTCAATGCCACAACCTCCACCCTGCTATTCTTAGCAAGCTAGCTCAAGGAGGGCTGGGAGGGTTACTTCCAGCTGCAGTACAGACACAGCCTCTGACACCTTTGCACTTCCCATGTTCATTGGCTCTGGGTTAAATCAAGCCAACCTCGGGACTCAGATTTATGTTTTTCTTACAGCACTGTAGCATGCTTTGGGCATGACCCAGCCTCCCATCCCACCACACCTGCTGTGCTGGAGGGTTGCTAGGAGCATGGTAGAGAGTTATTATGGGAGGATTATGCCACCTAAAGAACTCCCTCCTTCCGATGTTCTCTTTTATACCGCCAGAGCAATTTAAGAAGGCAGGGAAGCAATCTGAATCAGCCCCACTATCCTTTATGTTTATAGCAATAGAGTGGACAGCACTGAAGAGGTATTAGAGGCCACGGAAACATTTTAAAGCTGGTCTGTTATTTTGCATTCATACTATGTATTTGTGAGAGGACAGATGGGGGATGAGAAGGTCAGAGCTAAATTTTCAGTGCCCTGTGAAGGGATTTAGACTCCCAACTCTCCCAGGGAGCTGCACAGCCAAAATAAAATAAAATAAAAATCACACCTGAGCATTTTGCTGAAAATATGCCCCACAATAATTCTACAGATCACATACTTTACAAACAAAGGCATCTAGAAGGTTCTTGTTATGCACCAGTCTTAGCTGCAGACATTCAGATTGTTACTTTTTCCCCTTCTACTGCAATGTTAAGAGTTTAATAGTGTAATGCAAATTCGATGAATTTCTGCCAGTCAGTGAGATGAACAAAAACCCAGAATAAAAATTTGCCCAGATCTAATTCAAAAGCCAAATCTAAGATTGTGAATCAAGTAGACTTGTTTCGACCTTTCTTCTAAAGGCAGCTGAGCTATTTGCATACACTGTACAAGACTTCTCCTTCCAATGTTATAAGAAATGAGAGGATTTCAATGTGATACTGTGGATACAACTTTCAACTTCCCCCATGCTGAAATGTAAACAATAAACAAACAAGCAATAATTGGGTTTTAATCATTCAATGAACACAGGATAAAATATCTAGTAGACAGGAAAGGCAACTGAGTGATGGAAATACTTTTAGAAGATTTTTATCCTGAAACCATGGTTCAATGGCATTTTATTTTCTCCTTCATGGATTTCAGGTGCCCTTGAATCTTGTTCATGTTCCTACTTAGTTCCTTCTTACTGAAGATTCAAACATCCTTTATGTGGTGCTGCCTTGCTGTATTCAGATTTATTACTTGCACTAGTTAATGCAGCAATAGAATAGGCTTATAGTCATTAGAGAAAGCTGCTTCTAATAATGTTCATGTTCTCTCCCACAAGATGTCTCAGTAAATTCCAAGATGTGCTTCGGTAAATTATGCATCAACATTTCTTAGAACGGTATGCCATTTATCCCTCTCAACTAAATGCCTGATCAATGGTTAAGTGAAGAGCAAGGTATCCGTACACGCTACCAAGAGGATAGGCAAGCTGCTAGCTGCATGGGCATTTTGTTACCCTCCCTTTTACTTACAAGAGTGCCGCCATTGTGTCTGGTAAAGACATTGTGGTAAGAACTGATTGTAACCGTAGCCACTGAAGTCCGTGGGCAATGAACATTGCCAGGTGACGGGTGTACAATCTTTTGTAACCTGGATTGTTACACAAGGAGGACCATGAAATAAAGATCATTCTGTTGACAGCATGTCTGCGTGCCACACTAAGGTCACAAAGGTATACCAGTTAGTGCTGAACTGCTGCTATGCGTTTACAGTATTTCAATGCATGTCGGGTGATTTTCAAAAGGGGCTGACTAGGCACACAGCAGAAAAGTGGGGCACCGTTAGAGTGCTCTCTGCTCTGACCCAAAGCCCCTGAAAAAACGTGCAAACTCTATCGCTGTCTCTCACTCACTCTATCCATCTGTATTTCCAATCAGCCTAGAGCAGGGGTCGGCAACCTATGGCACGCATGCCAAAGGTGGCACGCGAGCCGATTTTTAATGGCATGGCCAAGGTCCTGGCCACCGGCCCCACTCAGCCCACTGCCGGCCTGGGTGAACAGAACCCCAGGCCAGCAATGGGCTGAGCAAGGCCAGAGGCCGAGACTCCAGCTGGCAGGAGTCTGCTGCTGGAACCCCAGACCAGCAGCAGGCTGAGCAGGATCCACAGGTGAGAGCCCGGCTGGCTCAGCCTGCCACTGCTCTAGGGTCTCAGCTGCCGGCCCCGCTCAGCCCGCTGCCAGCTTGGGGTTTCCTTCACCCAGACTGGCAGCAGGCTAAGCAGGGCCGGTAGCTGGGACCTTGGCTGGCAGCAGTGGCACGTGTGCTGTAGGTTGCAAACCCCTGATTATAGACAGAGAGAGACCTTCTAAAAATGTTCAAATGTATTACTGGCACATGAAGCCTTAAACAGGAGTGAATCAATGAAGACTCGACGCACCACTTCTGAAAGGTTGCTGACCCCCAGTACAGAGTGAGATTCCCAGATATGTGGCATGCCTAGCAAACAATGGGAGACTGGGGCTTGCCTCTGATACAACAGTCAGCTCATGGAGCTCTTCGGAAAATCCCAAAATGAACATCCAAGCATTAGCAAGTCCCTAAGCTGCCTTTGGGGAGAGATCAGACCACAGGGCACACCTGTGATCCGAACATGAATGCAAAGCGCCCCCTAAGACCTAAATGGCAGCTGAGCTCCTTTTAGAGCATGGAACAGACCACTTGCGCAAGAGAGTGAACATTTTAGAAATGGTTTTACTAAAACCTAGCTGCTTCACATTACATCTTGTAGTTCTAGGGTGAGAGATTGCCTACAATGCTAGGCATTGGTGCCATCACACAGAGAAGATTTTACCAAGACAAAGAAAATAAATGTACAAGTGCCCACCTCTCGTATTACAATAGCTACACAGTGTTCCTGTTACCCACTGCTACATCTTATCTCATAACACAGTATGCATTAGTAGGTATCTCTAAATGAGCATTATGATCTGAGCCAGAGAAGTGTTTGATACCTCTAGGCATCGGGCTCTATGACAGTAGTTAAATATTTGGTCAGAAAGTGAATCTGAGTAGATTTTAAAAGCCTGGGGTTTAATCAGTTCAATACTTGAGGCACAATTCTCCTCTCACACCACTGAAACTCATCTGGCTTCAGTTACTACTGATTTACACCACTGTATTTCAGACAAGAATCAAGCTCTTTGCTCTTACTTGACCCTAAGAGCAAAATCCCAACATCCAACGGACAGCATATGTTACCCCCCACCTCCAGATCTAAAATCGTCGACCAATGTATAATGAAATCATCTTGCCCTGTGGCCTTCATTCCTATTTCCCTATCAAAAACGTGCCTGGTGTGAGAATATCATCAAGGAGTACATTTTAGTGAATCATCTAAAGTAATATAGGACTGAATTACAGTACAAACAATAAAGGTCAATGATGTAATAAGTAGACTCAACCTCTTGATGTATTTGTCATATTGAAAGGGCATTCATGAAAAGATATATATCCGTTTGAAATCAGTGACAGAATTACAGACCTTATGTAAGGTCTTTAGTATTGAATTAATCATGTATTTTATAGTGCTCGCTCGTGTCTCTGAACAGAGAGGACCAGGCTGGTGAAGTCAGCAGTGTCCAGTTAATTTCAACAGAGCTATGTTGACTTACACCAGCAGATGATCTGACCCAGAGCATATATGCAAACTCCATGAAGGTCTTTGCCCTCAACTTCTTGCTGACCCTCACCGTGCAAGTACGTGCAAGTTGGAGTCAGTAATTCTCCAGCAAGGGTGTGGTTGTTTTGATTAACTAGGAGTTAGCCACCACCAGGAATCCCTCCAAGCGATGGAAAATATTCTGCTCCCCTTTATGGTGTCTGATATAAAGCTCCTTGCAGCAGCAAAGGGTAGCTCAGCTCCTGAAGAGAGCTAGTCAGCTGCTTTGGGGACCAAGGACAGCTACAGGGAGGAGAAAGGCTGCTGGGTGACAGAAAGAAAGTTGAAGGGAGGTGGGGCTAGGCAGCCAGAGGTTCCATTCCTTCTTCCCTCATGTGGTACTTCAGGCACTGGGCTGTAGGAGGCAAGGAAAACTGAGGAGCCCTGAGTGCAGTGAGGGGACACAGAGGGCTCATCTCAGGTGAGCATTCCCCCTTTCTTCACAGGCAGATCTTTTAGGAAGTTTCTTGCCCCCTTTGTCTACATCCCTGGAAGCACCTGCTCCCTTTTTCTCTTCCTCACTGCTGCAAATCTCCAGTGGGAAGGTTGCTGTTGGCAGTCAAACTTATACCCCTTAATGAAGCCTTATGGAAGCCAGGATCTTAACTGCAGTGCCCCTAGAGCAAGAGGACCCTATGCAGCTAGCAGGATCAAACCCCTCAAGCATCATGTTGAGTCCCTCTAGCACTGTTCATCCAACATGTCAACTACTTAGAAGTTCTCTGAACTACCTTTTTAGCTTCTTATCCTTCTGCTACTACCAGGCAAGAGCCCTATGGGGCTTATTCGTGTTTTGGAGATGGGTGCTCCCAAGGAATTGAGTCCCCTCTGCACCCACCCAGTGTTTTTAATTACAGCAGTACTGAGCAGTATCAAGCCCCAACCCCATATACGTATCCAAGCAGAATAGTATGTGACAGTGAACCAGGTTACAAACAGAACCAAACGACTATTGGGAAATACTTTGGGAGAAATGGCATCAGCTGTGCTCAGTGAATAATTAACCAGACCTCTCTTTTAGATCACATTATGCAGAAAGTGAGAGGAAATTTATCAGGCATGGTCATTAACTATTTCACAAAATCGCTCATACAGTTGTAAAATCAAGTGTCCTCCTATGTAATTTCTCAGTGCACGTGGCCAATCAGGAATAAGTTACTGATGCATTCAAGCACTGGCACAATCCTCTGCAACATTTTACTGTCCTGTTGATGTCCCCCTTAATATGGTTGCAGGAGTCGTGCATTTTTATTCTTGGTCCCTATCAATCTTAATTACGGCTGCACCTTTGGTTCAACCATTAGCTATACACTATGATCCACCAGATTTTCGATAATACAAACACTATATGAAGCAGATGACCAAGATTTTCAAAAGAGTCTATTTTGAACGCCTCAATTTCTGGGAGCCCAACTTTAGACACCAGATTTTCACAGGGTGAGCACTCACTTTCTCAGAAGCGAGGCCCCTTTGAAGTGTGTCGAATTGAGCATCCAGAAACTGAGGCACTCAGAGTTGCTAGTCACTTTTAGAAGTATTGACCCTGTGAAGTAGTACATCTGCCTGGTATATTGGTGAACGATTGTTTCTCTGTCACCCAAAGTGATCCATATTAGACATGTGATAGATAAGTCCTCTAAGAGAACAACAACAAAACATGAAACCCTTCCCTCTTCATAATGTTGGCAAGAAAAGATATGTATACCAAGTAGAGTATCACAAGAATGCATTAGGATAACAACATAGAAACCTTCCATAGTGTCTGCGTATTTAATAAAATCTGCAGGGACGATGTACACATTTTATAAAGGGCACATGGCTCTGATGCCGACTGTGGCCCTGACTGGGCACGTGTACTGAACAGCAGGCACACTGGCCATGTGGACTTCACACAGCCCATATACGCCAGTGTGCAAAAAACCTTACAGATCTATAAATGAAACTATTTTTCGTTAATATTTCTATTATGGTATATAACAGTAAACCTTTAATTTGAGGGGGAAATAGCACAACATACCAGCAGGGCCCATGTAACACCCATCTTAGCTCTCTCTTTTCCCTTGCGTTGTGGTAGGCATCTCCCAGGCCCTAAACAACAAATCTAGTGCACTTTTCAACATAACTTCAACTAGACCAGTGACTAGGTATGGCACTGAGTGAAAGGACAAGAAATATACAAGATTCTCTGTCATCCTGTTAATGTTTACCTACAGCAAGAAATTTTTAAATATCCATGAAAATAAACAAGCAAAATTTATATCTTGGGGGATGGGGAGTTTGCAAAGAAGTCAAAATATGTATATGAAACACCAAATTGCTTAGAAACAAAACTTTCCCGCAACTCACAACTTTACTCAGTTTTTCCACCCCAACAAGGCTGGTTCACAGAATTATCAAATAGGATTTCTGGGTTGATCTAAAGGGATAATCTCTATTATAAATCTGATGTTAACAGAATGATTAAATGTCCTGCCACAGGAACAGACTGGGCCCAACTCTTGCATTGCTGCCAATTGTTCTGGGGTCAGACACGAGCAGACCTTGTGTGAGGTTTTGCCAGTAGTAGCCAACCCTAATAGTGTGAGGATGGTGCTGCAGGGGCAGGCCTTCCCTGCCTATCCACAGGCCCATGACGGTGACCAGATATCCCACTTTTATAGAAACGGTCCCGATAGTTGGGTCTGTCTTATACAGGTGCCTATTACTTCCCCACCCTCTTTTCTGATATTTCACTTTTGTTGCCTGGTCACCCTACCAGCTGCGGAAGGAAGTGTAGAATGGCTCCTGGAGATTCACATCACTCCCAATGCAGAGCGGTGCCTAGAACAGACAGTCAAGAACCAAGAAAGTAAGAAGAGGTTTAACACGTACAAAGCTTCAGCCAATTCTACGTTACATTTTGTGTCTACCTTATCAATTTTAGTTAAAACTAACAGCTTGGCGTGTTCAGGAGATGAAGTACTAGACACGGTTTGCTGAATTGTGCTTGAAAATCCTGGATCTTCTAATTAAGTAATGAACACTTGCCACATTTCAAAAGGATAAGTAGCCAGCATCTGATTTAAATCATGCTCCTTAAAAATTGATCCATTGTGAGTTGACCTGGCTCTGAATGCTCTTTTTTCACTTTGTTTAATTAAAGTGAGATCTTATTTGGAGGGAGCCACTGAGACCATTGCAAGCTACTAATCTCTCAATCATTACAAAAAGTTAGCAAATACTCTTAATTGATTGTTGCCCCAAGGCCATGTTATCCAACGTTAGCACGCCATCATTCTGATAATACTCTTTATCAAGGAAAAGCTCTGGACAAGAACCAGCATTAAACTGCAAGTGTTTTTTATTGTATTGTAGCTAGATTAAGTTGAGAAAGGGCATGAGGTGGCTAGACATCTCATGGCAGAAATCTTACATCTGTCCTCCCATCTGAAGAAAGAGAGGTCACTCTCTGGGAAATTACCCAACAGTTGTTGTATACCCATAGCTGAATTTCCCCTACTCCAGCAATTTACACATGAATAGCACATAAAAACAAAGAAATCCAAAAGAATTCATACACAGTGACACCTAAATTTATAAAACAGCAACATGATTCAGATTCTAAGATAGGGTTTCCATAAGTCCGGATTCTCCCGGACATGTCTGGTTTTTGAGTTTAAATAGTGTCTGGGTGGAAACTGGAAAAGGTCCGGATTTCCCTCACCTCCCCGTGCAGAGTGCAGCATGGCTGACAGAGGCTGGCCAGAGACAGCCACTCTGGCAGCGAGAGCCACTCCCTTCCTTCCCCATAACCTCTCCCATTCTCGTATTGCCAGCTAGCAGGCTCTAAAGCCCTTCCCCTCCTCCCCTGAAGTCTCAGATCGCCAGCCAGCAGCTCTAAGCTCTTCCCCTCCTCCTCGTCCCCATCCCCTGCATTCTCAGATCACCGGCCACTGGCATCGGGACCTTCAGCAGCTCTAGAGTTCCTCCCTCCCCTCCTCCTCTTCCTCCCCTGCAGCCCAGGGCGCTGGGGTGTGGCAGTCAGGGGACACAGGTAGGGGATGAGGTCCTAGGGGAGCAGTTAGGTGGGAGGGTCTCAGGAGGGGGAAGTCAGGGACAAGGAGCGGGGGGGCCAGGAGCTTGAGGGGGTCAGTCGGGAGCAGGAAGTGGGAGAAAGTGGATGAAGGCAGGGCTAGGGTGGAGGCGAGGCTAGAGTGCTCCCCCCAATGTCCTCTTTTTTGATTGTTGAAAAGTCTTATAGCATTAGCTTTATGTGCTTCCTATTGTACCTGTCCACTATGAAAGGATGTAAGAGGAGGGAGAATGTCCTTGCTCCCTCTCCTGTACACTGTGATCAGGTGCAGTCTGGCTCCTGTGTTGTAGCTAAATGTTGTAACATCCTGCAGGATCTCTCAGCACCAATGTGAAAACAACCGTGCCTCTGAGTTCTGTTCAGAACGAAATCAGTGCCAAGCTGACATGACTTTCCAATACAATTTTCTCACACCGTTATCAGAGATGCCAATTTTAGCAGTCTGACTTGGGTCCATTTTGATGGATGTCACTTTAGGCACTTTACTGGCATGCGGCAGACAGTTTCCCAAGTCTTCATCAATGGTAGACTTTGACCTATTAGGAGACAGACACCTGGGGCCCATGATTGCCCTGCTGTCTTTTTGCACAAGCTAGACAGTCACAAGGTCCCCACCAAGAATATAAGCTCAGCTGCAATGACTGAATGAGAGGGTGTACCAGAGTTAGACCAGAGGAGTGGGAGGCAGGGTAGAGACAGGAGGTATGGCCTGGGTAGTCCTGTGCCCTAGCAATTCAGTGCCTCTGAAGTGATGCTTAGGGGCCATTGCAAATAGGGTACAGATTACAGCAGCCCTGATGGCTGTCCTAGCTTACACTGGGGACTGAGCCCTGTACAGAGTAGAATCTTGCCAGTGCAGAAGTTTAGGATCCAGCTGTCTCACTTAAGCACAGTTGAGTATTAGCAGTGGTGTTCTTCCATTATATGTAAACAAAGGAGTCCTCCTTCCATATAGCAGAGTTTAGTATTATTCAGGTTCTATTTTGACATTTTATTTGAAACAAACCATGAGGGTCTGTTGGGAAGCGAGGAAGCAGGACGTGCTCAGGGCTTTGATGGCCTAACAACAAGCATGGAGGCATTAAGGAGTTCTTTGGAGAGACGCCTTGGTGGGAATAGGCGTGATATGTAATGAGGGGATGGAACTTCAAAGATGAGGGCCTCTTTAATTATGGAGATGTAACAGAACCAGGACAGGGAGACTGGTTCCAGCCATAGGCACAGTTCTACCATGGGAGAAGGACCTCAGAGAGCAGGGAAGAACTGGGAGAGTATCACAGAAATTGGTGCAGTGGGAAATACTTTAGCCAAAGCCAGGAGGTATTTGAGTCTGTCAGTGAAATGAACAGCAACAGCTGGAATCAGAGAGAAGGAGAATATCAAGGAGCTAAACATGGGTTATGTGGTGTCAGTGCAATGCGAGAAGAGGAATTGTATGGGACATGTCATTTTTAGAGAAGGGATGGCAGCCACACCCAAAAATAGAGGCTGTGTGAGAAGTGCAAGGTTTTCTTTAAAAAAAAAAAAAAAAGGTGTCTGTCGGGAAGAAACGGACGGAGACAGCTTGCGGAAGGAGGCGACCTGGGAAAGTCCCAGCTTGCCGCTTTTATTAAGTACAAACGTGCTGTAAGGCGTGTATGACAGTGATAAGTAGGCTTGTTTACTTTATTGTGATAGGCGGTGAAAGAAGAGCTCTCCTCATGGCTACCTCGTGGACAGCTAGAGGGACAAGCGTGCCTGTGATTTTCCAGTGCTTAAGCTTTCTGCTAGACCTTGAGAGATAACAAGGGTTCAGAAGTTTATAGAGCGTGGTTTGCCAGCGCCCAAGGCCTTCATCTCCCCCTTTGTTTTTCTCAAGTACTTATGGTTATAATATTGCTGATACTATGGACAATTTCGCAAGCGGGGATTTGATGGGGGAGAGATAAAGGCCCATAGAGCGTGGTTTGCCAGCGCTCGAGCTTTCATCCCTTCCTTCAGGTTTTTATTTATAACGGTAATGTTTCTGATTCCATGGACAGCCCCGCAAGCAGAGATTAATCAGAGAGGGGATGCACTGGACAGTGCAGCATAGGAAAATCAACAGCGCCAATGCCAACAGTCCATACGTAATGAATGCATGTAACCATCCCCATCCGGGGAACAGAGATGCTAGCCAATCCCACCAACTGGCAAAGGGGTCTGGATCGACACGAATTTGTGCGGTGAGGTTTTTAATAACATCAATTTGATTTTCTATAGCGTGGGAATGGTCGGAGATATTAAAGCAACACATATCATTTACCTTTTCACATCCAAAATGATGCAGTAGCAGAAGATAGTCTATAGCAGCACGGTTCTGAAGAACCCCATGGCGGAGTTCAACCTGTTCCCCATTAAGTAAGGCAATAGCGGTGGAAGTAGCATTAAGAGCTTTAACTGCAGCACAGGCAAGTTTGTTAATATTTAGGCTATTGCCTGTAGCCAATCCTGGGATTCCTACTAGGGAAAGGGCTAATGCCACAGACTTTGTTTTTGAGAACAAGTGAACCTCAGAATCACAAGAGGCATCCAGGGCGACAGAGCGAGAGGTACGGGGGTGGAGTGGAGTCTTTGGGGGTAATACCACGGCCAAACGACTAAGACAGCATAGCGTGCCATCTGAAATATTGGCGGGGATGTAATTGAATGTTAACCCTTCACATGTCCAGAACCACCCCAGAGGGAGCTTAATGTGTTTATATAGGTAGGAGACATTGACTGAGTGAGAGCAGTTTAGGCTTTTTCCACCGAACCTTTTACAATTCGTCAAAGTACAATTTGTCATTCGAGCACATGAGATATTTGTACTAGCTACATAGGGGGTACATAATTGTAGAATCTGCTTGGGTGGAGAGGTGGATTGTTTCCCCCAATTATGATAGCCCTATAGCCTAGATTTCGTATGGTAGCGTTGGGTCCCAGACTTTGAAAGAACCATGTCGCACCTTCAACCTCAGAAGCCTCATGACATATAGGGATGAGGCACGTACCTAAAATTTGTCCCACCGCCACCTGTTGAGACAGACAAAAACTGGTTTGGTTAATCGAGAGGGCTAAAAGGCCCCAAACATTATCTGTTAAGGGTGACGGGGGTGGGGGAAGGGCCGTACTCGGGGAAGGGCTAAAGATCGTCAGGATCAAAACGATTAATACCACACAGGAATTGGCCGAGAGGCAAGAAATCACTGCAACAACATAGTTCTCAGGGGTTTTCTCAAGTTGTTGACTCTCCATCACTCTCTCGGCTTGTTGTGCCAGGCTCTTTATCTGTCCCCATGTCACCGGAGGGTTGCACTGCCCCCGGTGCCGGGCAATGATCACCTTGGTGATCGGCAGCGTGATGTGAAGATTGAAATCTGGAATTGGATTCGGGGTTTCTTGATACCATGCCATGCTCGAGCGGATTCTGGGGTAGTTGCTGATGCACATAGGGGCGGACACAGCAAGCTGGAACCCACACTGGGCCGGCCGGGGTGGAGACTGCAGCGTAACCTCAACCCCAAGTGATGAGGGGTACTGGATCGCTCCAGGTACGGCTTGAGAGCAGCTGGTAAGTCACAAGCGGTGCCGGCAGAATTTCTGTTTGGCGAAAATGTTTCTGTGTACGAGACAAAAACTGAGAGCCGTCGTTAGACAAATTTAAATGGTTAAGCGTGAACAAAACGGAGGCAAGCCATTCTTCTTTATCGGGTAAGGAGGAGGGAATTCCCCCTTTTTGCTTTTGACGATTGAGGGCCACTTTAAGAGTGCGATTTGCCCGTTCAACAATGGCTTGGCCGCGGGAATTATAAGGGATACCAAACGTATGAGTGATATTCCATCGGGTACAAAATTCAGCAAAAGTGGTAGAGCAATACGCGGGACCATTATCAGTTTTTAAAGAATTAGGAACGCCCATGACAGCGAAACAGCGAATACAATGATTAATAACATGCTTTGCTTTTTCACCCTTTTGTGGTGTAACCCACAAATAACCGGAGAACGTATCAACGGAGACATGGAGGAAGCGCCAGGGGGCGAAGGGAGGGAAAGAAGTAACATCCATTTGCCAAAGTTGGTTGGCACCTAACCTGCGGGGGTTGACGCCCGTCGGGGGAAAAGAGGAATGCTGTGAGCATTGGGGACATTGTTGAACGATGGCGCGGGCGTCTGAGAGTGGGATGGAAAATTGTTGCGAGAGCGCTTTGGCGTTTTGATGGTGGAGTTCATGACTTGCAATTGGGGAAAGAGAGCAAGGGTACAATGACCGGGAGCCTGCATCAGCACGGGCATTGCCTTTGGTAAGAAAGCCGGGAAGAGGTTGATGGCTGCGTATATGGGCAATAAAAAAAACAATGCGTTCGAGCGTGAAGGATGGCCTGAAGTGAAAGAAACAGCTGGAAAAGAGCAGATTCTATGACAGGGGAAACATAGCTTCCCGAAATGCAGGAGGTGACGTTGGCTACATAAAGACTGTCCGTAATGATATTCAGGGGCTGGGAGGGAAAAAGGACAAAAGCAAGAAGGACAGCGGCTAACTCAGCTCTTTGAGGTGAGGAAAAGGTGGCAGTGACTTTCACATTCCAGCGATCAGAATACCAGGAGACAACGCCATGGGAGGGACCGCCGTCAGTGAAAACAGTAAGCGCATCTGGGAGAGGCTGCAGGGAGAGGAGGGGAAGAAGCTGGACAGGCATCCACTGAACAAAATACAAGCGGGGATCAGTGTAAGAATGATAGGAAATCGAGCCAGTATAGCCTGCCAGAGCGAGTTGGAGAGCATCCGAAAAAGCAGTGGCTGCAGCATATTTTTTGAGGGGGTGTGGGACAACAATATCGACTGGATCGAGTGCCATAAGGGCACGACAACGAAGACGGCCTTTAATGATAAGTTGGGCAAGCAGATCATCCATGGTCGTGATTGAAGTAGAAGGTGAGTGCGGAAGGTAGAGCCATTCCAAGAGAAGGAGGGGTTTGCCGTAAGGGGCTTGAGCAATAACTGCACAGGGTTGTAGGGTATCATAAAGGCAAAGAAGTATGGGTGGAGAGTTACGTTCGGCTCGATCTACCCACTTTACCGCAAAGACGTGAGTCAGCTTTGAGAGGATAGACAGCTGGGCAGGGGATAAAGCAATGAGATCAGAGGGGTGCCGCCCTTTGGTTAGTGCCTGAAAGAGCGGACGCAGATCGGCTGTTGTAATGCGATGATAAGGACGTAACCAATTGATGGCCCCCAGAAACTGTTGTAATTGAACATAGGTAATCGGGTTTGGGAAATGGAGATGGGGGACAATAGGCATAGAAAAAGAGGAAAAAAGCTTGTGACCCAAATATAAGTAGGGACTTTGTAATTGGATTTTATCCGGTGCTATCTGGAGCCCATAAGCATTCAGGAGCTGAGTTAGGGATTGCTGCCAATTGGCGGGCAACTCCATACCAGCGATAAGAATATCGTCCATGTAATGATATACCAGCAGCGCTGGATACTTATCCCGGAAGGGTTGTAAGGCAGTGTTTACATATAACTGACAAAGTGTCGGGCTATTGAGCATGCCCTGGGGTAGCACCTTCCATTGATATCTGTCTGTAGGGCGCGAATTATTAAGCACAGGGACTGTGAACGCGAAGTAGCGCCTGTCTTGGGGTTGTAAGGGGATCGTGAAAAAACAGTCTTTAAGATCGATTACGGCCAATTGAAAGTCGCGTGGGATCAAATTTGGGTTGGGCGTACCACATTGGAGTGGTCCCATGGGTTCAATGATCCGATTAATTTCTCGAAGGTCATGCAATAGACCCCACTTGCCAGATTTTTTCCTTATAACAAAAACTGGTGTGTTGTACGGGCTAGTAGAGGGTTCAAGGTGACCAGCGGTCAGTTGGTCCTGTACTAAATGGCGCAGGGCGGTCAACTTTTCTATGGGGAGCGGCCATTGTTCGACCCAAACTATCTGATGTGGCTTCCAGGTGAGGGGCAGGGCGGTAGGTTGAGTCATGGCGCATTTAAGGTGGCACCTACTTGCGCCAGAAGGTCCCTGCCCCAAAGATTAAGGTGAATCGGGAGGATGCAGGGACGAATTTGAGCTACTTGTCGATTTTCCTCTGGGTCCCAAACGGGGAGCCAATGAGTACTACGACTAGAGGATTGGCTCCCTCCCACTCCCCATACCGTGGGGGCAACCTCAGAGGGCCATGCAGGGTCCCAATATTTCTGGGCAATGACAGAAATGTCTGCCCCTGTGTCAAGGAGCCCCTCAAAAAGCTTACCGTTTATTTGATACTTTCGTAGTGGCTTCCCCTGTTGTATCTGCTGCGAAAGAGCGGTGATTTGAGGATGGAGGGATGATGCTACGGGTTTGGAAGAGCTCGTAGACCCGAAGCCTCCACGGCGAACAGCCGAAGAGGGCTGATTAGGAGGTATGAAAGGGAGAATTAGTAACTGCGCCCATGTATCACCTTTAGTTAAGGTGAGGGGCAGCTGGCCCCACATGTGGACATAAATGATTCCGGTGTAATCGGAGTCAATGACGCCGGGGATGACCATGATGGCGTGCTTATGGGCAGATGAACGGGGTAGGACTATGCCCACCGTTCCTTCCGGCAAGGGGCCGGTGAGTTGGCTCGGTATCAGCAAGACTTCCCCTGGAAGGGTGGCTTGCATATCCATAGTATTGATCAAATCAATGCCAGCGCTACCTTTGGTAGCGGGCGGAGGAAACTTGTGGGTGACCCCTATCTTTATTCCTGGGCCCGGGGGGGGGGCCCGTCGGGAAGTTTCCCGGAGGGGGGTTCGATCGGCACTGATTGGCCCAATGGAACCCCTTGTTGCAGCGAGGACACTTTTTCGTGGGGCGCTGATTAAGACGCTGCCCTGCCACAGCATGTGCCCCTCCCCCCGGAGCCCTGCTCTCACGGCGAAAATGACCTGGCTTCTTGCAGTTAAAGCAAGTCCCGAGAGGCTTCCCTCCGGCCCGCAAGGCGCCTGCCAGCATGGCCATGGCATGGGTCTGAGTACCTACTTCCGCGCAGGCCTGAATCATGTCCGCTATGGTGTACTGCGCTCGATGAATCACGGACTGGAGGACCTTTTTGCAGTCTGCATTAGCTTGTTCCGCGGACAAACGCCGCAAAAGCTCAGTTTGAGCCTCAGGGTTATCAATCTGGCAAGCTATTGCCTCTTTAAGTCTGTCTACGAATTGATGAAAGGGCTTAGAAGGAGTTTGGCGGATGCTGGTAAAGGACGCCAAGGGCTTCCCTGACACAGGGACGCGGCGAAAGGCGCGCTGGATACACATGGCTGTTCTACGAAAGGAATCGGGGGGCAGTTGCATTTGTTCTTCCCCGGTGGAAAACTGACCTGCCCCATAAATTTGATCGGGAATGTTGTCTGGAGTGGAAATGGCTATGGCCGCTGCGCGAAACTCACTATCCCACACAACATACTGTGCGGGAGAAAGAATCATGCGGAAGAGTTGTTTCCAATCCGCGGGGGTCATCTGATGCCCATTGCTTATCCCCTCGATCAACCCTTCTGTATATGTCGAGCGCAGGCCCGACTCCCTCACTGACTTATTAAGTTCTCTAATGACGGAATAGGGCAGGGGGGTATAGGTAACTGTGTCTTCCCCATTCTGGTTTACCCCATATGTTACAGGAGCAAGAACTGGGGGCTCACCTGCCCATTCCTCCAAAAGAGGGCTGTGGGCAGATTGAAAGGCTTGCTGAAGAGCGCTCTGGACCAAGCCCAGATGCGGCCGGGCGTGTTCCAAGGGTTGTTTCTCTACCGCAGCCAAAGGAGGGGAAAGAGAAGAAGGATCGGAGAGCGACTTTAAACATGGTGCCGTAGGGGTAAGAGAAGGAGGAGGAGGAAGAGGAGGAGAGGGAGACGCGGCAGGGGGTACCTCCGCCCGCAAGCGCCCCACCGCGTCTGCACAGTGCTGCCATAGAAGAAGATAGCGAACACTTGCCCTAGGCTCTCGAAAGAGCCTGTCCCCTATCTTTTGCCAGTCCGCGATCTCCAAAGGAGCCTGCCTCTGGGTACCAGGGGCACTTATGCTCAAGAAGACGCACTAACTCTTCTATGCTCCTTTGTGAGACCTGAGCACAGCCCGTCTGCTTAATGATTGTAAAAAGCTCCTTCGCATGAGCCTTTTGAGACACGGATAAATCCCCCCCATACTCACGAGGGAGCGTAAACGCTGAGGTGCACCAAGGCTATGCCAGCCGGCGAGCCGAGGGGCTGGATCACGTCGGGGTCACCAGATGTCGGGAAGAAACAGACGGAGACAGCTTGCGGAAGGAGGCAACCTGGGAAAGTCCCAGCTTGCCGCTTTTATTAAGTACAAACGTGCTGTAAGGCGTGTATGACACTGATAAGTAGGCTTGTTTACTTTATTGTGATAGGCGGTGAAAGAAGAGCTCTCCTCATGGCTACCTTGTGGACAGCTAGAGGGACAAGCATGCCTGTGATTTTCCAGTGCTTAAGCTTTCTGCTAGACCTTGAGAGATAACAAGGGTTCAGAAGTTTATAGAGCGTGGTTTGCCAGCGCCCAAGGCCTTCAGGTGTCTTATTGTTGAGAATATGAGTTTCTCCTATGTTTCCAGTATGGAGATCCTAGCACAAATGGGCTGCCACCATTTCAAGCTCCACGTCTTCTAGCCCTGCTGTAACTGACAAGCTCAGTGGCAACAGCCAATAACCTGCCTGCACCAGGGCTTTCAACACACCAGTGGTGCTAAACCACTGTTAGCAACAGTAGGAAATTCTGTAGAAAGTTTCCTTAGCAGGCGGGGGGGGAGGGAGAGAGAAGGTCCACAGTTCAGGGCTCTTCTCTACATAGGCAAAATCTAGAATTTCTTAGCTAATGACCTCACAGATCACATTCTAAAACCGCTCCCAACAGCAAGTTGAGGGTGACGAACACACAGAGCAGGCACAACATTCAGAGCATAGATGTAGTGTGTTTTAAATGGCTTATGCGGTTCAGGAGGCAGTCAAAGGCATTTTGAATTAGTTGAAGCTTCTAATGGGTGTTCAAAAATAAGTCTCAGTAGACCAGAACACCACCTAAAATAACTAAAAATATAAAGATACGTTAAAATATAAAGGATCAACACATTTGCACAAGTAAAAATAAATCATGTTTGTGTTGATTTTAAATGAAGTTTGAGCCCAGATGTTACTTAAACATCCTTGCTTTAAACACATGAAAACAGCAGTTTACAACAGAAGTGCTAACAGATCTTTAAGAATTTGTGCAAAAACAGGCACTAAAAAAAAAAACACAGATTTTTATGCAGCTGTCATGTCTTACTGTGGAAATCATAGAGTCACAGAATAAATCAGAACAAATGCATATTTGTTTTCATGTTTAGAAGCTAATGGGAGAAAAGCAGATTTAATAAACATTTTGCCTGCATTGCAGATCAGAGAAACCAAAGGAAGGCTGCAGAAGTCTTGAAAAAAATTAGGTTTGAATGGCTTGTAATGGAGCTCTGCTGTGCAGAAGTTTTGCAGAAGTTTTATTGGTTTTGTCCAGAAACAAATGGAGTAAATTCATTTGATTTCTCTCTCTTCCTATACATTAAGTGAACAAAGAAAAATCAGACTGTCAATCTCCTAATACATTCTTATTTTTCCCCATTGCTCTAAACGTCAGCCTCACGAGTAAATCTGAGTTGTGAGCTGATGACCAGGAAAGTGTGTGTAAAGAACCGTTATACCTTTTTCTACAAGTGAAATCAATATATCATGAAAGAGGTAAGGGGGGAGGAAATACAGATAAGGGAGAGGTTGTTAAAAGTTAAAGCTTTGCCTGCTCCCCAGACACGCTATGGAACAATATGTTGCCGTTCATCCAGATTTACCGACAAATTTTGTTTTATCAAATAAAGATAATTATCTCTTTCATCCTCTGCATTTATAACCTTTCAGCTGACTCTGCCTTTTTCTTCGCCATCTTCTTTTCTGACAGCAAAAATGAAACATTTTTCTGTCACTTAGCAAAATACTCAAGCAATCTTCAGCATTGGTTTTTTTCTGGCAAATGTAATGTCAACCCAAAGACCTGAGGTACTGAAGGGTGCAGACAAAACACCATTAGGCAAATTCTCAGATCTTTACTCGGGGCCCAGTGGGGACCTAAAGGTACAACACAGCCTGCCGCCTCTATTCAGATCAACTTCCTATTGGCTTCAGTTGGAGTTCTGCCTGGCTAAGGATGCTAAGGGGGCTTCTATTAGTGGCATAATGTGCAGCTCTACTTTACACCATGACCAGATGGCATGAGATCAAGGTATGTGGCCAGTTCCCTGAGATCCAGACACACATGATGCACCCAGGCAGAGGGAGAATCTAGCTAGCTAGCCCGCCAGCCCACCCTGGATTCTTTATTCAGGTTGGCAGAATCTCTCTCATTCATTCTCACCAAATAACTAGTGTCACACTGAAACATTTCCCATCGGAAGCAAAACAACTTATCTTCCATTTTTGCAAATAAAAATGGCACCTGTATGCAGAACAGTACCATGGTTTAGCAATACTTCAGTTTAAATGTGTCAGATAGATTTAATAACTTATTTTGTTAATTAAGCACAAATTGGTTTTTAGATTCCACTTAATGTGGTGTAGTAGCTATGCAATTTACATAATTTGAAATTATACAACCAATAAAGCACTAATTACTGTACTTTTCTATTATATTTGAAATTGCAGTAAAAAGTCTACAATTTCAATTAGTATAAGATAAAGCAATTAAATTGCTATTTTTAAACATGCTAGAATCAGAGGGAAAAACTAAAATACAAAGCACTTGGCTTTCAATGGGCAGTGGTTAGAGCAGATGAAAATAGATGTTTTGTAGCTATGCTGGTTTAATTGCAAAGGAACAGAAACTTATTAGTACAGGCATCTTAAGATTCCTGTACCATCTGGACAAAAATTCTGACTTCGGGGGAGGGGACCCCAACCTTGCCCCTCTTGCACATTCATGGAAGTGTGAAACTTTGTGGCTAAACACAACATAGTTTTAAGAGACAGAATGTGATTTTTAATTTGCATTTCGAAACGTAGATCCTTAAGAGAAGGTTGTTTAAGGCTTGATGTGGACTTTTTGCACTGACTTCTAATTGCTATGGATCAGGGCATCAATGGGTCTATAATGGAAAATCTACTAGAAAGATGGCCTCTAGGCCATCTAATGCTACGCTGATATGTAGGCTTGAGCCTGAACCATCTACACACAACTCTCTCGTGCTTGGAGCTAAGGTCCTAGGTCTCGATTTTAAGATCAGGATCATCTAGACTAACCACCTGCAGACTGCAGAATCTCACTCACCCACCTGCAGGGAATAGGGGTTTGAGCCAGAGTCAAGCAGGGACCCAGGGCTCAAGTCTTATTGCTTTGAAGTATAGATAGCTTTCCTGCATCCTCAGGTCCTGGGAGTCCACCAAAGTATTCCACAATCCCATGAGCCAGCTTCCTTTGTTCTCTCTATCCCAAGAATTGACTCCAGGGAAACAAAAACAACCCCCTCGCTGAAGTGCAGCAGCAAAATGAGGCAGTGTTTAATCCTTCCATTGTCTTCTGAATGCTAAGCTGCGAACACACCATCGGAGAGCGTTCTGTGTTTGCAATAGAGACTGACCAGACCAAGCCTTTTGCAAAGGGCACTACTTCATGGTTAAGAGAGCACAAGCAAATTTTGGTGACTCTCTGGCGCAAGACCAACAAGACCTTTAGTAAGAGTACCAGGAATGACTATGCCTAGCAGCAAATAGCAAAGAAGGTGGCAGCGCTGCAAGTTTACCAGACTGGTGCCTAGTGCAAGGAGCGAATTAAGCGGCTCGAGATTCAGCACAAAAAAACCAGGGATCAGAACCGGACCTTGGACAGCTCATCGGCGTCATGCCCATTTTATGAGGAGTTTGACTAAGTGCCAAATATTGGGCTAAGCCCAGAGCCTGATGACCTGGTTAGCCAGGATGGTGACCTGCTGGCCTCGGAATCCTAGTGGGAGCAGGATGAACTCACAGGAGCTGTTTGATGCCTCCTTCCCTACCCCTACCTCATGGGAACAGCCTACCACAGAACCAGCAGCAGACATGGAAACGAAACAAACTACCTCAGAGCCTCGTAAGTTTCTGGTTCCATTTTAATGTTTATCTAGGAATGGGGATGGAGGGGGACTTCCATTTGATGAACCAGTGCAAGAGTTATTAGAAGTCCCAGCTAGCAGTAGGTATTGACTAACGGGAATTGTATTCCAGCGGCCTGGATCCCCCTCACCCAACCCCTACCACCACACAGAGATGAAAATAGCATCTGGGACATGCAAACGGTAAAGATGTTTTGAAAGTAAAAGTAATTTTTTTCCCCGGAAAGTCACAGATTTTTGTTAGGGCAATTCCTGTTTCTTAAAAAACAAACCACCAAGCTTTGCCATACCTGTCTGTACGATGCTCTGTAACCATTCAAAGGTGTAATCAACAGGCAGCAACACCTCCACACCTTGCCCACAGTGCAACAGAAGCCTGGGCCAACATATTGTCATGGACCATCCCAAGAGGAAATATCTCCAAGATGAACAGATGGTTCAAGGTCTGGACGGGGCCAAACAGGTCAAGTGCCAAAGATAGAGGGATTTATGGCGAGAGGGAATGCATGGAAGAGGAAAGGCTCAGGCTGGCTGCACAGTTTGAGGACAGGGTTTCAATGAGAGCAGGCACTTGGTTTGCAGTTCCTGGAACAGGAATGGTGGCTAAGGGAGGAGGACAGAACTCAGCAGTAAGTACTGTTTGAGCAGCTGCTATTGCAGATGCCCACAAGAGTACCAGCTCCTGTTGCATCCCCCACATCACACCCTGAGTCTCCTGCAAGTTACCCTGAAATACAGTCCAGAAACAGATTGGAAAACTCCATGGCTGGGTGGCTCATGCAATCGGGCCCCACAAGCAGCTGGGCAGGGCAACTTTGACCCAGCACAGGACTCCACACTGATCTACCTTCTCCTGTGGATGCTCCCATGCTCCTGCTTTGGTGCCAAGTGCACTGCAGACAAGGACGGAAAGGAGAATAGTGAGGGAAGGGCCCATGCAAAAGCAGGGGGTTCTACCTCACAAATGATTTCACTGTTTGCTCCTGGCGAGTGCACTCTCTTCGATTTGGAAAGGTTCTGTTGCTACTGGTCTGGTAATGGCAGCTGGTCAAGTTTTCCCACAGCGCACCATGGTGAAAGGGCTAGAGGGGCCACATTTTGAGAGGGCACTAGGTTGGTTAGACTCAGGTCTGCGTGCTGCCGTGGGCATGCCAGACCCCAGGTTAGTAAATTATTAACGTAGGGTTAACAGTCTGTGTGGACACTCAAGCCCTGGCTTCTCTAACCCAGGGTCAGCTGACTCAAGTCCCACTAGCGATGGGTTTACTTGGCAGCACAGACATTCCCCTAAGGTCCTGAATAAGTTTCACATATTCAGCTAGCAAATAAATGAAATATCGTTTGTATGTCATGAAGCCATTCGCCTGCTGTGTGATGCAAAGCTACAAGTGTCAGGCAAGAACTGGAAAGAGGAATGTTCCCCATTTATTAGGCTGTGCATCAACTCAACACTATTCGGTGTAGGCAGCCAGTTGTATCCTAAAAGCGGATTCTTTGTTGCTGAACATATGTGAATTTCACAGTATATCTTCAACCTTTAGAATGCTGGGCTTTTCCATATTTCCAGTAGTGCATGTATGCAATGTATGCAGACTCTGTAGATTTCTATTGTATCTATCATTGAGGTACCAAAGGAAAAGGTGTTACCATGTCTAGTTGTACAGACAAGGAAGTCAGTCCTATCTGGTTGGAAAACCTTGCCCAGATGTTAGTGAGTGGCCAGATTTCCTGACAGTTCTTCTTGCTGAATATTGTGAAGCCAAGAGATTCCCCCTCCCGTATAAAAGATCCAGGTGTGGAGAGAATAATCCTTGGGGAGCTTTTTTAATATACATGTCTTATTAATGATCCTCTGGCATGGATACATCCAGTCATTTGTATGCCACTTCTTAGCAAGTGTATTAATGCTGTGCCATATACAGACTGTTACAGTTTAGTGCATTTTAATAGTGTATCTCAAAACAAACTAATTTTCCCAGCAAAATCTTGGCATTCTTGGCATACAGCCCAGACACAAAGCAAAGCAATCTCATCAACTGGGTCTTAAATATTTGTCCCTTCTCTCCACAGCTTTCCTTTCAGTCACATTATCTATGGATCACGGAGATGAACACAAATTACAATGCCATTTTCACTTTCAGAATCATAAGATTCTAATTCTTAAAAAAGATACTTGCTTATAAAATGAGGTTTTTTTTATGAAGCGAAACTTAACCCAGTACAAGTTCAGATTATAAAACATTTGTCTGGCCTACAATTAGGACTCACAGTAGACTATAACTGCACTTTAAGAACTGGACACAGGGTGTAACTGACTAATTTTTAAACAAGATCTCTAAACTTGAATCTGCAACACTTATGCAGGCAGTTCCACTGAGATCAGGGAGGCTACTCACACTACTTGGAGTGAGTACTGTGACGGAGTCAGACCAGAAGGATATAGGAGAGTGCTGGAAGGCAGGTACATTAGTCTCAGGGTGTGCAGGTCCCTGTTCCCTGGATAGCCAAACAAAGGCTACTCCAGGCCAATCAAGACACCTGGGGCCAATTAAGAACCTTCTAGAAAGGAGTAGAAACAGCTAGCCTAATTGGGACACCTGAAGCCAATCAGGGACTGGCTGAATCCAGATAAAAACCTCCCAGTTAGTCAGGTGGGTGTGGTGTCAGGAGCTGTGGAAGGAAGTTGTGCTGTTGGTGAGACTGAGTGGTGGACAAATCATACAGAAGGAAGGAGGCCCTGAGGTAAGGGTGAAGTGGAGTTTGAAGAAGCGGGGACTGCTGTGGGGAAGTAGCCCAGGGAATTGTATTGTGTTTTGTGGATAAAAGGTCAGCCGTCTTAGCTGATACTATTAGGGTCCCTGGGCTGGAGCCCAGAGTAGAGGGTGGGCCTGGGCTCCCCCCTTTCTGCCTCCCCTAATTAGTCTCTGAGATTGGGAGACAATAGAGACTGTGCCAGGAAGGATAGCTTCTCCTCACTGGTTTGTGATGAACATGGCTCAATAGACTGTGACCTTGTCTCGAGAGAGAGAAGGGCTCCGTGGAGGGTCACAGTGAGCCGCTGAGGCTAGTAAAAATCCGCCAGGAAACGCAGGATCCACGAAGATAAGGACAGAGCTTTGTCACAGTACGTTGAATCAGATCTTTGATCAATGCAACTTTATGAGAGTAGGAGTTGAATTTCTAAATGGCTTTTTCCAGCAGTACTGTCCTCAAGACTCAAACCCTCTACATCACAGACTTTAAATGCATCTTCATACATTGTGCAGGAGAGAGCAGGCACAGGGCGGTATAGGAGGAGCACAACCAATAGCAGTTAATGGTATGCCCAATGGATGGTGGCAGGGAACAGAATACTGGAATTCCAGCATTTGGAGTCTGTGGTCTGCCATCAACTTCCTTTCTGACCTTGGGCTAGACAGAGGGTACGTCTATATTACAGTAAAAGGCCTGTGGCACAGCTGCAGCTGGCCTGAGTCACCTGACTCAGGCTCATAGGGCTCAGCCTATAAAATTGCTGTGTAGATGCCCAGGCTGAAGCCCAAGCTCTGAGACACTGAGCAGGGAGGGTCCCAGAGCCCAGGCTTCAGCCTGAGCCTACAAGTCTGCCCAGCAATTTTTAGTTCCACAGCCTGAGCCCAAGTCAGCTGATCTAGGCCAGCCATGGCCGTGACAGGGGCCAGTTATTCCAGTACAGACGTAGCTTTGATTTCTCTGTGCCCCAGGTCTCAATCTATAAAATGGGGAGTAGCACTCCTCTACCTCACAGGGCTTGACAGGATAAAGTAGACAACGACGGGCGCAGATACTAGATAATGGGGGCCATGTAAGTATTGAATGGTATTGTAGCAGGCTGAGATTCACATACAAAAAGAAAGAAAAAGTTATTAATCCTTCTGCTTTGGATCACACAGGATCTTGTCATCTTCAGAGGTATAAAGAAAGTTTACTCTGACCACTCTCCTCTTCGAAATTACTAGAGATTCTCAACCACCGAAGAGCCCTCTGTGGAAAAATCCAGCACAGTTAGTGAACATCTTCAGAACACAGAAGAACCTCTTCAAAAATGCAGCCATAGCTAAGACTAACCATCCTTAACCCCAGTCATCTGACCAGGACACCTTAACAGCCTGCTGCAGTGTCTGAGTGGTCTCTTCCTTCAACTTTCCTAGATCATTTGTGCTGCAAATTCATGCTGCTATTCACCACACTAGTGTCTGAATTGGGTGGCAAGGAAAGTCTAAGGAAGGGAGAGAAGAGGGATCCCTGATAGTCTAAGCCAGGGGTCAGCAACCTTTCAGAAGTGGTGTGCCAAGTCTTAATTTATTAACTCTAATTTAAGGTTGTGTGTGCCGGTAATACATTTTAACGTTTTTAGAAGGTCTCTCAGTCTATAATATAGAACTAAACTATTGTTGTATGTAAAGTAAATAAGGTTTTTAAAATGTTTAAGAAGCTTCATTTAAAACTAAATTAAATGCAGAGCCCCTTGGACCGGCCAGGACGCAGGCAGTGTGAGTGCCACTGAAAATCAGCTCGCGTGCCGCCTTTGGCGCATGTGCTATCGGTTGCCTATCCCTGGTCTAAGCAATAGCACACGGTCAGACTGGCCCACAGGGGTAACAATGCGGTGTCTGGCCATGGTTTCCTTCTGTGACTATTAATGAGTGCCCTCTCTCTTTAAATCTTGCACAGACATGGAGAAAGGCCTGTCAGCCCTTTCTCCAATGAGCCCAGCAGTCTCTGCCTTTAGATCCCACCAGAACCTGTGAAGAGGTCCGTCCAGAATGCACGGTGCTCTGGGCACAAGAAAAGGGAAGAGAATGCCTGTACTTCACTACCCTGCACCCCTCCAGACTGGGACAACATTCTCTGTCCTCCATGCATCGCCCCATCCCGAAGGCTCAGGCAGTGAGATCAAAATCCTCTCCTCGCACAAACTAATGGATGACCAAGGGTGGTGAGTGGAGAGATGGACTTATTTGCAACAAGTCAATTTCAGTCCTCTCAGCAACTGTAATACAACTCAGTACACACCACTACATTCAGCTTCCTCTCCGATATCTACCTTGTCTGCTACTCAATTCCCTGTTTCTTCATCCCTACCCCAGGCAAAGGAGGACAGGGGCAAGGCGCATGCAGAGTAGAGTCATTGTGGACTCTTCACCAGCCCCCCACATTATCCAGATCTGTGGAGCTAAATGGCATCTTCAGCCCTGTTCTGTCCCAGGCATTTGGGTAAGGGGAAGGAGAGATTAATCTTTCTTCATCACCTCCACCCCCAAGCCTCAGGGGGACCTTCTGGGAGGAACACACCTCCCCTCACCTCAGAGTGGTGTGGACCTAGAAGGATCTAAAGAAGAAGGATTTTATCACAATATTTGTAGCACCCCAGCTCCTGAAGGCATGTGATTAGGTGTGAATCTGTTTTATGTTTAAAATAAATATGTTCATTTCTAGCTCTCATGGTTGCAAAGAACAACCTTGAGAACATCACCTAAGTACACCCTGAAGACTCAAACCAGAAAGCAAAGGAAAAGACCCACATTTTTAGTTGTTTTTAAAACCCATTATTTATAAGCCAGTCTCATGATTTTTAAGAGCTTGGTTCATAATTTTTAATTAACTGCTTCAGTTTTGCAGTACCAGCTAGCGTGCAGGGGGTCTCTTTGCTTTCCTGATGCTGGCACCTGCAGTGCATTCTGGGACATTCCTGAGGTTCACCAACACCATTAAAGTGTGGGCAGATGGAAAAACCCTGTGTAAGAGTCAGACACAGGCTTTTCATTAAACACAGGAGAATTCTTTTGTAAGTTCTTTGGATAGCTGGGAGCACATGCCCCTTAGGTGATTTCTGAGTATTCCCGTGTCTCCATTTCTGGGTAACTGCATCTGTAGCTCCCACTCTGTGTATGCTCCCTCCATGGCACACACCAGGAGTGCCCAATCAGCTCTTTGCCCAAACACAAGTGATGGCGGGGACTGAGACCCATGTTCTACTCCTTTCTGACTGGGGGTTTAAGACTGCATAGCTCCCTGCTGTACGCTGTGATAGCCTCAGCAAGCCAGGAACATAGGCTTTGCTAATTATCCAATGGCCCATGACATCTATTACTTGCCCATAATCTAACACCTCTAAGCAAGCACATTTATGCTTAGGGCACAAATAGACTTAGACACATACCAACCATACCAGCAGTCACCCAGGAGTCTTATGGGGCTCTAGTAAGCGAAAGTCCTTCCAACTCTTCAGCAGGATTGGGACCCCGTTGGACAGAGGTTCACATCCATTTGCTGGATCAGAAATGAGGCCATGAGTGTGTTCAACTTCATACTTTTATGCCCTTTCTTGGTTTCCTAGTCAATGGAAAACCCAGCATGAACCAGTATACGCAAGCCACCTCAGGTTCACAACCTCAGGGGTAATCAGCCCCCATCATTTTAGTTCCCCGAGATCTGTGGTAACCCTCCCACAGAGTAGAATACAATCATAAGTGTAACAGTGGTCCCCAAAGAAACCACAGAGGGTTGCAATATCTGTCGCACTCTGTAACCTGTCCGACATTGCCACCATATCTTGATAGTTCAGAGATTTCCAGACCAGAAGTGACCAATATCTAATCTAGTCCGACTTTCTGAATGACACAGACTAGAGAGCTTCACTCAGTAATTCCCACATTAAGCCTGTAACTTGTACATCTTTGTGCCTCTCAAAGCTTTACCAGCCTCCATACATAAAGACACCAAGTCATGGAACAGAGATACGGGCATCCCTTTCTATACAGCTATGTTTAGGCTCTAGAAAGCCCTGGACAGTCCCTGTATTCACAGACCCACTGCTCCCAAAAAAATTGCACACCCCAGCTCCCAGTTACAGCTCAGGATCTTCTTGCCTCCACTTTGTTTCCAAACTTCTCACTTGTGCTGGGCTGACTCCAGCTTTTTTGCTGCCCCAAGTGGTGGGGGAAAAAAACACCCTCAAGTCACGGACAGCACCGGACGAAGATGCTGGGAGGAAGCCACTGCCGAACGAAGTGGAGTGCTGCCCCAGTTAGGAACGGCGTGCTGCCCCCCAATGTTCGCCGCCCCAAGAATGTGCTTGGGGTGCTGGTGCCTGAAGCCGGCTCTGCACTTGTGAATCTCTCAGTATCTATAATATTTGCTATATAAGTGCTTGGCGCATGACTCTTTGCTAACAAGCAAATTGGGTGTAGGTCCCCCTGATTATGCCAGTTACAGATCAGGATCATCGCTCCGCTTAACACACTGCATGTAGATTTGTTTATAGTGAAAACAAGTTTAACAAAGTACAGAGATTTGAGAAGCAAGTAGAATTAATGGAAACAAATGATCACATCAGGAGGACTAAACCCAATTTGCTTGTTAGCAAAAGGTCATGCGCCAAGCACTTATATAGCAAATACTATAGATACTGAGAGATTCACAAGTGAGAAGTTTGGAAATGAAGAAAAGTTAGTTTGTTATTTTCTATTCGTTTATTTTAGCTACGGGAAATAGAACAAAGTGGGGACAAGATGCGTAAACCAGAGATATAGGCTAAGTAGAACAGATTACATTTGGAAAAACTGCGCAGAACGTGGCTTGGAAACTATAGTAAAATCTGCTGAGCTCTACTCAGGGAAGATAAGCAGCAAGATCTGAACGATCCACCCTGGAGGCCTGAGACCAGGGGAAATGCAGGCTCCGAGAGCAAGCCTGGCCCCAATCCCAGTGTCTCAGGAAGATAGCCTGGCAAATTTAACTGGTTAAGTTGCAGGTAGCAGAGAAGCTAAAAGGCTGGAAAGAGCAGGTAGAGAAAAGAAATCAGGTAGCCGAGGAAAGGGAGATGCAAGCAGAGAAGCAAAAATGGGAAGCCAAGAAAGCAGTGCAAGAGGATGCCCACCAGAGACTGCCAGAGCTGGAGGACAAAAATCTGGAAGCAGTAGAGCAAAAGTGGATAATAGAAGCCCAAGAAAGATAGAAAGAGTATGAACTTAAAAGGCTGGAAATGAGATCCCTTAATAGGAATCACACAGCAGGGACAAGGTGTGCCCAAGTTACTGGGAGACTGAGACAGGTTTCAGAGGGGTAGCCGTGTTAGTCTGTAACAGTAAAAACAATGGGGCACCTTTGCAGCACCTTAGGGGACTAAAAAAATGTCTCTAGCCCATGAAAGCTTATGCCCAAACAAACGTGTTAGTCTCTAAGGTGCCACAAGGACTCCTTGTTGTTTTGACTACATTGAGACATATTTGACCACCTTTAAGAGGCTATGTGGTATATATAAAATACCTAGAGACCAGCATGTGACTGGTAAAGCTTTGCAAGGGTTAAAGTTATGCATGCCAATGATGAAGTCACATAGGTCTCTCACTATTCTTCCTACCTTTCCTTCACCTCAGTATAGTTGGCAGTTGTGGTTTAATACTGTCTCCCTGAGAAAGTGCTAGCTCTCCTGAACTCCTTTTATCCCTTAGATTTCCTTCCCATGTGACCTAACCTACCAGTTCTCAGAGTTTGTTAAAGTCTGCTTTTTTTGAAGTCCCTGGTCCTTACTCTGCTGGGACCTTCCCAGGCTAGGAGGGAATTTAACTGGAAAGACAGGAATCAATTTCTTTCCAGTAGAGTTCCCCATTTCTAATCCTGTCGCGTTGGGAGACGTTGGACTTGAAAATTGACATTTTTAGATACGGAAAAGCTGCTTAAGCCACAAAAACCTCTAAAAATGAGCTAAATCAGAGTCCCTGTACATTTGTGTGCATCACTGAAGATCCTGGCTTTACAGGCAGAGAGAGACGAAGTACAGTCTCACTATATTTTTCTAAACTCTGAACATCTCTAACAGTTTTTCTGCAAGACACACAACATACTGTGTGCGCATGATTATGTGATGTGACAGAAAGCTTTTGTGTGCATCCATCCAGCATAACCTGCCTAACTCTCTTATGGCTTTGCCACTTATGTGTAAAACATTCATCCCAAATTTAATGCTGATAAAACATTTACCAATCAACCTTCAACCTTTGAAGTCAATGGAGCTATGACAAATTAAGCCAGCTGAGGATCTGTCCCATGATACACATACAAAGTTACTCCTTGTTTTTCCCTAGTTCCAGTTACACTTCCGACTTTCGTGTGTTTGATTTTTCAGTCTTAAATGTTGCATCAATGATAGTCTCTCTTCTGCACAGGCACAGAGAAAACTGAGCATATATAGAATGCATGTATCAACAAAATCACGTTTATCTTGAACACACAATAGCCAGTCATATAATTAAGGGAAAACATATTTCCCCTATGAGAACTCAACTGAGCTAGTCAACCCCTTTAACAGGAAATCTTCACCGAGAGCAGCAAACACAAGGGAAGTATCAGATGTATACAGTTGGTGCTCAGTATTCTACATCTGCTTCTTAATTGTACTGCTAGTAACCTTGATTTTACAAAAAATCAACACATTTTCTTCAGTATCTCACTAATTTATTGTAAGTATCTAGCGGGAATCCATGTGTTTTGTCTCATGTGCCAGCAGTTTGTGATATTTACTCCTGTGAATCTTGCTACCCTTTAAGTGACTGTAGTATTAAATAGAGGAATAACAGAACTATCAAGTTCTGCTTTACTGAATAAGCTCATTTTAAAAATCTTTGTGAATCTAAATTAGTTGTTAGATATCTAAGTTCCGCAGCACAGAAACAGCATCTGTACTTGCTTCTATGATGCACACAGCATACTTCTGAACAGTAACTACAACATTAAAAACAAGCATCATAACTTCCTAGTACAAAGCTGTAGATAATTGATAAGGGGTTAAACACACCAAGTACAACTTTCAAAAGGGCCTAGGTCATTTAAGAACTTCAAAAAGTTTTACCCAGTGACATAACAGAGGAGAGATTAAACCTTTCATTTTCTCTTTCATTGGAGAGAGACCCAAGCTGGATTTTTCACCCTCAAACGAATGCACACTCACTTTTTGGAAGTTCGTATCTGAACCAAACTCTGTGCTCAATGGAGCTGAGGGGGAAGTTTTTCAAATAAATTATTTGCTGTAAAGTGCAGTTTCAGTCCACACAAACCTGGCTGTGAAGTTGACATGGATTTGCTGAGTAGGTTTGCCCCTCCCAACCCAAAAAATAAAACAGTGGAGGACCCTGAGGTAGTGGTAACATCAGCAGCCTCCCTTATAACCTTCAGCTGAGTACTTGGGCACTCACTTGTGGGAGACCCCAGATCTAGTCCATCCTCCCTATCTAATGTACAGAAAGAGGTAGGAGAGCAAAGTTCAGAAACTCCCTAATCACTGCGATATAAGATGCTCCAGGGTAGGAGCCTCAATCACTCCTGCTGATGCTGTTCCTATTTGTATAAAATACCTGTTTTGGCCCCATGACTATAGTCTCATGATTAGGGCATACTCGTTCAAGACACTCCCAGTTATTATTTATACAAACTGAAACAGGTTCTACAGGAATGACTGAGCGAGAGCCACCCCAGAATATAGCCCAGGGGCGGGGAGGGGTTGGTTTTTTTAAAAGAGATTACGGCCATCTTCAGAAAGGAAGAAAACGAAAGTTTACATCCATTCCCCACGTCAGGCAGAGGGGGGAATTGAATCCCAGTCTCTCACATCCCAGGTGAGTGTTCCAACCTGTAAACTAAAGATTATATGGGAGGTACCATCACCTCATCTTCCCCTGACCATTTTGTAAATCTAGCCCCTCATTTCCTTTGCTTTTAATTATTTGCCCAGCTCTAGTGCTTCATCTTATTTCTACTTATAACCCTGGTCAGAGTGGTCAATAACCATCATTTTCAGCCTCCATTCCTGACCCAGCTAGATCAGTTTCCTATTTCTAAATAAAGCTACCTGCTTTGTCAGGGCTTTTAAAAATGTCAGTATGGCTCCTGAAGTCACCACACGGCCTTGTGAATTAGACTATGGCAGGGAATTGTGCTCCAGAGTCAGCAAATTCCCATGTCTTTTTCCATTAATACTGGTGAAAGGACGATTAACTCTCAAGCCTTCTGGGATTGATTACACACTACAAGGGACTCATATGCAAGTTATACAGCACCAAGAAGTAAAAAGTCAGTTATGACATTGCAGCAGTTAATGGCATCTCCAACTTCAGGCAAGAGCTCGCTCTCAAATCTATGATTTCTCTCAGGATTTAGACCAGTCTAACTGGGAGCTGAATCTGATCTAATGTATCTAGTCTATAACTTTCAAAAGAAAAATCTACTACATAGTTCTTTTTTCTGGAAGCTCCGCTACTGCCCTGAATAGCTGGTTAGAGATAGACTGTTTTTTTCACTCCACCTCAAAGCACAATTACCTTACTCAGGAAACACACAATAGTTAACACTTGTCCTTTTGTTCGACTTTAAGCTAACTGTATTAAAAGGTACTTTTTTCAATAAAGTGTTCCATTGCTACAGTAAGCATGTTGATGGTGCTACAATTCAGAAATGGGTTCTGTCCGAGCTGTTTTCATCAGCCCAATCTCTTTAAGAACAAGTGTCAGGCTGATAAAATTGCCTGTGGCACCAGGTAAATTAAGGGAAGATACGCCTAGTTTCAGATTACAGTTCTACTATATAATTCCCTGCTGTGCTGGTATCCTCTCTGCAGTAATACTGGAGGACAGGGAGACAGCAGAGGATTGTAACTACAAAACCTTCCATCTTCATTATAAGGCTCTCCTGTAATGCTCTTTTTAAAATACACATACTAGCAAGCTTCACTCCGCTCCCCTCACAACCTCAAACTCCATTATAAGTCTTCACTGACACTTTTTGATCACAGTCTAGATATTAGGATTATGTTGCTTTTTCTTTTCTTTTTTTTTTTTTAGTCTTTAAATGAGAGCTCAACCTAATCCACTACCCCTCTAATTAGCAGCAGGAGCCGGATAAGGGAGAAATTTCTAAGAGCAAAGTTTATGCCTTACAACATATAGCTGATTATTCACTCATTCATAATTTTTTAAAAAAATTTCCACTCCATTAACCACAGAATTCAAAGAGCAAACTCGCAATAAGTCATACTATACGCTTCAATATGTTAACTTGCTCTTTGTTCCTTATAGGATTTGTGTGTCTGTTTTGCAGGTGAAAGATTACAAGAATTAATGAGTGACAAGAAAATACTATTTTTATGGTTGAAAAAGGGGACTATTCAGTTGCATATAAGAAGATTAAATACAAAAGCTCCTACAACCTGCAGACCTTCTGTCTTGATCTGCTTTAATATTAATTTATGTCCGAAGATTTAAAGACTCAGGAACTCAGTAATATACTTGATATAGCAAGTGAAATATAGTTTCGGGAAAAACCCCTGGAGCGTGGCTCTCTTACTAAAGGCAGATTATAAGAAATGGAAAACCTTTGAAAATCCTAGCCACAGCTCGAAGCACTGAGATATTAGAGCAAATTCAATTTACACCAGATATAGTTGAAGGCGGCAAGCACTGAACATTTACCTAAGGGTGTGCTGCACATAGGGTTGCCAGGCATCCAGTTTTCTCCAGAATGCTTGGTCAAAAAGGGATCCTGGCGGCTCCAGTTTGCACCGCTGACCGGGCCGTTCAAAGTCCGGTCAGCAGCACAGCGGGTGCCCGGGGCTCAGGCAGGCTCCCAGCCTGCCCTACTTGTACATGGCTTCTGGAAGTGGCCAGTAGGTCCCTGTGGCCCTTAAGCACATGAGCAGCCAGGCCAGGGAGGCTCCACACACTGCCCCTACCCTGAGGAAGGAGTGTGATTTTGTGCAATTAGAAAGTTGGCAACCCTAGCTTATCTACACAAGCCTCAAGGCAGTGAAGAATCACCCCCCTTCCCCCACAGCCTCTTCCCTGAAGAGCAAATGACTTGCACACATAAGCAGCCCCAACAAAGTCCCAGTAAAGACAGTTGTATGGTCTATTTTATTTTAATTTGTCCCAATTCTCTCAAACAGTTTTCTTGTCAGAGGACCAAATCTGAAGTTTTAGTTGACTGCAGAAAAGTAATCAGAATTTTTTCCCAGCTTTCTGTAACTACACTAAGATTTAATTTACCTTTCAGCGTAGTGTTTTCTGAGATGCTGGTACTGCAAATTTAAGACGAAACAAAAATATATTTCTTTTAAATCTAAATCTTTGTAATTCTTCTAATCCCGCTGAAGAGAGGAGCTGCTGCTAACAGTTTGGAAATCACATTTCAGCTGGGGTTTCTGTTTTGTAAGACAAAAAAGAAAACTAGAAAAAAGTTTTTGCTCAAAATTGATGCTATTTTAATAAAACAAACCTTAGTAGTTATGATTGTGGCTACCATCACGGCTACCATTGTGGAAGTATGCTAGTTCCCACTGGAGTCTAAGTAGTATAAGAATTCTGCTTAACGTGATGTCTCTTTGGCAAATTAGTTGGGGGCAAGTTGAGATGCAAAACTATAGTGCTCCAGTGTGCCACCCACTTTAAGGATGAAGCAGCAGCAGAGTCCACACATGGACAGAGTGCAGCACTGAAATACTGTAGATTTGCCTTGCACATTAATTTGCCTTACAGAAAAGCCCCAACTTTTAAAAGAGCAACATAACACAGCTTTATTTTTAAACTATTCCTTCCTTCCCAGGACATGCTGGAATTCTCACAAGAATGGAGTGGGGAATTTTGTGTGAAAACCCTTCCCCACCCCCCCCACCCCCGCCCAAACACAGGATGTTTGGCTCATTCAGATAAGCTTCAGACACTTATTGAAATGGGTGTACAAACCTGGAGTCAAGCCTCCTAATGTTTGGAGCTTTGCCCGTCACTCTAAATCATTATAAAAATGTTAAAGAAACATCCTGATTAGATATGGCATAAAGTCAGTCTTTTTGATATCCAAATTATTTCATGGGATCAGGTTATCACATTCCTGTGAGTTTTAAGGAATAAATAAGCATTATCTGGGAGTTGCCATAGTTCCAGTTTCGTAAGTTTAAGTTAAATCTAATATTTTCCTTGTGTCTCTTTTTAATATCTCCAATATTAAATTTTTTAAAACATTCACTTTCAGCAAGATTTTCAAAAGCATCTAGGGAAGTTAAATACTCAGCACTATTGGACTTCCCATGGGACCTGAGAGTAATTTCCATAGGAGCTTTTGAAAACCCTACCTCTGAAGTCAAGTTTGTAATTAGCTCAATAAAGTCTATTTTCATAATACCTCATGGATTAAATTCAATCATTCTGTATAAAATACTCCTCAGTACTACAATGGCAAAGTGTGTTTTACCCAACAGGCATCTTACCAGATAAATATGCAGTGAGGTACTGTGGCCACACATACATTTAACCTGCTACCAACCCTTCCTTCTATGGTCCCTCCTTCTGTGCTATTTTGGCCCTCATCCTAACCTCTGATCCCTGCAGATAACTATTTAGACATTTTTATACCATGCTCAATGCCATGGTACTTTGTCATGGGAGTTGATGCACTAGGCAAGAACCCACCCTGAGCCAGGTTCTAAACCAGTCCATAGTTCCCCTCTAAATACTCCAACCCAGTCTCGGCTGTCTGTCTCCTACTCCTGGTACATGACTGTGCTGACACTTCTTCTACCTGCCATTTACTTGCCTCTTCCTGATCTTCACTCCATCTGGCTTGCATCACAGCTGCATCCCTCCCCATAAGCATTCACCTGTTCTGTTTGGTCTTCCGGCTACCAAATCCCTTCCATTTTCACAAGCCTAATCCAGCCAGTCCACCTTCCAACTGCCAATTCACTTTTTCTTATGAACATGACTCACTATTTACTTACCAGACTGCCTCTTACAAATCGCAGGAGTATGCCCTCACCCATCCTGCTTCCGGCTCAGAGCATTCAGCTTCCAGGTGTCCTCCACTGGGGAGCTATGAACTTGGAAAATTTTATTAGTGTACCAATAAACTGCTGTATTAAGCATGACAAGGTAAATGTACAGTAGATGCAACAGAACCTCAAATAAAATATCAACTGATTATTACAAATATTTACATACTGTAGACTCCACATAATTGAAAACCTGAAAAGCAGCACATCTGCTTGATCTGGATGATTTCCAAACAGATGCTATGCAATGCATCGCAATACCCTACACACCTAGCTGTGAACAGACTATTAAGGCATTGCTGATATTGTCTGTAAGCTTATTAATAGCAGTCAACAGGTATAAATTGCTATTTGCTAGCATAAAATTCCCATTATTGCAGACTTTCATTCATTTTATGCTCTCTTATAGCTATTAAATAGGCCATAGTTACTTTAATTTTTTTTTTTTTTACAAATGGTTTAATAGCATAAATTTGTTCTTAGCCCTCCACTACCTGGGATGGTCATTTAACTAGCACACAGTTTCCACTGGAATGTGTCAATTAAAAGATTACTACTTCACACAACATTATGCAGATGTCAGTAGCGACTTCATGACTAAGGTTAGGGTTGAATTAGGATTCTCATGTACAAAACACGTTACTCATTTATCTTCTGTAATGGGAAAAGGTTTGGGCTACCTTCTATTCAAGGTTTAATTTGGGTGAAAATACCTAGCAGTTCTGCAATATGGTACATTTTTAAATATTTAAATAGGACTTTTTCCAAACATGGCTCCTTGAGTCTTACCATTTTTTGCTTATTCTTGCTAAAAATTCAAAGCTCACAAACATCAATTTTGAAACATTTACAAAGATTTCAAATCTCACACACAAAACCAGAGAGTTAGGGCCTCCAATTCCCATTGAAGTCAACGTGAATCCTTCCATTAACTTCAGTGGGCATTGAATCAGATCCTCTCTTACATTCAGGAGAGCATTTATGTATGTGCTTACATAAGTGCCTTGGTGATAGGCAGATGTAAATACATTCTTTAAGTTAAAGTCTCATTGAAACTACAATATTTGTGTGATCAGATACAGGCTGCTGTATAAATTCTGACCCACTTTTTTGGTTTTGTTAGGGGGTAATGACATAAATAACCTCTCCACGTGCTGTTTCAATATTGGTTAGGGAGATTGAACCAGTATCAAGGAGGTCATTCGGGTGATATTTTTGCTTCTCAAATTGATTTAGTTGGTTTGTGTCACCGAAAGTAGTAGTAAAGAGAGGTGTTAAGTCAAATGTTGGGCCATTCAACCTTGTCAGTGTTCTTTTAAGGTGGTAGGTAATTTTACAGAGAATGTGAGTCATAGGAGAAGAGAATACTAGGGAAAAGGAAAGAAAGCTAGAAAAGGAAAAGGGTCCAGGTTTAAACCACAAATTGCTGAGATGACATTTGTTGTGTCTATTATGAATCACAGAAACAGAACATTCTATTTGCATTCTTTGAGCACAACCCTGAGCCAGGAGTGGTGATTAAGTTGCACCATCCCAGAAGCAGCCCTGGAAGATGGTGTTCCTTACAGACAACTCTCCAGGCTCTCTAAACTGCAGTTAAGTCAATCTACCTACATTGCTCAGGTAAGGAGTCTGAAACATTCCCGAGAGACGTAGTAAAGCAACCTAAGCCCCAGCATAGACACCACTAGGTCAACTACTGTCTCTTGGTGACATAGATTTTCTGCAGTGATGGAAGTTGTTCTGTGTCACTGTAATAAGTCACTACACTACAGCAGCACAGATGCAGAGCTGCAGCTGTGCCACTGTAGCATTTCTAGTGTAGACATACGCTCAGGAACACAATTCCCTCCACACTTCCCCTTTGCTCCTGGAGCGTAGTAATTTGCTCCTGGCCTATATTAATAGCAAAACTGTGCTGTCCCTCTACATCAGCTCAGTAGTGCAGGCCAGCATGTTGGGGATTGCAGCCAATCCTACTCACATTCCTCATCCTTCTCTACCCACCCTCTCCAGCGGACGTAGGCCAGTGCAGAGCTTCCATTTACGCCTTTGTGCCAGACCCAACATCCAGGTAGCCCATGCAAAATGCAGTGAAGGAGTTTTTGATTGCTCTCGCCACTCTTCTTTTATTGCCTTTAATCTTTAATGACCTTGAATTTGTTTTGCCTTAATTTTTTCCCCAGAATTATTTCAGCATTCCTCAAGGGATTTGGAAGTACTTGGCGTTTGCCAATTGCTAATTTAAAATTCTATAAAGTTGATGTGCTGTTCAATATTTCACTGGGACAATTTAAATGGAGACTGACCGTTGGCACCGAAGAAATAATGAAATTCATCCCTGATGTTCTATTATTTTGAATATCCAGGAAAGCAGATACAGTTATAAAAGCATTCCTTGCCTTTGGCCAGACTAGAAGGGTAGATTTGCAATCTCTCTGCATTCTGATTAAGTCTTCTTATTTAAATAAGAATGGATGAACACACTGAAAGATGCTGATGGAAGCAATGAGGCAGTAAAGCAACTGCCTCAGACAGATTTTTGCAGAAGCTTATTTATTACAGCTTACGGACCATGGTATGTGTGCCTGAGCGTTCCAGGCAATGCATTTGAAGGATTTAGCTGAAACGACATCTCTCCTCAGCCACTAGGCCAGCGTTCGACCTAATTGCGGGCTTCAACTAATTTCTTTCTAATGCCTGCTGACGAAGAGATGCTGGATGATTTATAGAGTGTGTGTTTTTTTAAGTGCTTTGCCATGCCCACAGCTTAGTGAACACAAACCTAAATTTTATCATACTGCAAACCTGTTATAATGCTGGACAACAAGCTTTGCCCATAGCATGAAACCAGGAAATCATGTTTTACTGCCAGTTTCCTACACACCCATCATCATCATCACATTTTTTTCAGAGATGGAACAAACCAGTTTGACTACATTTAAAGGGATACCAACAGCTGGAAAGCTAGTCTTTTTATGCCATTATAGTTTCAAACAGAAACCTGCCTCCAACCCCCCAACACACACAAGTTTATGCTGCTAATTTTTCAATCAAATCATTTTTAAGAAACAGGGATGATTCTTTCTGCTGTTGCTGCATGAGACCCAGACAAATGAGAAACTGACTGATTTCAATGGATCCCCATGAAGGGTCAATCAATGGGGTCTGCTCCCTGGCAGCTTTGGCAGGATCAGGGCCTAACTGAGTTTAGACAATGCCACCATTTCCCTATGGGGTCAAAACCTTGCACAATGTGGGCACATGCACACGCACACACAAAACCCTGTGAAAAAGAGAGATGGTTTCCTAATCTCGTCCAGTTACAGCAATCCTATGAGCTCTGGAAGAGAGTCCTTCCAAACAGAATTGCCATGAATCTTACAACCTTGAATTTCATTTGCCGAGTTTTTTCCCAGAAGAATTTCAGCAATCCCGATGAGACTTAGCAGAAGCATTTGATATTTGCCCATTACTCCCTCCCCACTAGCACCTCAAATTGCACAGAGGTGCTTTGGGCGCTGTGTCAGAAAATGTCCGCTCCTAGCCTCCACTTGCTGTGCATTACCTGTCCCTATCTCATGCCTCCTGGCCAGAGGGAGTGAGTAATTAGGGAACCAGTAGCCAGCATACATGGGGCAGGCTGGGAAGAGCATTCATTCTTAGGCTCTGCTTGCCCATCCTCTGGTGCTGTCAAGTATTATTTCAGGCAGAAATTCCAAGCTAGCTGGGTTTCCAAGCTGCCAGGGGACTTTTTCCTCCTAACACTGCCAACTCTATCAGAGCCCCATACACAAAGGAAATGAGCCATTCTCAGGTGACATCCACTGAGGCACTGCCTGGTTTCCCAAGGAGTAAGCACAAAACTAATGGTTAAAAGCAGCTGAAGGAATTCATTCTCAAAAGTGCTGGCTGCTTGCAAGTCCTCAGGGCTGGTTATAGAGGCTGAAACGTTAGCATGGGGGGATGTTTTCAGGGAGGGTAAAAGCCTCGCAACAACCATTTCACTTTACTCCTCTAAGAATTGTGACCCCTTAACCAATATCATATATTTTTAGTACCTTAGGGCTAAAATTACGGTAGTTTAGAGCCAGGGAAGCTCAAGAGCAGGGAGCACTTTCAGCACTTAAGAGCCATGAAGGGAAGCATTATGCCTGTGTAAAGCAATGCCTTCAGAGCGCTAAGGGAGTAAGCCAGCCAAAGGCATTTGCTACATCTTTTAATAGATCTGCAGGCTGTACCTACCAATGCACTCCTGTTGCTGCTTGCCAGTAAGCTGGGGTCTAAGCATGGTTTGTCCTTCTTGGTACTGCACCTTTAAAATTTCTAAATACTCTCCTTATGTGCACAGAGCACTAACCATTTTGTCCTCAGAGGGTGCTTGTCAACCATTACAAAGAGAAAACACAGTACTTGCTCATAGGGATTATTTTTCCTACTTTCTTCCTGTTTTCTTTAATCTTAAAGGAATGTCACTTCAGAATCCAAGTACAGAGCTGCTCATTGAGTATGGAAATAAGACACGGCCACACTCCAGCCACCCCCAGACTAGACAAATATATAGCTGTGGAGCATTAAAGCCACACCAGTCAGCCTCTCGGTAGTATTTTTGCAGCCAGATTATGGTTACCTATAGTGTGGAGTGGGGAAAAGGGGGTCCTGCACCTCATTCCCAACTGCACATGCTCAGAGGGCCACATCATCTTTGAATTTAAGGCGTTCAAAACTACATTTCAAAGGCAAAAAAAAGGGAAGTTTCAAAAGCTGTCATGAGGTTTCCTCTCTCAAAAGGAACAAATATGGATTCTCTACTACACATCATTTGCTAATGTGATCATTACAGGGTGCATGACAGTCCTGCAAATACTAAAGAAAAAAGAATCTGTCAGAGATGAGATGAAGAAAGATGACGACAAATGGTCAAATTCTGCAAATGCTTGCATGTATTACTGATTCACATGAGTAAGCCACTATTTCACCTGGAAATAAGGGTTTGTAGGGTTGGGCCCAAACTTCAGCTGGAAGAGGCTCTCCTGCAAAAACAGCAATGCAATCGTATTCCCCCTGTATTTTTTCTGGTGTGAGAAGCAATGTGAAAAGCACAAGATTAAACGCTTATGAAAGGAACACCAGCTGCATGTCACACAAAATGAGACCTACAAAACACAATGCCCATGTTTCTTCTTCTGGAGATTGGCAATCCATGGTACTCAGATATATATTTGCTGATGGTCTTCAGAGAGCTGACTTCTCTTCCTCATTTCCAGCTGATAGTAACAGAAGAGATGAGGGAGGCAGATCAAAGAAGTAGCCAAAGTAGACAGACAATGTGATTAACGTTTTTCAAACAGGACAAACACACTGAAGATATTTAGAAACCCACAAATGCTTTACTTCCCTGTGAAAGCAATTGCTGTGGAGGCCAGAGGAAGTATACATGATTATGAAGGCTAAGTGGTCTAAGCTGGTAGGGAATGTGGTCTGTAAGACCATCTATATTAAGAGGTAATCCACAGTGAGAGAGTTTCAGAAGCCTTGTTCCGTTTGCTTCAAAAGCACAGGGGTCAAGTCATGGGGGACAAAGTAGCAGGACTCTTCCACGCTCTCCACAAAATAAGCTCCACACAACTGAGATGCCATTCCAAGACGTCGTGCCGATGTTCAAGATATGAGCTTGGATTTAATTCCCTCTCAATGGGATTTAACTACACCCACGAGCTCTGCTGGGACTTCTGTGGCTTGTCTTCCCCCTTGTGGGGCTCTGGTGCCCTGCTGGGATTTTTGGGCTTGGCTCCTTCTTGCGACGGGGGGGTGGGGAGGAGGAGGAGGGAGAGGTGGTGGGTGAAGTAGTACATAGAGATACTCCCCAAGACCATCAGGTTCTCTGCATATGCAAGCACACACTGATGCAGCAGTTACACTCAGGGCTTGTCTACACTGGCAACGTTAAAGCGCTGCCATGGCTGCACTTTAACGTGGCTTGTGTAGTCGCGGCAGAGCACTGGGAAAGAGCTCTAAAGGAACCACCTCCACCAGGGGCGCTCCCAGCGCTGGTGCACTGTCTACACTGGTGCTCTACAGCACTGAAACTTGATGCTCTCAGGGGGGTGTTTTTTCACACCCCTGAATGAGAGTCAGACTGCTGTGAAGTGCCAGGGTAGACAAGCCCGCCGATAACCTTTAAAAGGTTATCTCCACTACAAATAGAGACTTGCTTTTTAAAAATAAAAAAGGCCTACGCTTCTGGAGAAGAAAGCAGCTACAGAGGTGCTGGAACATTGCACCACCATTGTTTAGCCCAATTTGAGCCCTGCAAAAGAAAATCCTTCATTTATATATAAAAATGTTTCCATTTCAACATTAATGGCTTCACTGCAAGAAAGAGTACATGGAGTTGGAGGGCAAGATGATTTTATATTTCCATAGCAGTTTATCCTTGTATTTGTAAACAAGACAATGCATTAGTCTGCCTTCACTAAATATTTAATTCTCTTATACCTTGCATTAGGCAATGCCAATCTTCATATAATGAAATGAATATTACAAAGTGTTTACTGACACATGTAAGATATCACTCAAGCATAATTTTGTATCCTTGAGTGGAATTTACTTAGATTGACATCACCATCAAAACAGATCAAATGCACTATATCAACTTTTAGATCTTGATCCTGCATACACTTACACGTTAGTAGTCCCATTGAGTAGAGTGGAACTACTTTGTGCATAGGACCTGATCTTGTAAATGCTTACATTTTTATTTACTACATTGGAATGCTCCTGAATTTATCAGCTTACAATCCTTTATTGTTACTACACCAGAGTAGTAGTCATCCTGTGCGGGATTTTCAAAAGCACAACCATCTCAGTATAATTATACCACTGTAGTTATACCAGTATAACTCACTGTGTGGACAATCAATTACAGTGATATAGCTATAGTGGTATAGTTATCCTAGTATATTTCCTTGTGTAGACAAACCCTTAAGAGCACAAGTCCCACTGGAAAAAATCAGACATTTTTAAAATTCTACCCTACCGTACTACTTTGCAGTTAAAACACACCTCCCATCCAAGGTCAATCTTCTTTCTGTACAGGGATTGATTTAGCTTTGCAATGTCTGAGATGATGCTACCTGCCTATCCCCATACTACAGATTCGGAAACTGAGGCACAGAGGGTTTAACAGACTTCTCAAGACCACATAGGAAATATGTAGACTTAGTACCTGACTTTTAGTACTCATCATTAGCTACAAGACCATCCTTCTTCCCTTCCAAAGTCAAACACATGGCTGAAATAAATCCAGCAATACAGAATGTGTATTTATTTGGGTATTTTCAAATGCATAGCTTTTCTCCTTGACCTCTATCACTTATTTCCTGCTCTTATTATCAGTGAGCACGTTTTAATTAGTTTTAAAAAAAGTCAAAGCAGTTCATCTATTGTGCACGGCAGAACTTTCTCGATTACCGAGGTTGGGGGAAAAAAACCAATAAAACTCATTCATTCCCACACACTTTCCAAAACACAACGTGTATCCAAACATTTATTACCTTCCAGTATTAGGAGAGTATCTTTCATTCCCTAATTTTTAGCTTAATTCCTCAAATGCCTCCATCCAGAGAGGCATCTAACTTTGCAATGAGTTTGCTGGACCTTACTCAGGAGATGGTTAAACATTTGTTATCCAGTCTTCCCATCTCTACCACACACCAACTCTCCCGAAATACAAGAAGGTGACTTTGCACTATTATGTGAAAGTGCAGAGCAATTAACGAACACCGCCACCACCACGACCTGAAAACTGCTAGCAAATAGTTGGTGTTATAGACTCTACACAGCCAGCAATGGCAGAAGCAGGAGGCCATTCAGGACCTGGTAGTTCCCCTTGAAGCAGCCAAAGGCAGGAGAAAGGCTGCTGAGGTGCATTATCCACTTCTGAAAGGTGTGGCTTGATGTATTTGCAGAGGGAGCAGCCGCACATGCATACATCTTAGAAGGAATGCTGATTGCATGGCACATCATATGAAAAGATAAAAATGAGATTGTGAGAACATGGTGAGAATTTCATTAATATAAAAGGACATTTTTTCATTGGACAGGGATGGTGCCCCTAGCAAATCTTTGCCAGAAGCTGGGAATGGGCGATAGGGGATGGATCACTTGATTACCTGGTATGTTCATTCTCTTTGGAGCACCTGGCTTTGGCCACTGTTGGAAGACATGATACTGGGCTAGATGGACCTTTGGTCTAACCCAGTATGGTCATTCCTATCCTATCAAACTGTCCCAGTCATTGTAATGAGAACTTCTCCTTCAGAAAATGATGATGAGTCACATGATGGGAGAAAATGATGGTTAATTACATTTCAAGCATTCACACACATACACTCTTTCTTAGCTGACTAAACCTATTCCCATTCCTCCTTCAAATCCCTGGTTGTACTGCAATCTATTCTCCCCCTCCCCCTACCTCAGAAGATCTGTTTTGAGAAGAGATGGGCCTGAGCCATCAAGTTTGTATTAGATTACAAACCGCAACATTCCCAGAGTTCAGGGGTGATCAAATCTTCGATTTTGCTCCAATTTGGCACTGTATCTTGGAGTTTTCCCCAGCTCCCTTCACTTACACTGCTCCACTCCATAAGCCTGATCCTGTGTACAATGGATTGAATGGTGGAATTCCCATTGACATCAACAGAAGTAGATCATATTCCCATGTGTGATCATAGAAAAGTAAAAATACAGTGCCACCCAGAAGGCAGGTCAGTCAGTTACACTGGGAGCAAAAGCTTATAGCTTACCAGATCATTAACTTTTTACATGTTGTCCTCCCCTTATCCCGGTGTTAAAATTACTCAACAACAATGAATCATATGACATTGTAACAATTGTTAATAAAACTTCATAAGTGCTAGCCCTGAGCACAACAGTTTAAAGTACATATTATTGCTCATCAAAAAAAATTCATCACTTGGAGCATGTGGTTTCATCACCTCCCTGAAAAATGAGGGGACACATTGCAAAGCACTAGTGTAACTTAGCAATCAGCTGTGTCTAAATGCGTATAGATAAGGGGCTGGTCTTCAGAAATCCTTTTAAAATAATTGTATCACATTTTTAAAAGCTGTTAAAGTGAAATGTTGTTCTGAAGTGGAGGGGTGCGGGGAGGGAAGGGAAGTGCATATTGCCAACTCCCTCAGGCTGATGGGTAACGCTCTTTAACACATCATGATGTGCAAAACTGTAGCAGGCTGATTCATCATGGTCAGGCCTGGGACTCTGAAGAGACAGCTCAATGAAAACTTTGTGAAAGATTCGCTCTGATAGTTTTGATGGCTCTTAGTGTCACTAAGATTTTTTTCTCCCAGTCTAAAGTGAGATGAAATCTGAGAATTCTGACCCTCAGCTGGAAAATCAGCTGCTGCAAGTGTCCACAGCTTCAGATGTAGCTGAATTTCCCAGGGGTAAGTTCAAGAAGTCTGCATAGATGTGGAACTTTTTCCACACCTAGAGTCTATTTTAAACATAAAAGTTTTATTTTCTAAGATTTATATGGAACGTACAACCACTGTAGTCACTGACAGCTCAAGAGGATTAACAAATGACCACTGATGCCTTCTGTGTGAGGCCCTAACTTCCTTCCACCCCCCTATCCCAGAGTGAGTTATGAAACAGCCAACCTGAACCAGTACAGTCTTCCTCTAAAAAGATGGGAAAAGAAGATGGGAATAAATCATCTGTCCCCTAGGATATCAGTGTAGATGAAAACTTGCTGACTTCTGAGAATCCCTGACAACTTGAAAAAGGACAGAGAAGTTAGAGCTGAGGCTACTTTAAGCAAACATGAGTCTTCTGCACTTTTCTTTCCTTTAAAAAAAAAAAAAAAAAGCACTTTTGGCACAATATTTGGTATCTTTAGTGGTGAACTGCTGCCCATTATTCCACATAAACAAGACAAATGGCCTTTGACAAAGCTAGACATTTCCATGGTGCTTGTGAATGATGATTACAAACAGGAGACTAGACTATGACCTATCAACATCCTGTGTTCTTCCATCAGACTAGTAATTCCATTGTAAAAGCTAATGTCACTTGATAACCCAACTATTCCTCATTTAAAGGGACATCTGCAGACCATTCTGCTATATTTTTTTCTGGGCAAATCCAGCCTGTTTTCAGAAAAGTGGAGGGCCACCCCTAACCCAGGAGGTGGGAATGGGGCACAGCCTTCCACACCTGCCAATTTGTGGTGTCCACAGAGAGCTGGCCATTCACACAGATCTAGTGCCTCTCTGCTTCTTGTCAGGCCTTCCCACTCATGTAGTAGTGCAGCTCCCACGGTCACCATTGCCTCAGAGTGCTCAGTCATAATTCCTTAGGAAGAAGTTCAAAGTGCAAAAGGGAGAGCTTGGCTGAGATGAGAAGTTCTTTCACAGGGAACTGCTTGCATGTTTGGAAGTGGATGATGCTTCTCTGGCCCTGACCTCTTTCTGCTTAGCCATGGCCTCCTAAAGCTGCAAGTACACGGAAGCTTCTGTGGAGTTGGAGGGGAAGAGGGAGTACGCCACTCATGATCAGCCCCCTCATTCCAGCAACATGTGGTGCATTTTAGCAGAATGCCCATTACTTTCTGTTCCTCACTGTGAAGTTTGAAGACTCTGTGCAGCTCACTGAAAGGAATGGGTCTTTGGAAGTCCATTGACACAGAAGAATATGAAAGGAACATATTTTATAGGCTGTTAAGTTGTCCCACAAAAGTAACATTAGGCTTCCTTTTTTCTAAGGAATTTCTCTAATTTGTAAAGGGTAAACATCTTCATGCTGTTATTTCTTGTCCTGTTCTGGGGATGGTGAGCAGTCTGGTCCATTCAGATCAAATTCTACAGCACAAATCTGATACCTGTTTTCAAGCCTTTATTAGATTATAGTGTTCAAATATATTTCGTAAGTGTGAAATCTCACACCTGCAAAATGTAATTGCCCATGTTCTGAAAGCTGGCAGATATTTAGCTGTCCTGAGAGCCCATATTTCTGAACTGAGTCTGAAAGGACCATATACTGTCACGGCAGTAGCTTTCTTCAAGTCATTCCAAATAACTCTGAAATTTCAATTTCAATTTTGAAAGTTTTCTGAACTCTTAATGTCTTTGGGGCAGAAACTAGTGCTGGTCCATGATTGGGGGTCCTAGGTGCTACAATAATGCAAACAATAAAACGATACACTGTTGGTTTTAAGAAAACACAGAGGCTAATGCTGTGAGATGCTCCCACTAGCAGAAGGCAGAACAACTAAACAGACCCAGCTCAGAATGGTCAGGATGGCCTACCAGCTCTGAAAAAACACACACTTTCCCCACTTCGTTCCATGGGAATCCCACCATGCAGAGATGGGATATGGGAGGCAGGAGGGCAGTGGCGCTAGATAGCCAACCATTTTCCACTACTTTAGCCCTCTAAATCCCACATGAAATCAGCATAGTTTAATGCTGATTCAGACTTATTAAAATTATGCCGGTTGTGACAATCTGAAACCATTCCCATACATGCAAGCAGAAGCCATGTCTCCATGAAATGGAGTGTTATCAGAAAGCAGTACACAAGTACATGAACTTGACCTCCAGTTCAGTCCCAAAATCCATATGCTTCCCAAGATCCATGCTGCCAGTGCACCAAATGTGCTTCCTCTTCCATATGCGCCAATCTTATTATCCCTGATTGGTGCATAGGATGGAAATGGGTGTCCTTGCCCTTCCAGAGGAATATCCCACACAGAGGATCATTTGGTACATGGACAGCAAAGCTAAAACTGAAATTCATATGCAAGAACTGCTTGGTATAGTTCTCATATAGGCATTTATTATCATTCTTGACATGAATTCAGACTGGGTTTCTTTCCTAGTCTCACCTTGTTTGTTTCCCAGATGACCACATCACCCTAATAGGAGCGGATATAGATTTCTTATTGTGAACACAGGTGTTTGCCATGTTTTATTAGGTATGTCATGAATGCAGTGGAAGAAAAAAAATGTTCTCTATGTTGATGTCATACCAATTAAAACTAACCAACAGCTCCTCTCAAAGCTTTAGACATACAGTTCTGTATCTATGGCTCCCCGTGATATTGTATATGGAGCATGGCTTCTAAAACGCATCCACTTTTTTTTTAAAATACAAGTACAATATAGGACCCAATCCTGCATTCTTTGCACACCCAAAGCTCAGACTGCAACAATAGGTTGGGTGTGCAACAAACATTGAATCAGGTCCATAGTGTAATTTTAAAGCAGGGTAGATGACACACCCACACACACACGCGCTCTCTCTTTTCCACCACTTCAGAAATCTTCTGACAACTCTGTGAGCAGACATGTTCCATCTCCACTTGCACACAGATCAACAAGAAATGGGGCTCCAAGTTTAAGGGTCAGGCTGGCCCTATGCAGGTGCTAACATGGGAGGAAAGACAGCACAAGGAGCCCTCCTCATCTTGTACAACTGCATGGGGGCAAGCCAAAATCCCAGTCTTGGCAAGTGCCAAGCATCAGAGGCTGCCCCCAAGTATCCAAAAAGGAGCAGAGCTAGGATGAACCAAATCCTCCCGCTTCCCTTCTCAGCCATGGAAGCTGAGCCATGGGTCACTGCACGCTGCACCATGTAAAAGGGTGGCCAGGCTCTTGCTCCAAACTGTACTTTGCACCCCAGAACACTGAGTTAACCAGGATGTTTCTAGGAACTTCTGTTGCTGCAGAGCCTTTCCACACTCCCCACACCCCAGTGCAGGCTGTTGTATAGAAGCATCAATATAAAGCAAGTATATTCACATACAAGAAAGATCAGGAGCGAATTTACAACCTGATTCACCCCGCCACTGCAAGACATAGACGGACGCAAAGCAGATTAAAAATATTGTAAAAATATCCCAGAGAAGCCAAACAAGAAATAAAAAAAGCATGGTCCATGTATTGATTTGTTGTAGTCTGCAAATATTAATCCTTCTCAGACAGAAGACATGATAAATGCCCCCCCTAGACTGTCTTCCCAGTGATCTGTATTTATTAGTTATGTAAAATAGTCATTTTAATGCAAATAGACCTTCCATCGCTCTTCTAGATTTGCCATTTCTTTTACCGTAGCTGAAAAAATTAATCTCCAAAATGTTTTTTTAATCAAGATATGTATTCTCTTTCCAGACCATATTATTTTAGTGAATATAGCAATTCTATATTGTGTTTCTGATAATAATTTAAAACATCATGTCTCATGCCCATTCATTGGAGGAACATGACATTTCCTCCCCTCAGTTGAAATGAGAGGTGTGCATAGTCTCCATCCAAAGAATTACACAGAAAAATTAATGTGCAATGACTACATATACTGAATACTGATTTAAACTCTGGGTGTTTCCCTACACACTTGAACAAGTGGCTATATTTTTCCAAAGGCATGTAAAAAGGCTGCCAAATGTGCACAGTGAATATCCATCAGAAGTAAAACAAACAAAACACAAGTAAAAATGTCAATCTTCTCCATAGGTGAGCGTAGATCAGTAACTTCACTTCACTTTAGGAATCCTTTTTTTGGTGCAGCGTAAGAAGCTGACAGACAATCTACTTAGATTTTAAAGGCAGATGGGACCATTGTGATAATCTAGTCTGACCTTCTGCATAAATAGGCCATATTTCAACCATTGATTACTGCATTTAGCCCAACAACTTGTAGGTGACGTATTCCACTTATGATCGACTGCATAAACAATGTAGTTCTTAGGGAAGCTTCCCCCACCCACCCAGCCTCCGCCATTAGAATACCCTAAGTCTTTGGAAGGCAACTAAACAGAATTTGATTTTCCTCCCTCTTACAGAGTAAGCCAGTAGAGTTACAACAGCACAAAATGCTTACAGCAGGCAGGGTGTTCTTAGACCTTTGCCTTCTTTCTATTTGTTAAAGCAGATATATCCTTCCCCCTCCCCCAGCTCCTGCATAGCACAGAGAAGGTTCCAAACCCATGGCAAACCGGAGGTGCTGAATGCTGATGAAAGGATGGCGTTGCCAGGTGTCTGTTTTTTGGCTGGAAAGTCCGGTCAAAAGCGAACCGGGCAGCATCCAGTCAGATCTACTGACTGGACCCTAAAAGTTCAGTTACTGTGGGCTGCAAGGGAAATTACAGTCACCAGGCCCTGATGCAGCAGCATGCATGCCTCCCCACCCCCCGACCCTTTTGAGGAGTATGGCTTGCAGGGCTGCAGCAGAGGACAGAGTGCAGGGTCCCATGATGAGCAGGATAAGGGGCTCCCAGTGGGCGTGGAACATGCCCCAGGAGGAAAGAAACACGCCCCCTGGACACTTGCAGGCAGCTCCAGGGCATGGAAGGCTCAAGCATGCAGGGTAGGAGGGCTGCCAAACCGGCAGCACAAAGTGGGAGACTGCCCATTATTCTCTCTCCTGCTGATAATAGCAGCCCACTTTAATTGATTAGCTTCTTAGAATTGGCATGTCAACCCTCATTTTTTCATGTTCTCTGTATGTATATTTATGTTATGTTCTCCTCTATACATCTGATGAAGTGGGTCCTAGCCCATGAAAGCTTATGCCCAAATAAATCTGTTAGTCTTTAAGATGCCACAAGTATTCCTTGTTCATTTCTCTTTGCATCTCTCAGAAAAGAGGACACACACTTCCTTTCAATCCCCCTGCTTCAGGGCCTACTGCAAGAGCCAATCTTCCAGCTGAGCTCTCAGCCTTTTATAGTGAACACCTGGCCCCTTCCCAGCTAGGTGCGATAACTGACCAGGCCTGGCTGGCCCCAGGCTCTTAATGAGCAGGCCACCCTGTTACAATGTGATTACCACATAGCATTAAATATACAGAGCCAGCTCCTTGCCTGCTGGCAAACAGCATTGCTGCATTGACATCAATGGAATTATGCAGATTTGAAGCAGCAGAGCATCTAGTCCATACGATGTGCAACTTGGCCAAATTCATGTCAGAGAAACCTGCATTTTTGGAAATTGCAGACTTCCCTGTACTTGAATTTGTACATTAATATTGTGCATCCATGTTATTTTTAAAAAAAATCTGTAACTTGATATGTTAAACAGTGAAATGAAGCAAAAAGTGCTATTTCTATCAGTCAAAGAGAAATTAATCAGGCTGGACATCAACTTATCCAACTGCCTGCACGCGAACAGTAGCTGGTGCTGCCAATGACCATTGCATTGATTGAGCACTGATACAGTGAGACCCCTGCCTGGACTCTTACTAGCCCTTAAATACTGGAACTGTGGGCCCCACAAGGTGATGTAACATCTCTGGCTCTTCTGCCAGCTTTCCTAGTTACGTGGACTTATTTTTCTTAAGTCAGTGAGTATCTCTTCTGCCTGTTGAGGTGGAGGAGCCAAGACAAGGCAGTCAAGGAGACAGTGGGCTAAAGAGGTAGAGGGACAGGAAGGAACCTGAGGAGCAGGTGAAGAGGAGTAAGATTAGGGAGTAGGGACACAGGAGGAAAGAGAAATGCAAATAGGTAGGAAGGCACGTGTAATGAGAGAGGGAAATGGCTGGGGAGGAATCCAGGAGAGGTAAAAATCAAGGGGGAGTAATAAATGAGACAAGGGCAATAATGGTGCAAAATTTTCCCTAAGAAAAAGCAGTTTTCTAGATTGTGCTTACAACTGTCAGACAACATACCACACTCAGGAGTTATTTTTGCTCCTCTGGGGCGATATTTTACATGCAACCCATCCATGGGGCAATTTTTACCCTTGGATTCACTGCTATTGACTTCAATAGGAGTTGTGGCTCTGGGTGTGTGTATTATTAAAACGAGAATTGGGCCAGATCACTTTATTTATATCTATTACATATGAAATTCAAGAAGAACACGAGTGGGTGTAGACTAACAAAAATATACAACATGGGTATATGTAACACCTGACTCTCTAATATGACAAAAGCTTTATCTGCAGTACTGCCAATGCTCACAATTTTGTTGCAAGCCTTGCAATACGGATGTTTTTCTTAAAGATCAAGCGCCTTGAGGCATAACATTACGTAAGGATTTCAGCTGTCATAAAAGATTAGATTTCTAGCCCCTCGTGCTTATGGAAAAAGCTTGAAATGAAACAAAAATAACCAGGCAAATATAGACTCCAAGAGTTAGTTTTGTGAAATCTCACAGTTTAAGTCAGTCAATCTCATAATTCTGGGGGCCTCCTTCGTGATTTTCAATGCTTTGTTTAGCAGCACAGTTGCCAACTTTCATGTGGTAAATAAGCACCTTGACTTTTGCAATAAGCCAAAAATCAAGCTAATCCCATTTCAAAACAAGGCCAAAACAAGACAGTCCCTAAGAATCCCAACACTCTAATTGACTAGATCCCCCAGTGTGCAGTCTGGGACTGCGGTGGGGGCCCACTGTGCACCCCTGATTCTCTCTCGCTCCTACTTGCCGGGAGCTAACCAAGAGAAGCAACAAGCTACAAGCCAAAAACTAGCCAACAAGCAGTTCACAAGCCAATTAAGCCAAAAACAAGCCCAATTTCTGTTTTTTTTCCACAGGTTTGGCATGTCCGGTTGGCAGTAGTACATCTGCATTTATTTGGAATGTATGCACCACTCCAATGGACTGACACATCACGTAAGTTATTAATGTAATTAAAGAGTGTAGCAAAGATTTACAGGCACTATCAAGGATATCACCACCACACTGAGCATGTGATTTTATTCTATCCCTGCCCATATTATATATATACACACACATATACCTTACGAAGAGATATTTTACTTGTTTTTTTATTCTGTACACTTCTGTTTGCATGGCTGAGTCAATTGTGATAGATTAGTTTTGCAGTGCAAACACAAAGTCATTCAATGAGAGTCTGACAGAGGGCATTTGCTTAAAGAAAGTATGCAGTGAGCTGGCTTTTTGAGCATTACTGCTATAAAACAAGCAATGCTCTCAGTCACTTTCCACACTAATAATATTTTGTTAAAACTTCAGTGTACCATCTTCAATGTCAGCTTGATTAAATGCTGTATTTGATGTCTATAACTGGGCAGCACTTGAGAAAAGTAACACAGCAGAATGCCAGATGCATGGTCCAAACACTGCAGTTATTACTGCAGTTTAGCTACAGGAAATTTAATTACATCCTCTGATATACTCCTTGCTAATAGAAACAATGCATGAAGATTCGTGGCAAAGGCTGCCATTCGCACTATTCGAAAACAGGATTATGCTTTACACTGCAAAAATAATCTTTTGAGACATGTTGGAGAAGAAGCCTGAAGTGAGAACTAGAATCAGCATCTGATTGCTAAGTTATTAGCAGTCAAGAATCTTTTTGTTTCTAAGGCTGTATATGTGCTCTGCACGATTTGCATTGATATTAGTTTACAATAGATTTCAGACGAATAGCCAATTAAAAATGATTACTCAAACATAAGGATTTTCAGGATCAGTCCCTTAGATTAACAGCTGTGGGGTAACTTATGTGATACTTACCTGAAACATGCCGTATCTCAGGAAATCCAAAATAGTGCACAAACATGTAAGCTTAGAAGCCAACATACCTGAGTGTAGGAATTCAAGACACTATTGAATGTCAACTGAGGCCTAATCCCGCAGTTCTCTCTCACCACTATTGAATGTCAATTAAGGCTTAATTCCACAGTTCTTTCTCACTAACCCATTGATTGCAGGTTTGTTTAAGTAAGGATTAAAGGATTTTAGGAAGGGTATTCAACAATAATTATTTAATAGCATCCTTAATGAGAATATTAAGCAGCTATCAGGTCAAATTTTGCACTCAGAATGCAACTACAGGTGAGCTGGGAGATACGATTCCCAGTTTGCATAGATGTACCCATGCTAGCTCTGCTTGAGCTGGTGCCTCCACAATGGCTCAGGCGGCCCACTCAGGCTAGCTGCCTCAAGTACAATCCCACGTGGCCCTCTGGTACGTACTCAAGGAGTACTGAGGTGTTGAGCAGGATCCTGAAGCTTTGCATCACCACAGCAATAAGTATTCTGGTGCCCTCAATGGTTTCTGATATTAGCATATTGTCAGACATTTTCTTCAGCATGTTTTCCCTTTCTTACCACCATCACATCTGTCTTTTTTGCACTGAGTTCAAGCAAATAGCTGTTCATCCATCTGCTGATTTCTCCTAGGCACTGGATGATCTTGGGAATGGCAAAGGCTGGAAAAGGAGACATATAGCTGAGTGTCATGCAACCTATTGTTTGCACTTGAGCATGTGGTATGTCTCAGTCTCTCCAAGTAGTCTGCTCTAACTATTGCATACCCAAACACACATACGTTTAAGCTAGGCTGCACATGTTCACAGAAGCTTAATTGAAAAGGTGACCAAGTGTGCCTATATCAGGTGCAAAAAGGTTTGTGCATGTGTGATTTGCGGTGACAGAATTGTTTCCATGGTGTCCCATCTGCCAGAAGAGTATTTCTGGCATTTTTAACAACTACTATGAATTTAAGTGTTTTTCCCTAACTGAATTTTTTCCTTTTGTAGAAAAGAATCCATAAGGGAAACTTTAGGGTTCAGCAGCAATTTGTTAAGTTAGTGTTTTCCACATGGATTCTTTTCTACAAAAGGAAAAATTCGATTAGGGAAAAACACTGAAGTTCATAGTAGTAGTTAAAAATCCCAGAAATATTTTTCTGGCAGATGAGACATCATGCTCATGTATGTTTTGTAGTTTGAACAGGTCGTTAGTCTCACCCCAAAACTAAACTTGATAAATACTTCAACAAAAATGCCCCAACCCAATTGTGATTTGCATCCAATTAGTTGTGCATGATTGCCAAGAAAACCCAGCGTCTTGACAGCGTGGATCCCTCCCAAACAGGAGCTATACTCAATTGCTTATGGTACCAATGGGTTTTCTAAGTGTCCAGTGGAGAATTCAGTTCCATTCATTCAGTGCACAAGATCATTAATATGCACTGTGATAAAGGAACTTTACAGCAAATCCAAAAAATTGCTCCTTTTCAAACTCCAGTTGACTATATGCAGACAGACCATTCTCCCCTGTGTCAATAATTATTAGCCACCAAACCAAGCAACCTTGATTAGCTGCGTTAAGAAATAAGATTTCATACACTTCTTTGCAAATGGCAATACATAGATGTGTGGCAGCCAAGGATGTTGGTGATAAACCCAACAGGCCAATTCAACAACAGGAAAGTAATACTGCTAAGTGGCCAATAGCCATATAGGCTAACCAGAAACAAGAATTCTACTATCTTGTGCTAACAAAGTCTCATGACTACTACTTCGGGGAAAGAGATGCAGAAGATGAATAAATGACTGATAAATTACCTGAATTCTTTGATGTGGTAAGCAATTAACACAAGTTGCCATTGTACCTGCCACTCCAAAGAGCTTGCAGACACAATCCTCTTGTTTTCACTAAGGTATGTTGATGACTGTAGGCCTGATTTTGGTCACACTTATTTGAATGAGGGAAAGCATAAGGAACCTGTCTTCCATCTTCCTTTGTGAACCTGTGGCAAAGTGGAGATGCTCCCTCATCTCAACAGAAATTGTTGAAGTAACCAGTAGCACTGCACACATTGGAACAGAGAGGCCAGTGGGCAGGGAACAGCCTGGGTCTTTCTGCATTAGTCATCAAACTGAGGCTAGTAGTAGGGAATTCACACATCGGCTTTTTAAAGTGCAGAGCAGAGCAGAGCAAAGCAATCACAGCTCTTGTGCATGTTCTCACATGATTGGTAGGCATTCTTCCTCACCCTCCCCCCATCCCTCAGTGTCCTCTGGAGACATCACAGCTGTAGGAACAGCCACTGCAACGGGAAGCTCCACAATGGATATATTGCAGGTGGGGAGCTATGTTTCCATCTACCCTCATCATTCTCACAGAGGTGAGAGTGGGACCCAGCTATGTTTGCACAGGTGCAGGGGTGGAAGTGGAGGAGCAGGACCCAGAGGAGGGGCTGGAGCAGCTGAGATCAGACCAGCCACTGGGGAGTAGATAGATCTCCCTCGTCCAGTCCTGTCTCACCCTCCAACCACTTTCCTGTTGTTGAATTGGCCTGTTGGGTTTATCCTGGGGAGACACCCAGGCCAGGGGAGGGGCAGGAGCATGTGTAGTAGCTGCCAGGATGGGCTGGGGGATGAGACAGGGCAGTGGTACCCAGGCAGGGGAAGGGTAATGTCAGCATACAGGATGCCAGCTGCCAAGGGGGTTGCCATCTCAGCAACTTTCTTCACTCCCTTTCCTATGCTTCCACCCTGCTATTCACAGGGCACTTCCAACCCTACTGCCCTGGGGTGGTGCCTCTCTGCACTCCAACTTCTAAAGCAATTTGGGTTTAAAAGCTACAACCTGGTTCTTATTTATGAATAGTCATATTTAATAACTGGACCACAATGTATTGTTTTAATACCTAGCTCTTATACAATTCTTTTCATCCTCAGATCTCAAAGCATTAGAGAAAGGAAGTAAGTCTCATTATTGCCAGAGACACCAACTGATGCTATTGCATACAGTCTTGCAAGTTTTTTCCTAACATGAGTGCAAGTTTTTAGTCTGTGAAGAAATGCTGTATTGTCATCAGGTTTGTTATGCAGTAGTCCTTGGTAGAAGTGTGACAGGTAGGAAGAGCTTGCTTTCTGCTTTATTCTATTTGGAGGCAATTCTTGGAATTTATACTTAGAATATACCCACCTTTCCGATTTCTCTTCCAGTGGGAAGCCAATCTGCAAGGCCCCTGAATTCTGTTCTTGATCAACACTGATGTCAGCAGTGGGATTCTGGGACTGGAAGATGGGACAATAGTATGAGGGGGAAAAAACCAATCACATGATAGTCAAGACATTGGATAGTATTGAAGGGTTTTGTTCTTAGCTCCTAAAGTACTGGATCAAACAAAATGGAAATTCACAGGGGCTATCCAGGAACCTTGTTGCCCTCTGTCAGCTCAGTTCATTTCAGAATGGCAATGAACTATTTTTCAGATGAGAGATTTCTAACCCTTATCCCATTTTAAGTCTTCACATTGGTTCTCCCAAACTGAGGCAGTAGGCCCAAATCTGACAGGTCAGTCAAGCCATTAAAGGACACAGGATTTTCAGTAGTGCAACACTTACTGTCATTTAAATTTAGGAGTGACCATATTCAGATGTATCACTTAACTACAAGCTTTCTTCTCTACAAACTTTGTCTTGCCTGCTTAACTTCTGCTGCTTAACAGTCCTTGGGCTAGTAATGTTCCACAGTCACTGTCAAAGATGATATATTAGAATTAGAAAAGGTACAGAGACAGCAACAAATTATTAGGAGTATGGAAGAACTTCCATACAAGGAGAGATTTAAAAGATTTTGACTGTTCAGGTTAGAAAAGAAACCACTATGAGGCAATATGATAGAGGTCTATAAAATCTGGAATCGTGTGGAGAATGTGAATAAGGAAGTATTATTTATCCCTTCACATAACACAAGAACTAAGGGTCACTTGATGAAATCAATAGGCAGCAGGTTTAACACACTCAAGAAAGTAATTCTTCATCTAATGCACAGTCAACTGGTGGAACTCATTGCTAGGGAATGTTGAAGGCCAAAAGTAGAATTGGTTCAAAAAAGAATTCAATAGATGGAGAATAGGTCCATCAATGGCTGGAGATGCAACCTCATTCTTTGGGTGTCTCTAAATCTCTGACTGCCATGAGCTGGGACTGGATGACAAGGGATGGATCACTCAAAATTGCTCTGTTCTGTTCATTCCCTCTGAAGCACCTGGCATTGGCCATTGTCAGAAGACAAGATACTGGGCTAGATGGACCATTGGTCTGACCCAATATGGCTTTTCTTACAGGTTAAAGGCAGAGTTAATCCCTAGACACCTCCTCCAAGCAGCAGAGGCTGGAGAACTAGTTGGTCTCCAGGAGCTAGAGCTCAGTGGGTGTCACTTGGTCCAGAAGCCCCAAGGTATAACCACTACTCCTCCTGATGCCCAGTTCACTGGCTCTGTTCCTGAACTACATCCTGTCGCCCCTTGACATATTCTGATTATACACTACCTACAGTGACAATGATTTAACCTTCTAGGTCTCCCGGGATTATGTGCTATTTTCTCATTCCCTTCCTTCATGCATATGCTTTCTTTCTACTGCATAAATAGCAGAGGATGGGAAGAACTCACGTGAAGAAAGGGATTCTTTGATCCTTCTCTTCATGTTGGATACCAGGAGAATGAACTTGTTTTTCTTCTTCCTTCCTACAAGATAAAGGAGGATGCTGCTAGCGATTTCTTCCTTACAACTCTTCACAGAGGAGAGGTGTACCATGGAAGGTTCGACTGCTGCCGTGTCCTTAAGTATAGCGAGCAAGAAGAGTCCATAGTAGCAGACAAGTCAGAATGGCCAAATGGTCCACAGCTCTGTGTTAGGCTATAGTCTCCTCTAGAGACTTGGGTTTGAATCCCACTTGCTACCTTCCTTATGCTCTAGCTCAGCCACAGGATCATGCTAGGCTACATAAAGGAATCACTGTGTGAAACTAGGTGTGATGCAAGACCTTAACCTAAATCAGGGGTTCTCAAACTTCCTAGGTTTGTGACCCCTTTTCGCTGTGCCACGTCTGCCCTGGGTATGTCTGCCAAATTGAACTCTTCCAGTTTCGGCGGCATTTTAGTGGACAGGCAGTGTTTCTCTGCCAAAATGCGCCAAAAGCAGAAAAGTTCCACACGGCAGCATTTCGGCAGACATGCTCCCGCATTCGGAGCATCTGCCGAAACACTGCCGAACATAACAGGAGCTCGTGACACCCCCCTCCCCCCACCCCCCGCAGTTGCCCCACGACTCCCAGTTTGAGAACCACAGGTCTAAGGGAATCTTGAGCTGTGTAAGACAGTATATTTCTGGGGTGGAAGGCTGGGGGCAGTGGTGACTGGCTGGTGCCTCTTTCTGTATGATTCATGAGTGACTTCGGGAGCATCCATGCAATTTCGCTGGATATGTGGCTCTACATGTTGATAGCTCAGTGATCACAGCACTTGGAAGTGTTTGTCACTAGCAAAGCATTGTATGAGGTAGCCCAGGCTGGCAAATTAAGGGAGCACAGTGGTCCCACAGTTCAAGGTTGAATTCAGGGATCCCGTCACACAATGCAATGAAAAGCATCACAGACATCTTCCAGATTAAGCTAATGATTACTCAGTACATTTCAATTATTTAAAGTTGCTGGCAGAATCCCATCCTTGTTCTACTTTACTTCACAAAGTGCAAGTATCATGAAAGTACTTACTATTTAATCAGCTGTAAGCAATTTGGAGTTTTCCAGAGAAAACTAGTCTCCATTTCAAAATTACCTTGCATATTGCACCCAGGGGAAATGTCCAGTCTAAGTGTTGTAATCTATGTACCGTAATGTGCCATACGAGATTACAGAAAGCTCTAATTTAGAGATTGTATTTTTGCCCTTTTTAAACAATGTTTCTAGTTTCAGCTTTATGCTAATGCTAATGTCATTTTCACAATCCCAGGAACCTTTACTGTTAAGTCTGGTCAAATGTAATGGGCTGAAACAAAGTATCATGGAAAAACTATGCAAATCACCATGTATAGTAAATCAAGCTAATAGGCTGACTTCAGAGTAAACTGCCAAACAACTCAGTTCTTGCTTCTGAATATTGATTCCACTTTGAACAGATGGCATCTTAAGAATGACAGATTTAACTCACTATTTTGAGTAGCGGTAGCTTACCTTTGCCAAGCACCTGTGTGCGGCTACAGAGTTCCTCTTTTCCTGGGAGCCTTCAGAAGCTTCATGAGGCTCACGTGCAACATTTGGGAGCAAATAAATTCTATTCATATTAATTACTTGCAGTGACCAAGGATGACAGTGACTTCTTATGACCAGAGTTTAGTCTAGAGGAGCATCAAGATGAAATGATGGAACGACAAGAAGGATGGTCTTATGATTAAGGCAGATAATGTGGATTCAGTTTCTGGCTTTGCCAAACTACCTGTCTGACCTCAAGCAAGTTATTTACATTCCTTGTGCAGGAAGCCTTCCAGGGGGCGTTGTGAGGATAGATGCATGAATACTTTTGAAGGAGTGATGAGGAACACAAATTCAGTGTTCCCTACTCTGGCGGATTTATTATAAGTCTCTCAATATCTGGGTAAAATCTTGGCACCATTGCAGTTAATGGCAAAATTCCCATTTACTTCAATGAGATCAAAATTTCACCTTTCATGTTTTTCTTAAAGCTCCAAGAGTCTCATGTGGTTACATGAGAATGCTGATTTTTTTTTTTTTTTTTTTAAAGTTCCTAGCCCTCAGGAGAAAACAGGACCCTATCGACTCAAAAACCAGAAGGCACATTTAAAAAAAAAAAAAATCTATAAAAATCTCATGATTTTTAGAAGTGTCATGATTTTTAACATCTGGCCTTAAGATTTTTGAACAATTCAAGCTGTCAGTACTATAAGCTATCTTGCTAAATCTCTCTTCCAAGAGAGTAAGCTGACACTAATTAGCCCAGTTCAAAAAGTAATTTTTTTTGGACCTGATTACTGAATGCATACTGGAAAAACTGGCTCAATTCCTTTAGCTTCTAAACAGTACTCACTTGAGCCCACATCAGGGCCCGATCTTGGATCTTGCAGGTTACTAAGTGCCTCCAGGGAGTTGCTCACCATTCTCAACTCCCTCAGGCATCAGTGACAGTCAAGCGGGCATTCATTCCCCACAGGATATGCTTACTAGGACCTTGGACTATCAAGTCCTTAGCTAGTAAATAAACTGCCTGGAAATCAAGTGTGCCCGGCCTATACTGTTATCTTGTGTCCTTCAGTCTGACTCAAAATCTCAGCCTGTCTCTGACATCTTCTCCTGGGTGTCCAGCTACCAGTTTAAGCTTAACACAGCCAAAACAGAGCTCCTGATCATTTTCCCCACTCAAGTCCTCCTCACTATGTCTTTCATGACTACGGAGGATACTACCGCCATCCTGCACATCAATCAGGCCCTCTCTAGATACTCACATTCAGGCTGTGTCTAAATCCTGCCGATTCTTCCTGCACAACATTACTAAGATACAGGTTTCATTTGTAGCCACATCACTACAACTCCTGCCCAGGCACTCGTCATTCCATGTCTCGATTATTGCAACATCCTTGAGAAATGCATCTTGCTCTGCTCAAATCCATTCAAAGTGTTGCTGCAAAAGTCATATTTCTAGGCCAGGGATCGGCAACCTTGGCATGCGGAACCACAGGGTAAGCACCCTTAGTGGTCCCCGCTGGTTTGTTTACTTGCCGTTTCACCAACTGCGTCTCCCACTGGCCGCGGTTCTCCGTCCTGGTCCAATGGGGGCTGTGGGAAGCAGCGGCCAGCCGCTCTCACCTGCCTTTCCTGACTGATTCTAGGAACACTGACCTGGTCTGTCCTCTCCAGGTGCTCTCTTAATCCCAGCTGGAGTGAGCTAAATCATAGGCACACTGGCTCTGCTCCTCCTTAAAGGACCACTTTTGCCCTCTGACACGCCCTTCCTGGCCAAGCCCAATCTGACCTATCATCTCTCATTCACTACTGAGACACTGATTCACCTTCGATTGGCCCATGATACCGGCTTCTGTCACCCACTTGTTACATTTTCAAAACAAACAATCACCTTTCTGCTTTCTCCCATGCTGTTTCTCACACTTGGAAGGCACTCCCCATAAAAATCCATAATGCCACCCAACTGTCCTCCTTAAAATTCCCCTTCACCATGACACCTACCAAAAACCAGACAACAGTTAAGCAGCTGGTATGCTGAGATCACTACCTACCACGCTGACCAATATGGTGTCATTATTTCCTTGTGTTCTCCCATCTGTCTGTCTGCACCTGTTTGTTATATTTAGACTGTAAACTCTTTAGCACAGGCATCATCTTTTTGTTCTGTGTTTGCAAAGAGGCTTTTGGTCCATGACTGGGGCTGCTAGGCTACATTGCAGACAAATCAACAATATATATTCTCCAAAACTCCTTTAATCCCTCATAGATATTATAGTTTTCTGTGTCTTCTCCTCTGAGATAATTGCTCTCTCCAAAAGTAACTTTTTGTCAACACATCACATTAGCAAGAAAAATCCTTCTCTGTAGAAAAGCTTCAGATCAATGTAATTTACATAGCCAGTTTCAGCAGTCTTTGGGCTCTGAGAAATAAATCCAAAGCATAGTAGGAGGAGTAGTAATAATAAATGTTTATTTATAATGTGCTTGCAAGGACCCCAATTGCCTGCTAGGAAGGGGATGCAGCTGTTCAACATAAAGATTCAAATTATAAAATGCAAAAGCAGAGAGCAAACATCACTTCTGATAGGGTTTGATAGCAAGACTATAAATTGCTCCTTATCTTCATTATAGGGTGAAAAACACTGCTGATTAATACCAGGCTGAATTAGCCTAATTAAGTACATTTGTGACTCTAGGGAAGAGAGAATGTTACTTTAGTAAGGTTGTTAAGGATTTTCAAAAACAGTCAGCGCTGGCTTAACTCCACTCCTATTGAAGTCAATGATAACTCTCTCTGACTTCAGAGGGACCAGTTAAGCCAACACTGACTACTTCTGAAAATCCCTTTTTAGTGTGCAATAGGAGTTCAGAAAGATCATTTGCAAAATTAAATGCAATTTAAATTTAATCATATGCACAATTAGTTGCATAAAAGGATTTAACACTTTGCAAGTCTGAAAAGTTTTAGAATGGAACATTATTTAATGCCCTTGAATCTGGGCAGTGGCTGAGTTTTGCACAGCCAAGAAGGGGAGGAGGCAATGGTAGCTTTATGCTATCTTGTATCTCGCAAACTATGTGATTGCCAGCCAGGGCCAGTTTGGACTCCAGCATAAAGCAGATGCTATCCCCAGGGGTTCCTCTAATTTACACCCTACCGGCAACAGTCTCCAAGGGACCATCTGGCAGCCCAGAATAGCCAGATCATGGAGTGGTCTGGCCATGTCTCCTCCTTCCCTAGACAAGCCCCTTCCAAATTCAAAATGCCTTTTTGGACATAGCTTGTGAAGCCACTTTCTCAGCCAAGAAGTCTATCTGTCCAATCCTGGAGGAATCTCAATTCCTACCTTCTGCAGCAGCTTGCCACACAAGAGAGAAACCTTGGCATCACTGTAACTTGCTGAGCTGCCCATTTTTCCACTGTGATTTCATTAAACCAGCAGCAAGGATGTGTTGTGAGAGCTGTGACACACAGGTTCCGAGTCAGTCCCCTGTCACCCAAATCCCCACCAATACGGTTAATTGGGATCTAAATAGAGGATCGGTTAACAAGTGGAACCACTGCTGAAGCACTGTTTAGAGGGAGAAGCAATGGTGGCAGCTGGGAGCAGATAAATGAACAGGAAGGGCACTGTGGAAGGGGTTGAGGGAGCCTCAAGGAATGCAGAGATGGCTGGTGCTAGTACTATGCCCTTTCAAGCCAGAATAAGAGGGGGAGCCGGATGGATGTAAATACAGAAATAGCCCTACAGGGAATGGCCTGTTAGAACAGTATAATAAAGCAAGGTGAAGGTGGTCTGGAGTGAGTGTGGTCTGTACCTTAGGTGAGAAAGACTCACACAGGACCACCCCATGACAAGCTCATCCACCATATCAAATGATTTTCAGTAATGTCACACATGGCTATGCATGTGTGAGAGTTTAGCCACACGAGGAGATTGAGTGTTACCACCTGAACCTTCCCTGGTTTGAAGTAGAACAATCCTACATTTTCAATTTACAAGAGTGCAAACTCTGCCTTCTTCAAATAGTAGAGTATTTCTGGCTTTGATTGGCTGTGGAGCTAATGGAAGTCTCCCAGCAGAGTAACATTTTGAAAAAAAATGTTCATTTGATTCGTAGTACATCCCTGAGAGCATTGCGGAAGCAATTGCTGAGACTCTGAGGACATCATGTCCTTCTCAGATGGCTTCCAACCTGCTCTGTCAATCCAGGAGCAATACTAATAGGCTCAGAAAGGACCACATATAGCCCTCAACTGGATTAGGAGTCCTCTAGATACAAATAGTTGAGGCAAGAAAAATCTGAAGCAATAGTCTTCTACACAGAGAAAGCAAAAGAAGAATCAAATCAATAGTTGGAGCAGCATTGAGATTTGCACTAAAGGCAAGACTAAAATCCCTGTTTCAAACTTTAATGAGTGGATTGAGTCTCGAAATTTGACAAAACTACTCAAGCAACCAAACAGATTGTATATGTATTTTTTAGTAAAAATATTTACTCAAGTTTGCAGAGAAAATAATTTAAAATGCTCCCTTTTTGAAACGCTTCCTTGCTTTACCTTCTTTCTTTGAATTCCTCTAGCTAAACATCTACTGTCTCAAAAACTCCAACCTTCACTCACACACAGAGACCATGACATCATGGACACAGGGCCATCCTTAGGATTTATGGGGCCCTATGCACTATTAAACTGGTGCCCCTATGCCCAATGCAATGTGTATTTTAAATGAGGGTTGTATTTTAAATGAGGGTGCTATTTTGAAGGATTTATTTAAAAAACTCTGTCTGAAGATCCAAGCATTTAAGGCTAAAGATGAATACTCAGATTGTGCATCTAAAAATCTATGAAAGGATATTTTAATTGTTATTTTATAATCTTCAGCAACACACTAATGAAATATTTTAAAGCAAATTTTAAGCTAAGGTCCTGTAGACTAACATGTTCTGAGTAAATATTACAGTAATACCAACTGTTTTTGTCGGTAAATTCAGAAATTAACAGTATATACCTGGGGGTTGGCAAATGCCTGTTAAATGGCTTCATTACCACTTGAATGGCTCTTTAACAGATTCAATGTTGTGCTAATAGGTCTGGCTGGATGCAGGCTTTTTCACTTTTAAGCACTAGATCCCCTCAGAAGGGAGACTTGCAGCTAGCTGGGTGGGAGCCTGCAGGATGGGTAAGACCAGGTATAGGAAGATGCAGAAGGGTGGATACTAAGACCCATGGGTGTGCCAAATTTTCGGGAGTCCTATGCAGCCACGTATGCTGTGTGTGCCTAAAAATGGCCCTGCATGGACTTAAGACCATTTTAAAAGTTTAAATTAAATAAACAGGGATAGATCTTCAGCTGGTGAGTACCAGTGTAGATCCAGCAAAATCAATAAATACGACGAGGAAGACTTTGTAGCACCTTAGAGACTAACCAGTTTATTTCAGCATAAGCTTTTGGGCTATAGCTTATGCTGAAATAAACTGGTTAGTCTCTAAGGTGCTACAAAGTCTTCCTCGTCTTATTTACTTATACAGACTAACATGGCTGCTAATTTTAAACCTAGCAAAATCAATGCCACTACACTGATTTACATTCGCTGAGTATTTAGTCTCTATAAAGTTATTTCCTTATTCAGAATAATGTGAGTAGAGCCGTTTGGAATTTGTCTTTTTCCTTTGAAAAATTTCAACAGTTCTCTAATTGAAATTCTTTGGGGTTTCACCAAAAGCCAGACCTGAAAAGTTATCAGTTCTCAGCACTTCTTTAACTCAGTTGTTCTGTTTAAAAATCAAACATTTTTTATTTGTATGTCTGAAAATGGAGATTCATGTTTCTGATGAAACTCACAGGCTTCAGCCCAAGCCCAAATGTCTACAGTGCAATTTTATAGCCCTATAGCCTGAGCCCTGAGAGCACAAGTCAACTGACCAGACCAGCCACAGCTGTACCGTACATCTTTTATTGCAGTGTAGACATAACCAAACAGTCTTTAATATAGGTGTGCGAAAAATGAAAACTCCATTGCATGGAGGTCTGCCAGATTTTGAAGTTAGCCTGTTACAATCAGGGATAAAAAATGTCAAAATTCTCCAAAGAGAATTAAAAAAAAAACACCTTTACAGGTCAAAGAATTTTGTTTCAATAAAATCAAAATGTTAACCTTTTTAGTTTATATCATAATGCAACATGAAAAAACGAAACAATTGAGAAATGAAAAATTTAAACATTTCTTTCTGAAAATGTTGAAATGGGGTGTTTTGACATTGTCGGAAACCCCCTGCCTTTCCCCCCCCCCCCCCAAAATGAAATTTTATCAAAGGCAACAGGATGTCATGAAGCATTTTGATTGTAACAGAACTATATTCTCCAACAGAAACTAGTTCCATCAAAGTTTTTCTGATAAACTCCAATATTTAGATTCATTGAGCCAAATTCAGAGCTAAACCTAAGTGTTATTTTTCCTTTCTGCTTGCCTCTCTCCCACACCCAAACACAGAGGTGCAGACCCACTTAAAGTGTAATATGTCCATTTTTATACATCATCTCTAAATTTGGCTCACTGAGCTTGATTATAAGGCACTGGTCCACACTACAGAAGTTGCATTAGTTTAACTGAACGAATACCGCTAATGCATATGCACTTAACTAGTTTAACACTTGCTTAAATTGGTTTCACATTGATAAATAACATATCAAGTTAAACTACACAGATTTATATCAGGTGTAAATGTGTCTACATTAGCAGTTTGTGCCAGTATAACTAGATCAATTTAAAATCAATTTAGCTAAACCAGTTAAAAGCAATTTAATCAATCTTTCCTAGTATTCACAAGGCCTAAATTGGTGTAACTCACACTTTAGGTGCCCAGAGTCAGAATATATCATGAAGAACAACTAACAGGAGGATGTAAGGACATGTAAATTAAAGCAGGCTGCATTACTTTATCTTCCTTCCCTCCCTCCCCAGCTGCTTTTCCCCCTTCTTCTGGTACTCCTTGTACTGTGCACAGTACATCGTTTAAACATCACCACCACCACACCAAGAGTCCAAAATGAAAATCAACTATCCAAATATTTTAAAAGCACCTCCAAACTATATTCTGATTAAAAACTGGAAGCTGAAAGCAGACTAATTCAAATTAGAAATCAGGCATGCATTTTTAATAGTGTAGGTGATTAACCCACAGGAACTACCAAGGGAACTGGTGGATCCTCTCTCGATGTCGTCAGATCAAGGTGGATGCTTTTCTTAAAGATAGGCTTTAGCCAAACTCAGCTTACACTTTTGTCAAAGACAAGACTTAATATAGGGAGAAGGATAGCTCAGTGGTTCGAGCATTGGCCTGCTAAACCCAGAGTTGTGAGCTCAATCCTTGACCGGGCCATTCAGGGATATGGGGCAAAAATCTGTTGGATGATTTAATTGGGGGTTGGCCCTGTTTTTTGAGCAGGGGGTTGGACTACATGATCTCCTAAGGTCCCTTCCAACCCTCATTCTATAAAGTGGGTGAAAGTTAATGGCCTCTGATATACAAGAGATCAGACTAAATGACCTAAAGGTGCCTCCAAGTCTTAAACTATATGAATGAATTTATGAAGTATTCAGAGCCACTAACTAACTAAACATACAAAATCAATATACAAAATTTCTAATGTACCTAAAGCTTTACTCTGACTGGGCCTGATCCTGTTGCCATTGAAGTCAATACCAGTTTTGCTTTAGAACAGATCCTACTCCCACCAAAGTATAAGATTTCTCTTTTTTGTGTGTGTTGAATGTCTAGCACAATGGGGCTTTGATCCAACCTGGGCCTCTAGGTCCTAAGAAGAATAAATGATTATTAGTATTAGCTGAGAAAATATTAATTTGTTAAACATCAATAAATAAAATACCCCACAAAACACCAAAAAAATTTATTAATAAAGTTAATGAATATATTTATATCTGTCCATAGCTTAATGGCTGTGAAATGTTCCCAAACTCTTAAATGGAAGGAACTATAAAATTGTGAAGTATACAGTATTAAAAATGTTATAATAGTTAGTGAAAGGGTGTGTGTGTTAAATGAGAATATTCACAATAGGAAGCACTTCACATACTAAATGTTTGTTGAATTGTACCTAGTTTACTAACATTAATGAAAACTACAAATAAAAAAGGAAAAAAATAGATAGCATTTTATTTAATTGCTTTAATTAAGCCTGGAAGTTAGAAAGCCAGCCATAGTACCTGTTTCAGAGAGTTAAATTTGATACCGCTTACTAAGGGATTAATTCCTTTGATTCTGGAGAGTGACTTCTATATTATGACTGGGAGAAACAGACTCCTTCTAATTTAATGACATTATTAGTAATACATTTATCTTCCTCTGACTGATGAACAAGAGTTGCTGATTCAGCAGACAGAAAGAGGCTAAGCAACATTTAGTAAGTTGGGACTGATCTGGAAAAAAATTGCAGCATTAGTATTTTAGTGCCTTGAATACCCGTGATCTTTGTCTTCACTTCGCTCCCTCCAGCTGGATTCCAGACACAGAGGCCTTGAGGTGTGCTGGTGAAATATTTAAAAAAATGCATTTGCATTCCTGACCAGAAAACCGAAAACAAAAATAGTATCCAAACTAATTTCTAATGAATTGGATCGGTGAAATTCAGTCTGGCTTTTTTGGAGGGGAGAGGGAGTATTTCTGGGGAGGGGTTAAACTCAAATTAAATACAGGGATTTGGGACTATCATCTAAAGTGGGTCTGTTTTATGAAACAGCCATGCAGAATACGGTTTGATAGTGCAGTAAAGCCACTCTGCATGATAGCCTTGACAGAGTAATAAAAATAGCAAGATTGCTTTTATGACTTAATGTTCAGGCTGGAATAAGGCCCTAGAGATGCTCAACAACCATGAAAGCTCTGCATCCCATTATGGGGAGAATGAAAAGTGAACAGACCCGGTCATCTGAAGGGTAGATACAAAAAGGAACAATTGAACATCCGCTAAACAGGAAGAGAAGTAAGCTAATGAGGTTTTGCTAGTGGCAGCCATTACAAAAGTTCATACGATAATGAGAAGCAGCAAAGTGGGGTCATGAAAAAACACGCAAGCATCTTGTTCAGCTGCCAAGTGTCTGGCATTATCAGATGCCATGGCAGAAGTAGTCAGAGAGAGAAGCAAGCATGTATTTTTCATGCAAAATTAAAAAGTTTGAACAACAATACAGCCAAAAATAAAAGCAATGGGTCTATTAGTTGTAGGGTGACCAGATGTCCCAATTTTATAGGAACAGTTCCGATTTGGGGGTCTCTTATATAGGCTCCTATTGTCCCCCACCCCCATCCCAATTTTTCATATATGCTGTCTTGTCATCCTAGCTAGTTGTAAACACCAACTTCACACAACTAATAAGCTATGTGTGTCATGCACTTAGCCAAGAGCCAAAGGAATACACTGCTTTCCATAACTCATCAGCAATGGGCACAGAGACTCTTGTAAACATCATCAAGCTGAGTTTTATTCATTCTGAACTATACATTAGGGAGTTTAGTGGACCGCTGTTAAAATTCTTCAAGCAGCAGCCTGGAAAATCATTCTAACAAATAACCTACTTTTGTAATCTGCTGTGCATTGAGTATAACAGTAAGTCACAATAGGCCGTGCATTCACAGGCTATTGATGCATGCTTTGGATGCATTGCAGGGACCCAGGCAGAAGGCTGAGTGCCTCCATCCATCCGAGGAGAGCACCAATAGTCTCCTAATGCTCACCCTGGCCTCACTCAGCCCTACTGCAGCACAGCTCATAAATTTTGAATTTCAGGTTTTGGAAAATATTTTTAACACATTTGGAGGGGTAGCAGCTGATCATTCCACAACAAGAAGTGGTTCCCAAGAGAAGGATAACAGAAACTATGGAAGAGAAGATTAGACACAACTTTTGCCTACTATCTGGGGTGAGGGGGATTTTCAAAAGCACAGTTAGCTTAGGTACCTACATTGCCTGTTACTACAGTAACTACTACAGTAACTACTGAGCCCATCACCATCTCGAATTTATTTAGTCTCACAACACCTTCATGAGGTAAAGTAGGGCTATTTCCCCCATTTTACAGATGGGGAACGGAGGCACAGAGAGGCTAAGGGATCTTTCTACAAATACAAATGATGTTATGAAGAGGATTGAGCCACTACATTCATAAATCATGGGAACTGAAAAGCAGCAACTGCTTTGAAAATATCAGGGAAATTTTAGCTGAAATATTAGAAGTTTTACAACGATAACAGTCAAGCAATAAGACAAGCTGCTAACGGAAATTGTGGAGCCACTATTATCAGCAACAGACTTGTTTAAGAACAATTAGTTCAGTCTGGACACAATCAAAAAGGGTATACTAGATGACATCCCTACTAATCCAAATAATTCTACAAAAATCTCTCTTCTTCCCAGAGTATTCTTCCAACAGATCAGCTATCTTTTATAAAATGCTGGGTTCTACTATGAAATAAAAATTGTGTGGCACTTTGCCTATACATAGATCCAGGCAGTATGTCGTCATGCTCCAGTAAGTCCTCTTAAGAAGACTGGTAAACTTAAACAGAGTACAGGAATTACACTGATATTTTATATGCACTTTGTTTTGTAATTCACTACGAAACAATTTTCTCATGCTAAGGAACACATTTTAAAATTATCCACAAACTACAGGCTCACGAGTCAAAAGCAGCCACCATCAACAGGCACTAATACTAATGCCAGCATGTGTTACAAGTCATCTTGCTTCATGGAGGAAAGCCATTCCGTACAAAAATAAGCACACTAATGTAGAGGTGATGGATTCACTCAACAATTGGTGTAAATTTGCTCATTTAGGCACATTCCACCTTGTACAACCTATACTTCTTACCCATCTCAATACCCTAAACTCAGAAATCAGACTACCTTGAGTAATGGAGAGAATTTTACATATGAGTTTTCTAAATTCAAAGTAATATTCTCTACATGTCTCCTCTCAGTAACAATGTTTCAGGCCAAGATGCGCCCGAACTTCGAGTTTTAGATCAAGACCTGGATTTAGAGTGACCAGACAGCAAGTGTGAAAAATTGGGACAGGGGGCAGAGGGTAATATATAAGATAAGGTCCCAAATGTCAGGACTGTCCCTATAAAATCGGGACATCTGGTCACACTATCTGGATTTCAAACATCTCAATGTCTAGGTGTATTTGGTTCTCTGATTTTGGTTCACATCTAGGCTTGAATTCTGAATCTTCTGAAAAATCAGGGTTGTTTGGATCCAGGGGTTTGGTTTGGACACATCTCTAGTTTGGCCATTCTATGTCCAGACACAGGGTCATCTTTTCTCTCTTGGGTGCCTGCACTATATACAGGGCATGATGCAACACAATTTAACTTTGCACAGATGAAGCTGTCTGCACTATGGGCCAGCAGTGGAGAATCAGGCCCTCCATCCCCCAGCCCTCTTTCCGATATCTCCTGTTTGTCTTTTTCTTTTTAATTTACCCCATTTTCTCCTCTCAATTTGGGCATATCTACACTGAAGCGGGAGGTGGAATCACAGTTTGGGTAGATCTACATGCTAAAAACAGAATTATAGCCACAGTGATGCAGTCAGCAGGGTGGGCTAACTGCCCAAGTACCAACGTAGGATCTTGGCCGGGACTGGACTTCGGCAGCTAGCCCAGCCCTCTGCCCACAATGTCCCAGCTGCCCTTGTTCTCTATATCCTTGGGGCGAGGAGGGTTACAGTGGATGGTCTTCTGTGTGATTGGGATGGATTTGAGCATCAAGATTAAGTCAAAATCATGTTGGAAGGGAAATGCCTGTTATCAAATGCAGAACATTCCAGCCTAGTCCGCTCTTATTTTTACATGATGTACAAACTTCCCCTGATTGCCTTGGGCAAAGATGGATTAACAGAAAAAACAGCAGCAAAGCTTATATGCACCATTTTAGGGCTCCAGCAAAACACAGTCCTGTCTTCAAAATCTCAAGCCAGACTGCAGCAAATTCTTTGTCTACATTGTCCTAAAGCACTGCTTCCAGCTGTGTCTAAACCCAGTCTGGACATATCACATCCCTTTGTATTATTATGTGCCTTGGCAGTCACTCAGTCATTATCACCAGCAGCTCAGACAACCTCTGATTCCGAGCTTTGGGCTAAGCTACCGCTGCTCACAGTGGGTCAAACATAGCTTTGTGCCACCTTTCTGTCCCCCTGGATTCCGGGCTAGGGAAAACTTTGGTCTCCGACATAAGCTAAAGCAGTCAGAAGGTGGAACCATACCCCCTCTGGAAAGGATTGTGCCTTGGGGTGCAGGGAAAAGGCTTCAGATGATGTAACAAGCTCCTCACTTCGTGGCCTGCCAGATCTATTGACCATTTTGGAGACCAGCAGAGTGGTGCAGTTTGTACCTACAGGAGTATTTGGAGGGAGCAGATTGTGCGCTTCGGTAAGAACACGGCATGGACAGTAGTGGGATTGATGGGAGGGTTGTTCTTTGTACCCTCCCTACGTGTACTTGTGCACCTGCACAGGGGCCTGGCCAACCTACCCCTTTCTTCAGGAGGAACTAAGATATCTTAGCCATTAACTTGGGTAGCTCTTTAAGGTATCCAGCCCTGCCCTCTGATTTTTGTACCTTCAGTGGACTGGAATTTGCAAAAGAATATCAGGTTAAAGCAAGGCTTGAGAATATTATTCCTGCATAATGTCCATTGTGTCATAATTATGCGTGTCTGCCTAGCCCAGCCCCTTGGGTGACAAGACCTTCCCAATGTCTTAAAATATTCCCTGTCAGGTCCCAGGTATACAACAAACACCTTTTGAAACGCTACCAGGGACTATTTCAGAACAAACACAACCACCACATTTCAGCATGAAAGTTTCCTCAGTGTGCAAAGCAAACCTTCTATTCCATTGCAATGGGCTTTATGAGGCAGAAAATCAGCCCTGCAAGTGGATGGGTCACGGGGATTTATTTTAGGGAGTTGGTGCAACTCCGAGTTACAAAGTAGACTCTTACGGATATTAGCTCCCAATTCTTCACAGGCAGCAGCTGGAAATTCCAAAATGTATATGTTTGATGGCCCTAGAACTCCTAATGCCTATTAAAATGGTGTTTCTCCCAGGTCATCCTAAGAGCCGGTGAGCCCCTTGAGTTTTAAAACCTGGCAGTCTTTTGCCCCAGCCTACAGAGCCTGAGATGAAAGTAAGCTGGTGCGCTGTTCTGGGGTGGCCCGGCTTCCTCAGGCAGCAATTTAAAGTGCCTGGGGCTCCCAGCAGTGGCTGGAGCCCCAGACACTTGAAATAGCCCCTGGAGCCCCGCAGCCAATACTCCAGGGCTCCAGCAGCAGGGCTCTGGTGGCAGTTTAAAGGGGCTGGGACGGTAGAAACAGAGGAGGCCTGGGCCCTTTAAATAGCCCCCAGAGCCCTGCAGTAGCGGAGGGGCTCCGGGGGCTATTTAAAGGGTCTGAGGCGCCCCATGCCTTTACCCTTTAAATAGCTGCCGGAGCCCTGGTAGCAGTGGCAGCTGGGGGCTCCAGCAGCAATTTAAAGGGCCTGGGGCAGTAGCAGCGGCCAAGCCCTGAGACCTTTAACACCTTCGGAGGCCCCGGCTGTCACTGCTACCCCAGCCGGTGGGAGAGGGAGGACACTTACCAGTACAGGGTGGGCTGGGGCTGGCTCTGACCCCCCCCACACCCCACTCCTTCCACCCAAGGCCCCACCTTTTCCAGGGGTCAGAGCTGGCCCCAACCCAACCCCATACCAGTAAGTCCCTATTTTTACTTTCACTCCTGGCCTGAGGCAAATGCAAAGTCTCCTGCAACATATGAAAGGCCCTGCATGCATGCCCCTGCAACATATGAAAGGGGAAAGGAATCAGTGGTTGAGAACTTTAAAAGCTCCAAGGAGTAATGTTCATTCAGCTGTCATTAAGCCATAACTAGGATCTTCACCAGGAGATGCTTATTCTTCCACCAATTATTCTGCTCTCCTCATAGCTGGAGTACACAGACCTACAAACAAACACATTCTTGTGTTAAGTGCTTAAGAAAAGACCTTTTTGAAAACCATATGCTGCCAGGTTGGTAGCACAGGGTTATTGTAGCATAATGGGCAAGCCAGCACAAACATCTTAGAAAAAATAGTGCAGATGTGGGCATCTAGCCCAATATAAAAATATTTGCAGTGCTTTTCCATTGCAGGTTGATTTGTTTGAGAACTCCAGTTAGTACCCAGACTCATAAGGAATGCTTGCTTCATGAAATGGGAATGGTTCCTGCCCATTTCTTACTGCTTATGTAGCCTTTGAGAGTAATCAAATCTGGGCCCTGTGCTGATGAGCAGTCTTGAGCAGGAATAAACTCAGTAGATGGATGCAGAGAGCAGGCAGGCAAGCAAAAGGCTTCTAGTCTGAACAGACCCCTGCCTTAACTAAGGCTGGTCTCCTACAAACTCTTACAACTGCAGTCTCCTCTCATGCCATTATGCTTTTGCCATGCTATGAACTACAATGGAACTACACTCATGAATGCTGATCAGATAAGGGTTTGCAAGATCGGTCTTAAGTATGTAGCCTGCTCTTATCTTACATAAGTCAGCTCTCTTCCAGAGCAAAACAGTTTCATAGAAAACCATCTCTCTCTTTTTTCCTTAGCATGGCAAAAAGGCCCATTACAGACAACAAGTTCCAGCATACAGATGAGCTGCAAAGACAAATCACCTTCAGCTCCTTTTCAGAAACCAACTGCATTACCAGTAGCAATAAGTTGGTCAGATTTTATCTATAATAGTGATGTGTTATTGAGAACTGGCCTCTAGAGGACGGACGTCATCAGCCACCGCTGGCAGGCATCTTTTGGTCATATAGCTCATCTTGGGTCATACGTCCCTGCACATGGAGCCCTGAAGATCAGGCTTGAATTCAGAAGGGGACACGGCCTGGCCATGAACTGGCAGCAACCACATGGTTGTTCATGATTAACTTGGCTGCACCAGAGCCATAATAACCCTGTTGAGCTTTAAAGACACCTGTAATGAATCTTTACAATGGGACCATGGACATTTGGCACCACAGCCCTTCGCTGTCTAATTGTGTTTGTTGTTTAATTAAGGTTTAACAAGTTATTGAAACAGGGATGAACACCATTCAGCTGTACCCATTACTACACCCAGTGGCAGCAAAGAGTCATTTTTCTAGTGCAGTCAAGGCTACCGACAGTACTGTTCCAGTCTCAGCTCCATTGGCACCACAATGTCAACAGAAGGTAAAAAAGCAGTAGAGCTGCAGAAGCTTCTTTGTCAAAATAATCAGCCAGGAATTCACACACAGAGCAGATCCGCTATGTAGAAGCCTGATGCAAAGCCAAATGATATCAATGCGAGTCTGTTCACCGAAATCAGTGGGCTTTGGATCACACACACAGTTCCATTTTCATATAAACCTCCTTCTCTAGCCATCCACATTTTCCTGATGGAGCTGTATCTTGTTTCCAGTACAAAACTGTCATACATTGTATGGCTGAAACAAATTCTTTATCTCCTGGGGAAAGTACTTTGAGAACAGAAGTCTGAGATATGCCTTTTCTTTTTGATTCATCCATTTTCTGTATTTTTATTACACAGTTTAGAAACTGTGGAAAAAAATCTTTAAAAATACAAATAAACTTCTAAAACTCCACAATGCTTTAAGATGCAGTTTAATCCTGCTGGGCGAGGTCATTATTCTCAGTAATTCAACTTGGACTGTAGTTTTGCTCTTCCCAGACGGCTGAATGGCAGCTTTGCTCTGCCCTGCCAGGGATCAATCACAGTAAGGTTTCACTAATACAATTTAAGCCTCCATGCCCCCTTTACCTTTCTCATGCTGGGAATATCACATGTTTTGATAGGTTTGTAATATGCAGTTTTGCACGGCTGGAGATTCAAGTACTATGATTGTCCTCCCAGGAATCACATAAGGAGCTGTCCTTTAGAAATTCAGCTGCTATGATTGTCCTGCCAGGAGGCACATAGCTGTGTCATGATGTGGAATGCCCTGCAATTTTATCATGCTAAGAATTCAACCTATGTTTACTTTATGAGGCACACCAAGAGAACTATTTCACTCTGGCTGGCCAGGCTTCCAGAATGTGATTTTATCTAGCCTTGCAGTATTGATACCAACTACAGAGCACCAGGGGACTTCCTTCAGAATGGAAGCCCAGGATCTCAGAGGCTCAAGAGTGGATTCGTTTTCTTCCCATCTCAACATGTTATTTATGTGAAATTCTCTTGCAGTTCCTCAAGCTTCAGGTCCCTTGCCGTTCATTTGGTTATAATGCTGCACCTCAACCTGAAATACATTTCTCTCCTTCCCCTACTTGCAGATACAGCCACATCAGGACATAAGCTACACCCCCACCCCCACCGTGTCCCCAGACTCCTGGATCCCGGATGGCTGCATCTTGACAATCCAACTCCCTTTTACAGATAGCCAGCCTTCCCTCAGCTTTTACCAAACAATCCATCCTCTCACAGCACATCACAGCACTACACCAAACACCTACAACTAGTGGTGTTAGGTGAGGTAGTGTGCAAAAGAGCTGTGTGGAGAAGAGATGGTTGAGGGAGACAGAGATACAGCTGCAGTGTACAGTTTGTGGTATATGGTTGTTGTGGAAATGGTACTGTTTGTGTGCCTCTGGGGAGAAGGGGTACGTGCTGTTGAGGGGTTTAACTTTCCATTGCCTTGCTTTTGTGAGTTTGAGTCTGGTTTGGTTCGCTGTATAGCAGTTCTTCACAACAAAGATGGCTGTGTGTTAATTCTATCCAGTCACACATCCTAAAATGGCTCAACTGATACAAAATGCTGTCATCCATCTGCTCAGCCACACAGGTCACCCCTTCACTCTGCTCTCTGCACTGGCTCCCCAATGACTATTGAGTGCAGATCAAGATCTCTGTCCTGATATTTCAAGCCCTACCTACCCGAGAAATTACTGCTCCCACTGTGAGCATTCTCTCTGACCACAACAGATGTTTATTTGGAACAGTGAAAACATAGGCCCTAGGCGGAAGTTAAAAAGTGTGGGTGATAAAACTTTCACAGAAGTAGGACCTAGACTATGGAACCCACTCCTGCAAGAGATAAAAACCACCTCAGATAGGATTGCCAACCCTCTAGGATTGTCCTGGAGCCTCCAGGAATTGAAGATTAATATTTAATTAAAAGATTATGTCATGGAAAGAAACCTCCAGGAACATCCAACCAAAATTAGCAACCCTAACCACAAACCTCACCACATTCAGAATTAAATGCAAAATTCATATCCTTGATGATCTCTTCAGACCCACTCACACAAACAAACAAGCAAAACAACCTCAAACAGCCTATACACTAACCAAGCTATTTCTCCTACAGGTAACAACAGTAAGGCAGGCAGGCTGGCTGATCAAGTCTACAAAGGTTTGCCAGCATACCTGTGCTTGGGTATGATTTGAGAGAGTGATGTAGCTGTGCTCACAAAAGCCCCTAGTGTAGACCACTATACTGGCAAAACTGCATTCTTGCAAGCGTAGCTTATTTCAAAAGCACATGACAGGCTGTATCCATACTGGTACAGGCAGGCAATTACCAGTACAGCTATACTGGCAAAGTGCTCTTCATGTAGACCTGACCTGTGTGTTTTTATTTCTGTTTTTAAATATTAGGGAGGCACTCAGGTATTATGGTGATGGGGACCATATAAGTACATAGATAGATCAACCAGTGACCGTTCTTATGGAGCCCATCCATCAAACTCATTGTTCATCTTTCTTATTGACTTTAGCCTTTGAGAAAAGGCAGGCAGTGTTATGTCAGGTCTGTCCATTTATTGATGAATCACATTCAATAGCAGGCAACTGAGTATGGAATGAGATAATCAAAGGTGTTTGTGATGCTTTCGATGCCTGCCCCCCACCCTTCTAGAAACAAGAGATACCACTTCATTCAATTAAAACAATGCTCTCAAAATTCCTCAAAAATGTGCCTCGCTGCAGATTCATTCATCTACACTACTCACTGTACTGCCCTTGAGAGCGCTGCCAGCATTTCTCTCGACTGGGTTTCACTGATGCCTCTGATGTTTCCAAACTGGAAAGTTTAGAAAAAATGAAATCTTGGCAAAAAATGTTTTGGCAAAGTGCCTGCAAAGAGCCACCAAACACTTTGCCCACCAAATTTCATTTGAGTTTTATTCACAAATACTCTTCTGGCTGAGAAAAGCAGTTGAATCAAATTGAGGTTGCTTCTAGGTATTGTGCTGTACCTCAGAGAAGAAACTGATAATCTAATCTTATTTAGCACAGGGTGTGTAAATGTCTGTTAGCTGCTATTCAATTCAGACCCTTTTACTTGGCAACGAAATACCATCAGTATTTTCAGTAATGACATTTCAACCCCAAATGATCAAGTGTTTCTCCAAAGCACAGTATTTCTTCTAAGGGTATGGTTACACTTACAAGATTATAGCGCTATTGGTTATAGCGGTCCCCTTATACAGTAATATGTATAGCGCTATTGTATGTCCACACTCAGACGTGCCAGCGTTATAGCGTGGCCACATATGCGGCACTTAATGCAGCATTAAGAGCAGCGCGTTAGGGCATGTATCCCAGCATTCAGCTGGGTGCAACGTGCTTTTTAAACGAGGGGGGTGAGAGGGGACGCGTTGTGTGTATGTAGAGGGAGAGACAGTGGTTTTTCCGTTCTGAAAGCCTGTCAGCGAGCCTCCGTTCACAGAGGGCTTTGTTTTCACACAGGCTCCCTCCTTAAACATTTGCATTGCTTATCTGCCGAGTTAAGAGAGAAACTCTAAAGAGGTACTTCCGCATTCCTCCAGCCGAGTTCAAAACAAAGGGAAGAGATGTCAATTGCCTTAAATGGCTCTAGGCATCTCCAGAGATCACTTGTAGCGCAGTGGGTGTCCACATTCTTGCTGTAGCGCTACAGCAGCTGCGCTACAGCCCTTATTCCCCATGCGGAGGTGGATTGCGAGGAGCGCTATAACTCCGCAGTTATAGCGCTCTACGTGCCTTGCCAGTGTGGACGGGGAGGAGGTTATAGCGCTCGTGGGGGCTTTATAGCGCTATAAAGTGCCAGTGTAACCAAGCCCTAAAGGGGCAGTGCTTCTAAAATTGACATTAGGTGTGGAGAGGCATAGAGCATTTATACATGGTTAGAGAAAACCACTCCTCTTCTGAATGAAGGCTAGGGTATTGCCAGCTTGGCGATAGCTAGCTATCATCACTGCACAGATTGATCTGTAATTTGCAACTACATGATCCTGTAGCTGTTATGTTGATAATATATTTTGTGTAAAATAGGAGTTCACAAAGAATCCATACTGTTATTCAAAACAGATTTTCAGCAAAATGCACAATAGATTAGATGCATACCTATGACTATTTGTAACAGGAAACTAATTGCTTGCACTTCTGAACATCTACTTTACATTATTTGTCAGTTTGTAGGAGGGACATATTTCATAATCTTAACTGTTAAAAGGATATAGTCTGAGAATTGGTCATACAGGATTTTCTCAACATCATTTTGCCTTGCTTTTTTTCTTTTTTAAAAATAATGAATGACTCTTGGAAACTTGAGAGTGAAATCATGTGACACTGTTGTTCATTTCTTACCATACAGATGCCCATGGATTTATTTAGAAGTAAAGCAGAATGTAATTGTTTGTTCTGAAAGTTACAACAAAGAATTACATGGACTTTGGCAGATCAAACTTGCAGTGTAGCCTGTAGAACTAGTTTCAAGATATTTTATGTAGCAGCAACACAAGAAACCTACAGACCTACATCTTGTAAAATATTTAGCTTGAGTGGTTAGCATGAGGCTTTGAGGCCTGAGACCCTTACCCAACTGGGGAACTGGGAATACTACATTTAGGGGATTTTTGTATAAAATGATACCAGGAAACCTCAGGAACATGAACTGATACCAGCTTTTTGGTTATTTTAGGACAGAGACATCGACAGATGCAGAACCACAAACTAGCCTTGGCAACAAAATTGATGTATAAGATAATGAATTGAGATTACTGATATACTAACCTATAGGATAAGGACATCCCAGCATTATTAGGATGAGGGAGTGAGTTATAGACAAAGGAGACCAGTGCTTATATGAATATTCATGGCACTCACAAAGGTCCTATCATAGCCCAAACCCACCATGGAAATCTTAAAATCTTGACCATCAGATTCGTTTGGCATGCCACAGGCAGGCTTAGACCCTTGTGGCACACTGTCTCCCACCATGAGGTCTCCCTGAGAGGGGGTATGCACAAAATGGTGTCCAGAACCATTCCTTATATTATGGAACACTGGTTGGAACATTTGTGTTTTTACTAATCTGGCCTCCGTGTGCATGGCATTGCTGGCAACAGGAGCATACCAACATTGACATTTTCCTTTTAATGACATGTTATTGCAAATTCCAGACAGATGTAGGACCAATTTTATCCATGGGCCTTTATACCCAAACCCGCCCATGAGGAGTGCCCCACATCCCAGCCACAATGGAACTACCAAGGAGGAGCTGGGTTTTCCCTTAAGGGTCAGATTCTGATAACATTACTGATACTGAATAATCCCTGTAAGAGAGGACCTGGAGTCAGCCAAAAATCTATGCTTCACAACAAAAGAAGATGAATTGAACAATAATCTATGTTTCGTAGTAAGGGAAATTAATAGAAGACATTTTTCAAAATGCCAAACTGCCTGTGCATTCAGTCAAAATGGAGACAGGACATATTCAACCAGAGGTATATATGCAAAGATCACTAAATTTGAAAGACAGCTCTTAATCACCATTAAATGGTCTGTATCTCCTCAATGGCCCATCTCTTAGAGAATGTATGAGGACCTCTCTAGGTAACTTGAGAAAACTGGTTTGGAAGGCAGGGATGGCTGTTTTGGGTCCATGGAGTGAAGAGGCCTAGAGGGGCTGGCCGAAAGTAGAAAGACTCTCTCTCTAGACTTAGTAGCAAAGGCCGACTAACAAGAAAATGTCAGGACGGAGATTTACTTTTCAACATAGAAGAACGAACTTTCTGAGGTGCTTTCGTAGTGTAAATCTACATATAGTAAGCAATTCCTTTCGTTTAATTCCATTTATCACTTTTTATTTTTTTCAGATCACTGTTCTATGGGTAATTTCATGCAGATATTCGCAAGGGTTAAAAAACCCTGTCACCTTTAAGTAGATGACCTGAAGGGTAAAGGGTTTCTAGAATTTACATGCCTCTCCCAGTCTAAGTGAAGGGGATGGACTGTAGTGGCCCAGCTGAAGAGGATCACTGTCAGCTCCTAGTGAGCCAGGTTATCAGGCTGCAATGGGCAAGTGCAAGAGGAGATGCCAAAGGTCCAGCTGGCATTTGCATTAGACACAGTCCCACTGAAGTCTGTGGGATTAGCTGTAGAGTAAGGTACTGCTTCTCAAATTCTCTTTTTTTTTTTTTTTTTTTTTTTTAAGAACCACCACACTCCATCTTTTATGAAAGCAAATAAAAAACTCAGATCCCAACTTCCAAAGCACTGGAGACAATATCCATATATACCCGCTATTGATGAAATACCAGAATGCTAATGTAGACACGGCTGCAACAGCCTTCCCATGGCCTGGCCTTGAGGTGGTCAAACTTGGGTCTGTGAACACAGCTTATCCAGGGGTTGAGAACAGGCTCGCATTGAAACTGGTGAGGGACCCAAGAATCATCCCAGCAGGGAATAGGGGCTCAAGGGGAAATAGGCTGAAAATTAGGAAGGAAAGGGCTCAAGCTGATTTACAGGGCATCAGAGATTCAAGGTGAGTTTCTCTCCTCTCCTTCCTGCCTATTCCCTTCACCTCCTTCCCAGAAAGGCACTGAGGCAGCTAGCTGCTGCCTTCTCTTCCTCTCAGTGACTCCAAGTTGTCTGGATGCCAGAGGGGATCACAGAGCAGAGAAGGATTGTCTCACTGCTCTCATGCAGCACTACAGTGGCCATCAGTGTGGAGGTTACCCTCCTCCGTCTCACTTGAATGTGCAAGAGAGATCCTAGCTGCAGTTGGGACAATGCACACAGGGATCCTAAAAGAAAATCCCAGGCCACCACTGGCATTAAGGTTATAAATAATTAGTGTAACATATTCAAGTCACATCCAGACATTGTCCAGTCCTCACCATTCAGGCAAATCCCACAGATTGAGAGAACCTGGAGTAAGGTGCTATTCAATGTCTCTGAAAGGTACCAGAATCTGGCCATGAGTCTTCAGACCATTGGAGAGAGTAGGGCTTTAAAGAAAAAATGCACACACGGTTCATATTTTGCCACTTCCACACATTCAGACACACCTCCAATAGGCATCCAAATTTTGACACACATCACTGAATTGAATCTCCAGAGTTTTAGGGTTTCTCATGATCTCCCTTCTCCCCCAGGAGCTTACAAACTGGCTGCTTTAATAGATTGCTAGAACAATTAAAGTATTGTAATTAAACTCACTGGGCCATAATTCCCCAAGTTCCCCTTTTTCTTCCCTCTAAATATATTTGTCCTTTTGAGACCTCACCTGTCTGCTATGAGTTCTCCAAATTAAACTGACAATGGATCCAATTAACTAGTTCACTGAGCATGTTAAACTGAATTTAATCTCTCAGCTGATTTGAATATGTTCAGGTTCGACCAATATTTTCTAACAAATACTTTCCTGATTCTGATTTGTAGGCTTTCCCTTCTTTGACAGTTTCACTGAGCCTCTTGTTATGCTGAATTTTAAAAGCGAATAGTGAAGTAAGATGGCTATGAAGTATTTCATCCTCCCTGTTTTCTTCTATTTGCTCTCCTACTCAATGATGGAAATGTACACTTGCCATCAACCATATTTCTACATCCCAAAATGGCCACATCCTCTAAGTGTCAAAGATAAAGAAAAAAGTCTGCTCATGAAATAAAACCCTCCTGCACTCTCTCCACAAATGGCAGTTGGTGACTCCCAAGCACAAACCGAATTAATGGTGCTCTGAAGTATGATATTCCCTATAGTCATCAGTTTTTGTTTAGACACATGAAGGCTACTTGACTTTACTTTCTCCTGCAAAATATGGCCCCAGTTCATCAAGGTACTTAAGTATGTGCCTATCTTTAAAAATGCAAGTAGTCCCACTGAAGTCAAGCTAGGGATTGTTTTACATTTAGGTCTACTAGAGATACACAGTGGGTGAAGTGGTCTCTTTGACTGGACCAACTTCTGCGCATGAGAGAGACAAGCTTTCGAGCTTACAGAGCTCTTCAAGTCTCCTAATCAGCGGAGGTCTTTTCACGGATTCTTGGGATTACTTGTATGGTTAAAGTGAGATGAGCTTAAGTATCTTGCTCAGTTGAGACCACTGTTCCCTCTAAGCTGTGCGCGTGTGCACATGCACACAGATTCTAACCCACCGCCCACACACACGCAAAACACTGCGCTCACAAAAATTTGCACAGGAGAAATATTTTGTGCACACGGCCTGTCAGAAATTAGAGGGAACATTGGCTGAGACTTATATCTCCTTGAATTCTTTGTACATATATTCCTTCTCAGCTTACACCAAGTCCTGCTGTTTCTAAAGACTTCCAATAGATGGTTATCAAGACAAGTTGTAAAATACTCCTTAAACATTTGACAAATAAACTCAGTCATGTCACTTTGTCATCATTTTCTCTCAAGACCAAACTTGTCTTTCATATTTTATTTACAATTTCATAGATAAACACAACCAGTATCAAAATACATATAAAATCCTGATAAAAGATCCTGCATCATAACATCAATCACTCCATAAAAGAAAGAGATTTCTAAACATTTTGAGGATAGACAAGGAAAAAAGACAAAAGACACTGAGTATATCCAAAATATTAGTGCATAGCCTAAGCAATATGAACAGTGATCTTGCAATAATACACTATATAAATCATAAAAAAATCACTGCTAGCACTTAAAAGTTTGGCTGTCAGGAAACAGACAACCTGTGTCAGTCAATTTTCCCATTTTCAAAGGAAAAATTCCTATTACTCTGAGAAGTCAAATAGCATTGCTATCTTAGTCATAACAAAAGAGACAGGACCAAATCGCCTGGTGATGTAAATGGGCAAAACTCCTCTACAGTCAATGAAGCTGTGCCCAAATGCCCATCTCTTCCAGCAAAGAATTTGGACCTCCATGTCAGTGATCATTGCAAAGCTTAAATTCTGTAGGCAACAATACAGAACTAGAAATGTCTAAAGAAATTAATTCAGCCTGAAGCACAAACAACCTTCTGGCTTGAATAGCTTTGGAAACATCTGGTAATATATGCTCATTTATTATTAAACAAACTATTCCTTTTCTTTCTTTCCCCAGAATACCTGTATTGCCATTCCCCTTTCCCCCTCGAGGTGACTGAAAACCAACAAGGCAGTTGAAAACTGAATTAATTTAATTCAAGACTAAGCGTTAAGACATTAATTAGGAAACCTGACAATCCCTGACATGAAAAGGGAAGGATCAAAATTCTCCTGTGAATTCAAGACTGAATGGAATCAAAAAGGTTGTCTCCTTTGGAAATGAAAGTTTTTAAGCCATAACTTAGTTTTCTAGAATTTCTATCTTTCCATGCAAAAAAGAATTACTTTTAATCAAAATGCCAAGAAATGTTTTATTACAATGTTCTTGCAGAACAGATTCTTTGGCAACCTATTCCCTTTACACTGCTTCATTTCTGCAACAACATCCATTGAGTATGTCCAGACAGCTTCCATTTCAGGACTGAGGCCCCTAAATCTCCTGGGAGTTAGGAATAATTCTTGGGTGAAACTCTGACCCCAATGAAATCTGTAGCAAAAAACCTACCATCTTCAGTGAAGTTAGTGGCATTGAGGGTGATCCAAATATCCAATTCTGTTCCAGTGGAAGAACAGATTCTTCTGCATTAATGGGCAGACACAGATATGTTGGTGGATGTTAAAAGTACTGAAAAAGCTATACTAAGAAAAAGCAGCCTATGATGTTCTCCAAAATATGGGATAAAGAGGTTGAGACTCCTGCAAGCTAAGAATGACCAGGCAGAATCTTTCTATAACTGTTTTACCTTCCCGATCTCTGTGGGAGAATGAGTGTTTAAACTGAGACTTGTGATTTTGTTTGATTGCGCTTTCGTACCCTCAATAATCTTTAGGCAATGTGGTGAGTTATTTTGTAAGGCTTCTGTAGCAGGATAGTAGTAATCTTGATGTTCTGTTTTGTTCCCAAAGGGTTAAGTTCTGTATGGCTTTCATAGGCTTGAGTAAGTTTACTGAAGGGGCTGAACAATATGCAAAACAAAGGTACATTACTATAGGTTATTGGAATGTGTAGTATGGGCCACAATGTTTTGTTCTGCATATTGTAACTTGTAACAAAGTGCTGATCTTTGAAAAATTAAATAATGTATAAATGCTAACCTTTACTGCTGGTGCACACTGAACCAAGAATTTAAATGTTTAGTTGAGTCCCCGCAGGTAATTTTCCTCAATCATACCAATTTAATGTTCTAGAACCATAGAAATGTAAGAAGTCATCAAGTAGAGCTTCTTGCACTGAGGAAGGACCAAGTAAAGTTAGTAAACCTATTTAAGCTAATTTAACTCGGTCACTATTTCTAGCCAAGTGCTTTATTTTATGCTTGGAGACATTTGCATTCCATGTTTCTATAAGAATAATCTCAAGAGATTCCTAGATTTCCAGTTTTTTAAACTTATGTCTTGGTTAATATTTTAAAGTCATGACCTCAGGATACATTGTAACGGATATGTTCATTTTCCAGCTTTGTAGTTTATAAAAGAGCTACGTGGATTCATTTTGAATCAAGCAATTTCTGTACCTAATGGCCTCATCATGTCCTAAAATGCATAATTATTCTGCATTAAAATGGCCTAATGTTATCCAGAAAATTGTATATCATATCCTTTCTACCCCCACACTGTGTAAATCAGGTTATTGTAGATAATAGCTTCCAAAGAGAAGTGAAAAATCCCTTTGTAAAAAAAGACATTTAGCTCATGTGTCTCTTGGATGGTTCTGACTTATCAGGATTCACCAGTCTTATTCTCATCATTATTCCTTTATTACCGTTCTTACTGTGTAAAATTCAATATCTACAGTAAATACCTTTTTGCCTTTGTGTGGAACAAAGAAACTCCAAGAGTAATACAAATATTTGCAATGTACTGCTAAAAAGATATCATACAAGCAGTAGGAAATAATTCCTTAAATACCTACTACTTTATTTCCTTAACCACCACTAAATTATGGCACAGAAAGAAGTTTCAGTTGAGTTTTGATGTAGTGGTTAACTAGCATTAACGATGCATTGTATCATTGTAATAATCCTTTTCTGGCCTCCTCCCTGGTGTTTATCTCAGTCTATGAAGTCTGTTAGAACAACTGCCTGCCTGTCTTCCTCCAGGATTTCACTTCATGTTAGTCATTGTGTCTTAGCTAACACATGGTAAAATACATCTTTTCTCCTAACACAGACCCACCCTATGACTGTGTCTAATAATGCCAGATTTTGATACACATTGGGTAGCACCTTACTCCATGAATAGTTCCTCTGACTTCAGTGTCACTGTACAGTAAGGTGCTAGTCAACATGAGTAAAGTGGCCCGTACAGAATATGCAGAGAAGAATGCCAAAAGCCTTCTTGCTTTAGCCCCTTTTTTCCAATCAGACCCATTAACACTGTAGCATCACAATCATTTAGTAAAGAAAGGGAACTGAATATACCTTCTTTCCAAGTGCAAAAACATTGCGTCAGTTGCTCTGTTTTATTACTTAACCAGACAGGCTGTTAACTAACTAGTTAATCTCCTGCGACAGAAACCCTGTCTGCCATGAGAGCAATAGGTGTGCATACAGTACAACTAATTACAGTACTGTGCTAATGTGACTGAGCGAAAGGAGACAGACATCAGAAGGGGAACGTTTTCTGAAGCTGATTCATTGTGATTCCTAGTCTTCTGTAGAGCAAAGCTCTAAATACACAGGGAATTAAGCAGACATCAGATAATCTGTTCAGCCATAGAGCCACTTGTATGAATTTAGGATTGGGAAGTCACAGCTGCAGTGGTCATGCACAATTGCAGAGAGCTACAGTGACTTGCATTTTATCACAGATTGTCTTTCTAAAGCTCTGTAGATAGCTTTTGCTAGGTCAAGAGCTTAATTACAAAGAGAACCACTGTGCCAGCCCTAATTGGCACAGCCTCCAAATGAATATAGATAAATGCTCTCTGCAAAAGGGCTAGATGCTAATAATCTCAAAATTATTCATGGATGCTTCACCAGCTGGCAGCAATGGATTAGGATGTATTCTCTGCTAACTCTGATCTTTTGATTCACTGGGGTGGAAACAAAGGGATCAGCCATAGATTTCTGGTTCATTTGCATCTGAAGTTAATATATTTCATTCCAGCTCCATCAGCATGTTGAAAGAGCTTATGGCCTTCCTTCACTGCACTTATCAGTCATTCAGATGCAGCAATTATAAGACATCCGTAAAAAAAGGCAAGGTTAAAGTATAACTAAGAAATTTAACTAGCTGATCTCTGTGTTTTAGGTGCTCACAAAACCCCTATGTTTTCCATTAAGATGCATATGTATTGTCTATGTACTATGTCAGCCTACCCAGAGTAGGTATTATGCATGGTGGACTATACAGATGTAATATTTTTAAGCATAAAGGTTCAGCCACTTATAAGCTCTCTTTCTCCTCTACCCTCCACTCCCCCAAACAAGAAATCATGGAAACAATTTTCTTTAAGTGGGAAATATATTTTTGGCTCCTTCATAGCTGGAAAGATTGTTAAAAAAAGTCATAGGCAATGAGACCAAGTACGGGAAACAGGCACAAGGCTTTTGAGGAAGTTATTGGTATGGGAAAACAGCTATTTATAAGAGAGCCTTTTTCAATCTTATCTATGGTAATTGTTGTCAGTCTCTCTAACAAGATACTGATCCTACGCATCCTAGAGTACATATTTTATTTCCCAACACCCTGTTTCAAGGCTATGACCAACCAGCTGAATCAGGTGACCACAGGTCACATGACAGCTTGAGACACTGCTTCTTTAAGAGAGGCATCTCACACCAGGTTTAAGTTGCAAGATTTTGGCAGCCTAGCTATATTGGTCAGGGGCGTGAAGATGTGGAATCCCTGATAGAACTCTATCAGCAAAAGTCCCTACTGTAGACAGTTATACCAGCAAAACACAGCTTTTGCCAGAATAGTTTGATTTACTTGGAAGGGGGCTAAATTAAATAAATTATATCGGCAAAAAGCACAGTTTTGCTGATATAAGCTGCATCCACACTGGGAGCGCTTTGCCAGTCTTGCATTCTAGTATAGCTACACCAGCAAAGCACACCTACTATAGATATGTTTATGTCAGAAACAGATTAGGGTAACCAGATAGCAAGTGTGAAAAACTGGGACAAGGGGTGAGGGGTAATAGGAGCCCATATTAAAAAAAAAAGTTCCAAATATCAGGACTGTCCCTATAAAATCAGAACATCTAATCACCCTAACAGAGCTGCAGGGTCAGGGGAAGAACCTGCGATGGGTCCTCTATAGCACCCAGGTGGCAGGTCTGGTTGGAGATACAAACCTTAATGAGGAGAGGCTTTAAAAAAAGGCAAAGAGGCGGGTCCTGGATTTCAGGAAGCAACTACAGACTCTGAAAGATTTGTGTTGAACTGAATTGGCATAAAACTGCTTTGTTAATTATAGAAAACTCTGAAGAATGAGACTGAAATTCTGCCTCTCATGGGAGTTTTATTTGACATTCTGACCAATGAACTGGCCCACCAGCTTATACACTCTGATAGGCCCTAATCCTGCATTGGGGTCCACTAGCAGAACCTGATAGAGGATCAAGGTCAAAGTTATTTAAAACAAGACTGAGGACCCATTCAGCCTTTTCTCAAGCACAAAGTTTCTGGGCTTTGTGCACCTGATCCTGACAGAGGTAGAGTCTCCTCTTTCAAGGGCTTAATATCCTCAGCTCCCAGTGAAGTCAATGGGATCAGGACACAAATGACACTGGCTGGTGTGAGCAGGAGTAAAATATGGTAATTGTATTCATACAGAAGTATGAGACCCTGGTAGAGAAGGATGGTCCACTGGTTAGGGCCTTAGCCTTAGGAGACCTGGGTTCAAGGACCTGTTGTGCCAGACTTCATGTGTGAGCTGTTGTATTAAGTTAAATTGAATATAGAGGTTCACAGAATCCTAGAATATCAAGGTTGGAAGGGACCTCTAGAGATCATCTAGTCCAACCCCCTGCTCACAGAACAACCAATCCCCAGGTAAATCATCCAACGGATTTTTGCTCCGTATCTCTAAATGGCCCCCTCAAGGACTGAGCTCACAACCCTGGGTTCAGTAGGCCCATGCTCAATCTCCTCAGTCAGTATCCATCATTAAACAAGATCCAGGGTTTCTTATATAGATACCTCAGCCTGCATAGTACCACAAGAATCATTAAACATCCTTTTAACCTTTGAGTTAAGATTTTTAAAAAGGAAAATAGTTAAAACATTTGAAATGTAAAGTACTAAATAAGACTTTCATTAATTTCCATTCATGTGCTTGAATTATATCAACATGGCTTTTTATTTAGACTAATTTAGTCTGTCTGGTTCTCTTGCACCTTTTTGAAATAACAGCTTACTTTCCACGGTAAAATTCTAAGCAGGCAAAAGTTATAGACCAATTGTCAAAACAGACCTCAGGCAAGTCACTTAGACTCTTGTGCCCCAGTTCATCATCTGTAAAATGGGGACAATAGCACTTCCTTTCCTCACAGGTGTGTTGTTAAGGAGAAATTTGTTAAAGAATGCAAGGTGCTTAGATACTACAGCAATAGACACCATGTAAAAACCTGATATAGCTAAATCTGTTTTTTCGTATTATGAGAGAAAGTTATTTTATATTATATCACCATCAAATGTCGAAAAAATCAAGTGATATTTATGTAGTATGTAGATTAGAATACTTGAAAAAAATTAAAACCTTAATTTTGCAATTATACCATCATTAGATGTAAATGTCTAAGGACCATTTAGACCAGTGGGGGGAACAAGTGGCCCACGGACCACACAGAGCCCTACAAGGTAATCTGCTGGCAAGCTGTGAGACCATTTATTTACATTGACCGTCCATAGCATGGCCACCCACAGCTTCCAGTGGCTATGCTTCCCTTTGCCCGGCCAATGGGAGCTGTGGGAAGCCGCCGCTAGCACGTCCCTGCAGCCCCCCCTAGTTTCTCATAGCTCCCATTGGCTGGGAATGGCGAACCGCGGCCACTGGGAACTGCGGGCGGCCGTGCCTGTGGACAATCAATCAATGTAAACAATCTGTCTTGCGGCCCACATGCAGATTACCTTGACAGGCTTCATGCGGCCCACGGGCCACAGGTTGCTAGGGTGACCGGACGTCCCGATTTTATGGGGACAGTCCCAATTTTGGGGTCTTTTTCTCAACTCTTACTTGTAAAGGGACTTACTTCCTCATCTGGATTTGTTCCCAACATAAAAAGTTCCTATAACTTTCTCCATGTTGCATCTCTTTTTTTAAGCCTCGAGTGTACAGATTCTACTAATGCTCCTAGAAATACTGGTTCAATACAGTCAGAGATATGTAACATGGAGAGAGTAAGTGTGGTGACTGATTTACTGCATGGAAAGAAAAAAGTTGTTTTTTAATTGAAGTTGGGGCATTTTTTATAATTTAATCTGCAGGTTGAAGAAACTTCTAATACTTGATTTAAAACAAAAGATGTACAAATTACACAAATTAGGTTGATCTCAACCTATGTGGCAATTATTTTTCCAGTGCAAAGAAAACATGATGGATTTCTTTTTTGCAAGTTTTCCTTCAACATAAACATCCACTGAACAATTAAAGATCAGACTCCTCTCTTGAAGGCCATAAGAAATCCAACACATTTACTTGGATTTGTTATGCATTTAAAACCCATTGAAGTTTTCCATTGACTTCAGGGGGCTGTGGAACAGGCCCTTAAGTGAATTTAAGACCCTTGTAAGTGCAAGTATCCCTTGATGGCCGGTTCCTACTCATTCCTTCCTACACAAGAATAATGGCTCAAGCATATTAAATTCAACAGATGTTTATTCTGTATGGTCTAATCCAGGGGTCGACAACCTTTCAGAAGCGGTGTGCCGAGTCTTCATTTATTCACCCTAAGGTTTCGCATGCCAGTAAAACATTTTAAGATTTTTAGAAGCTCTCTTTCTATAAGTCTAATATATAAACAAACTATTGTTGTATGTAAAGTAAATAAGATTTTAAAAATGTTTAAGAAGCATCATTTAAAATTAAATTAAAATGCAGAGCCTCTGAGACTGGTGGCCTGGACCCGGGCAGTACGAGTGCCACTGAAAAATCATCGTGTGCCACCTTCAGCACCCGTGCCATAGGTTGCCTACCTCTGGTCTAATCGTTCAGAAGTAGCAGCATGACACATACCATACACCTATGCATACCAAAGATCAGAATCTCCTTCTCTTAAGGTCAGTGGGAACTGTCATTTGTTTCAATGGACACCGGACCTGGCTGCAAACTTTTAATCATAACACAGCAAAAATGTAACTCGCTCTTGCCATGCATAACACTTGTTCTAGATGTCTGTTTCCCCAGGATGATCTGCTCCTTGACCCCTTCTCAGTCTTTCACAGTGCACCCCCATCAGGCTTTAGACCTCCAGTTTTCACCCGATTGTCTTATTCTCAGACAGGGGTGCTATTACAGCTCCTTGTGTGCCAACCACAATCCCTCAGCAGGCCCAACTGAGTTGAAGCCATGCGAGAACTTCCCTTCAGAAGCTGTGACCAGTGTCAGAATACAGAGGCATAAACCAGCCTTTTCAAAGAACAATACTGTTTAATCTCAGAGGAAAATCAAAGCATAACAAGAAAAGGGTTATGAACACAACAAAATCTATATGCATCTGTCTTACCAACACTTATGTAACTTTTCTGCCCATCAGACTGGCAACTGTCAGGTTCAGTATCTAGGGATTCTGTTCCAACACAATGGAAAACCAGCTCAAGCCCCCACCTAGTGACCTGGGACAAACATATACCACCACCCACAGGCGCCTCTAAGAGGTAATACTTCCCGTCTCGCAAGCACAGAATCCGAGTGTAGCAAAAGCTTTTTAATGAGAGAAATAATGTTGCATTATGTTGAGGAAACACCACAAACAGGATTCATAACACAAACCATGAGCAAAAACCCACCCCAAGCAAATTGGGCCGTGTCCTTTCCCTTTGATTCTTGAGTTCAGCAACTCAAGTCACCCAAAGTCCCAGAAGTCCAACAACCTCAACGTCTGTCCCTCATCAGTGCAGCCCCAGAATTCAAAAGTTAATTTGCAGAGTTTCAAACCCCACAACCTGTGTGGAAAAAGGGTGGGGAGAGGTAAAGGAACACCTTACGTGCTCAGATGGCCAACTGCCCTGCCTCTCTGTGGGGTTCTGCGGCAGCCTTTGCCACAAGCCGCCCCTCTCCACCAGCTGCTCCTCTCCAGTAGCCATCCTGCAAGCTGCTCCTCTCTGCCAGCCGCTCTCAAATATATCTTCAGCCCTCCCTACTACTTAAACACAGTATTCAGTGATTTCAGCTCATAGTGCAGGAGCCTCAGTGCTGGTGCACCATTGGTCTAAAGTGAATGCAGCTCTGAAACCTGTAACCAGACTCCTAACAGAATCAAAATTAACTCCGCTATTACACAGTGGAGAGAAGAGGGCATGAAATTGACATTTAAGGCACCATACCACCAGGTACAAATACCTGACTGCAACCTCTCTCAATTCACTGGGTTTTGGAACCCATGTCCCTTGCCTAGCAAGTGCTACTTACTTGATGGCGAGTCCCTCCATCCTAAAAGGCCAAGTACAGTTCCACTGTCCTTGATTCACATAATCAGGATAACACTTTATTCTTCCTGCCCCAACAACAGAGAAATTGGGGATCCCACGGCAGCTAAGTGACCATTTGGGCTGCTGTGGGCTCACGTTAGGCAGGATGGGTGAGCCTATGCAAATGAGATCAGTCCCTGAAGTTCTTTTCCACAACTCACAAGATGTCAGGGTGGAGCTCTGACTGCTTACCCTTATGTAGGCCTAACTTGTCCAGACAACCTCTCTCCTGGGACTGGAGGAGGACAATCTGCACCCCTGCAGTCCTTGTCTCCCCCTCCTGTGTCTTCTGGGTCTGTCTATTATTAGTCCCAAAGCTCTTTATCTCAGGGCTTGTCTAGACTGGTACTTTTCAGCTCAGCAGCTTTCTCGCTCAGGGGTTTAAAAAACACCCCCCCACCCCCGAATGCTGTGAGTTTCACTGCTGCAAAGTGTCAGTGTAGACAGTGTACCAGCACCGGGAGCTATTCCCCTCATGGAAGTGGGTTTTTTAGAGCGCTGGGAGAGAACTCTATGCCATGACTACACAAGACATGTTAAAGTGCTGCCAGTGAAGACTTGCCCCAGGTTCCCACCTGGATTCACCTCTCCCCTCTACCAACACCTTGGGTATTGAACTCAGCATGGTCAGAGATAAATTTCAGAAGGGACTGACTCCTATTTTCTCTTGTGTTTTAGCAAATGGTGCTACCTGAAGCTTATTGCCTCTCTTCTGGCCTATGTGGTAGCCCAACCCAGGCCTGATTCAACCCCTTAGAAATCACATAGCAACCAGCACAAACACAGTCAAATAGATGAACATAAAAAAAAATCATGAAATAATATAGGCATCTTCCATGTCCTTCGTGTTTATTTTCATTTACAAAAAATTAAAGGTTATAGTGGAATACTGAATATGTGGCAGACTAGAGAAAATCATCAGTGTGGATATCAGAGTGGAGACAGCACTCATACAAACTCATTGCCAAAGCAATGAAATTAATGAAAAGAATTGGTTGGTCTATGTTCAAGAGTCGATGTAAAATCTTTATATTATAGATATAGAGACAAAATTGCTGCTCACTGACTAAACAAGTTGGGGTCTGATCTGGTATGGAGAAAGAACAACCTCTAATCTTCAGACAAAATAGCTCCACCAAGTCCCATTCCCTAGAGTGACAAGACAATATGGACAATCACAAACTAGAGATGGAATGATAGTATTACAGTGTTTGTCTCCTTCCTTGGTTGTATTGGTTTTAAATTACTCCAGCAACAGGGGCTTTTCACAGCTTAACTCGCATCATTAGGAAAATATTTTTGCCATTGGGCCTAAATTTTCCTTTGCTCAGTTTCATCCCACAACTCTGAGGGTATAGCTACACATTAAGCTAATCTAAATTCCAGCTCAGGGCAACATACCAGTTCTGAGCAAACTAATGCACTAAAAACAGACTGTAGCTGCAACAGCAGCAGGGGCCAGCCACCCTGAGCACACGCCTAGTATCTTGGATGGGTACATACTCAGGGTGACTAGCTGCAGTAGCTACTCTATTTCTAGCCCACTAGCTCAGTCAGATCTAACATGGATATAGCTCCTCAAGCTGGAATTTACACATCCAGCTTGAAGCATATACAAGTGCTAGTGGTGCGCTTGGACCAGTTAGAGTAATTTGTCTCTCTCCTTGGCACTTACACACTTAAATATTCTATAGGCAGTGACAGGGAGAGATCAATGGATAGACATTTCCTTTTGAATGCAGATTCACATAGGGAAATCCAGGTCACTTATTCAAGGGTTTGAGGGTTGTGTGATTGTCATGCCATCTTTCAGCTTCCTATGGACATCATCATCATTAGTCTGGTTAATGAATCCTTGACTAAAAGCAGAAAAACTTAATTGAAGAATGTATATGTAACAGTGTTACCAAATACTGAGAGTTGGTACATTTCTTAAAGCCCCATCCCATGGAAGTTCTTGATTAGGTGAAAATCAGCTTTTGTTTTACTTAAAAACTACATTTCCAGCCCTTAGGGTTGTGGAGAAAAACTTGAAAGTGTGCCATGAGTGCATCCAAAAGATGAAGAAGCCACAAGACAAATAATCCAATATTTGTTAAAATTTCATGATTTTAAAATCAATCTCATGAATTTTGAAGTGTGACTCATATTTAACTGCATGGGGTTGGCAGTACTCAGTGTTGTGAACTCACAAATTAATCACAGATCATGGGATTTTGGTGTCTGCAAGAGAAGCTCTTGCTATTAGAGCCCTGCATGGATAGAAAATGTATATTTGAATCTGATCCGCAAAAATGGTCTGTGGATATGAAGTGGATATCTGCACATTTGCAGGACTAGAGATACAAAATTTGTATCCACATCCAATCAGTGATCCGCAAAAACGGTCTGAGGATAGCCACATCTGCAGATGCAGATATACAGCAGATATCTGCAGAATTACAGGGCTCTACTTGCGATGAGACAAAAAGCTCCTCCAATCCCAAGGTTTTCCAGGCTGAACACGCAGGCCTAACTCTGTGTGAGCGCCACAGGGCCGAGACATAGACCTGCCCCGACACCAAGCCCTACCTTCACATATGGATTGTCCCTATCTCAGTGGTAGCTCAGGCATGTCCTGGGGCACCAGAAGGCAGGGAAAAGCTGCCACTGTCTGGGACCCCAAATCTGCTGCCATTGACCTGGGACTTGGGAAGCAGGGGTGGGGCAAGTCTTGAGCCTGGGGCAATAGAAAAGAAGAATTAAAACAAAAAATGTTTCTATTTCAACGATTATTTATAAATATCAGTTTTCATTAGTTTGTAATTATTGGATAGTTTAAACATTATACAAACAGAATGATTTAAAATTGTTTCTGAAATACTTTGAACGTGAGGGAACTATTTAAAAAAATCAGATATTTAAAAAGATAAATAAAATTTCTGCCCAGAGTTATAAAAGGCTTGCTTGGGGTTGAGTTTTTTCAGCACTTAGCAAGGTGGTTGATTTTCCACATAAAGATCTTTACAGCTCACAAGTCTTTATTGGAAAATAATTGGAAAACTTGATACCTAGGGAGAGTGTTTTGTGTTTCCTGGATGTTCATTGTTCATTTTTTCAGTTCAATTTTACAGCCCTCATACAAGAGGGGCATGAGGAGGAGGATGGAACTAGAAGTGGTAAGTGTCAAGACTGTAATAGGAAATGGATGGCAGTTACCCTTGCTTCACCTCTAAGATGGGGGAAGTGAAGTCTCCATCTGAGCAGCCCTGGAGAGGTGCGAATTTGTGCACATTTAAGGCTGACTTTTCAACCTTAAATTATCAGGCACACATTGGTAGGGTAAAGAGGAACTAAAAAGTCAAAAGAGACTAAAGAACAGGATTTGATTTAAAAGAAAAACCTGATGAGTTTGGGAGGGGGTGGCTTCTGATTCATGATTTTTGATCTCGAGGCTGGCAATACTGAATACTGCATACTTAATACTCCAGGTATTTCTAATTTCAGTTTCATCTAGCACAATGCTTTCAGATGAAAGTGTAAACAAGAGCAAAAAAAAGGCAGGGGAGGGAGCACAGTTACATGATAAAGGAGAAAAACTTTAGGTGGAAGGAGAGTATATTTCTATTCAAAATGTAATGTTATAACAACTTCATTTGCCTCTGAGTTTATGAGGCAATAAATAGATTTTGCAAGTGTTTGGAGCTGCATCCCCATTCCCCTGGGCTGAGGCCCTGGCATTTATTTGCAGGAACACTTTATTGTCTCATAAAGCAAAAAGGCAAGTGAACCACAATAAAAATATTTCTTGCTCTGTAAAATTGCAATATTAAACACACTTATTTACTGTAACAGAGTTGCTTGCTTCTTCATCTCCTCACAGTGTTTGGCAAGTATTGGTGTCTGGGGAAGATGCAGTGTGTCTCAACGCTCAAAACCTATTTCCTCCCTCCCTTCATATTATGGGACAAATTTTCAACAGAGACTAAAAGAGGGAGACAAAGAGCTCCTCCTTGGTATCAGCTGGGTGTGTAGCACTTTTCGTTTAGGTGCTTAAATGGAGGAGACAGACTACACTTAAGAACTTTCAAACCCTGATATGAATTTAAAGACAATCTCTTTTAATATGAAGAATTAATTCAAGGGTATGATCAGGCATGGGAGAGGATGTGCTGTCTAAGACAGAGAATCCAGTTCGGACCAGTTCTCTCAGAATGTCATTCACACAGAAACCAAGGATATTAAGTTACAATGACTTCATCAGACCAAAAATTATCTATTCATGGGTATCACTGGATTTATATGCATGCGTACCCAAGCATGATTTATATTGCCCTTCCGTAGCCGACACATAGGATACCTACCCAGTAGGGGGGACTGACTGTTCGCTCAAGTGGATATACTTTTGAATATATTTTTAAACTGAAGGATGAGGATTCTAACCCCAGCTCCCACCCAGAGAGAGAGAGAGAGAGAGAGAGAGAGAGAGAGAGAGATGTTATACAACAATGCAATCTGACACCTAGAGCACCTGGATTCATTACAACATACAGTATAGTTGTGGGGGGGAGAAGAAAATACAAAATGGGAATGGAGGGTGACATTAAATTACAGCCCTGATAAAGGAGGTAAGGGGTTATCATAGAGGAGGAAAGATCAAGGGAATCCAGATAAGAAGGGGGGACAGGTGGCTACAACGGACAAGATATATCAATATTGAGTTACAGAAAATGGGCCAACACACCAGATTGGTTGTCCACATGCAGCACTTTGTATTGTAAATTAGAAAAAAAGCAATCCTGTTTCCAAAGCAATTTAAGATCAACAAGGCTATAGTCCTTTGCTCCCAGAATGGCAGCAATTGAGTTTTGTCAATTTTGAGACTGTGGCATCATGATCAAAAGCATGTTGTCCTTTTGTTTTAAATGCTGGGTAAAACACAGTCAATGAGATTAATGTGATTCATTTAAATTACTTCAAAAATATTGATCTATTTTTCATGCTTACACTTTGATTTTTCTTTGGGGAATACCTTAGGGAGAACTGTCTGTTAATAATAAATTCTTGGTGGTGGTACAGAGTCCCCAGTGAACATCATTATGCTATACATGGTACAAATGCTTAATAAGAGACAGTCCCTGCCAAGACAAGGTTACAACCTGAAAAGATGATGGACAAACGGTGGGTGAAATGAAGTGTTATTCTCATTTTACAGGTTGGAAGACTGCTCTGTGGGAGAGAGCAGTGCTATCCCAGTTTCATCTCCTTTGGAAGGTTTGCATTTTGCCAAACCCCCAGCACCTGTTAGCATCCCTACATCCATCCCATGCACAGTGCACTTAGGCAGTCCCAATTTAAGAAACAGCCCTAACTCTTAAGTTTGCCACTCTTCAATATCATATCATCAGTAGTCTCTTAATTTACTACTTTAGTCTGCGTCCTATCAACACAGAGAATCCCACAGCACATTATCTGCGGAGCCATACATTTTTTTAATGGGTATATAACTCTCCAGAACTGCTTTCATGGGAAGACCAGGTAACCACATCCATTATATAAATCAAGGAAGAACTATACAATACAAGAATGAAATTCTGGCTCCACTGAAGTCAATATCAAAACTCATTCATTTCTAGGTTTTCACTCAAGATCTCAGTGTTCCAGTAGAAAGCTTTAAGATATACCTAGCACTTAGAATCATAGAAGATTATAGTTGGAAGAGACCTCGGGAGGTCATCCAGTCCAATCCCTTGCTCAAAGCAGAACCAACACCAGCTAAATCAACTAAACCAACTGAAGTGCTTACATAGCACTTTCAGTGGATCTCATGAGCACCTTACAAAGGAGGTGAATTTCTTCATCCCCATTTTACAAATGGAAAAACTGAGGCACGGACAGATTAAGTCACCTAGAAGGTCAATGGCAGAGCCACTTAGGATCACCTGAGTTCCAGTCCAGCACTCTGAACTGCAGACCAGTTGATAGTGATCCATGGAGAGAGGTGGCTGGTTACATGATGCCAGCTCTCTCTCTTGAATTCTACTTAATAAACTGCATTAAAAGATAGTGAAAATAGTCCTCAGTTTTACTACTGAGCACTGTCTCAGCTTACTCCTTTACCAGGGCAAGAAGGAAGTTACTGCCTGCCTTTTCTTGGTGCAGTATACTGCTCCCTGTGCACACAGTTCATGTAGCTGGCTGGTCAGTACAGCCAGTTGAAACAGGGTGTAGGGGGTCGCCACTGGGGCTCGTCCCTCTGCGGGGCAGTTGGGCACCCGACCGCCTCGCTACACACCCCTCAGCCGGGTTGGGGAATACCCGGGCCCGGGGTTCAAGTGCTCAGTCAGGCCTGAGCAGCGTCCGTTCAGCCCGCCTCAGCCCAAAAGCCGGGCGGGCAACACACCCACAGGGTAGGGTCAGGGGCTCAGACCCTCAAGCAGGGGCTGAACCGTAACAGGTGGGCAAGGCCCAGGCCCTGAGGCAGGGCAGGGCCACAAACACGGGGAACAGTCAGGGGCTCAGACCCTCAGGCAGGGGCTGAGCAGTACCAGACAGCGAGGAGTGACGGCGGGCTGAGGGGGAGACTGCCACCCATGGTTAAGGGTGGCAGGGGGGATGCAGGCCCACCCGCTCCACTGCGTCCCGGCCCGGGGCCCTAACAGCCGTAACAGGCCTGCTGCAGTCAGTGGGGATCCAGACCGCAACACACTGACACAGGTTCAACACTCATTCCCCGGGCCACTTCCAAACTCCCCCTCAAAGGGTACCTGGGGAGGCGTGGTGACCTCCATGGGCTCCTCCGAGTCGCTGTCTGGAGGCAGAGGCGGCAGCTCCTCGGGGTAGCCTGGACTGGGTAGGCTCGGTCCCTCTTCCTCCGGGTAGCGGGCGCAGGGCAGACTGGGAAGCTCCTCGGGGTAGCACGGACGGGGGAGGCTCGGTCCTTCTTCCTCCGGGTAGCGGGCGCAGGGCAGGCTCGGCCAGTTCCCGGGCTCCGGCTGGGTCACCGGGGCTTCCCGGTCAGGAGCTCTGGCTGTAGCCTCTGGCTCCTCCGCTGGCTCCCTCTGAAGTGAGCTCCGGGGCCGAGCTTTTATCCTTCCGGGTCAGCCAGCTGACCTCTGGGGGAGGGGCGCAGGTTTCTCCAGCTCTGCCCCCTCTTGCCTCTGGGGAGGCTCGTCCCTCTGCGGGGCGGTTGGGCACCAGACCGCCTCGCTACACAGGGTAAAGATTGTATTTTTTTTTTGAGGAAGATATTGCTCTGCAAGTTTGAATGTAAACAATCTTTCACTTTTTCAAAAATGTTGGCAAAAAGTTTATTCCAAATTTTCAGTTTAGAAAACTCAGTCTGAGCATTTTTCAAGATCTGGGAGCTGCTGTTTCTTCCTCTTTTCTCTGCTTCCCTCCTCACCTCCCTTTTTCCATTTTGCTAAATGTAGGGAATAAAAACAGGGGAAAGAAAAATGGAAGTGGTGTGGGGATTTTGTCAAAAAAGAAAAAAAATGGAAATAACTGAATATTTTTGGTTTGCAAATTTTTTTTTAAAAGGCCACTTACACTGAAAAATGTTTTCATTTGAAAATTTTGACCAGCTGTGTCGGCAATTGAAGGAGACAAAGCCAGGGCTCCTCCCACTCTTTGATGGAATAATGATGAAGTCTGGTGCAGCACAAAAAAGATGTCTGACACCAAAGCACAAGGGTCAGTTTTTTAATCCCGGTGTAAAAGTTTAAAGAGAAGCCAGGGAAGAATGTATATGGTACTTTCCACTAAAAAAACCATGAGGGAGCTGCCACCATTAGTACAAAATGGCCACTTCTCCCCAGCCATTCTAGGCATATCTCACAAAACTTCCTTGGCTCATGGAGGGCACAGTCAACTGCAATGTATAAAATCCAATCAGCCAACAATAGGGAGAAATCTCAGCCAAGCCCAGCCTTTGCTCTGCAGCCAGCTCCCAAGCTAGTTCCTCAAGCCTGCAACTTCTGCTCAGCCCCAGAGTCTGAACGCAAGATACTTACTTCCCTTCTCTGTCCTTTAGAGGCTATGCAGCCTCTACAGGCTGGATATTAAAATGGGTAACACAGTGGCCTCCACCAGCTCAATCCTCTCTCTCCAGCTCAGGAATTCATTAGCAGATTCCTTTCAATATTAGCATATTTTGATTTTTAGTGCCAAGCAATCAAAAAAGCACCTTGTCTTGGTAAATACCACACTTTAGTTTTCATTAGTTCTCTTTCAGTAAAAGTGATTAGGTAGTTCACTGACAAGGTCTTAGAAACTGCCATCTGTGGAAAGCCATCTGGAAATGGAGTGGCCAACCTGAATGAAACAAAAACGCCTTCAGTAGGTGAGGGTGTGCTGGAAATTAAGAACTGAATATAATAGCTAGCATCATTCTGTAGCTTTGTTTTACTGAACAGTTTGCCCTAAAAAGACTATTAGATTTTAATACCAGGAGTGAGAGTTTTGAACATCTACTCTGATCTGCATAACACAGCTCATAGAGCTTCACCCAATCATCCCTGCATCAAGCTTGTAACCAGATATTATTTCTTTAGGCGTTATACTTCAGACAGAGAACTCTTGTGGGTTGACATTACAATGTAAAATACAAAAAAACAAAAAACAAAAAACCCCACAAAACACACCTCACTGGCTTTTAGTAAGGTACATACACAGACAGATGGACAGAACTATAAGAGCAAGAAGCTGTTTTAAGTTCCAAATAGCTCTGGTAAAAATTGAACCAAGGCATAATTTGTAAACTTTCACACTGAATAGCTCATAAATTTTGAGTAATTCATCCAAATTTCACAAATACACCAGGGAACAGATTCTTAATTTTGTTAAGATATTAGCATGAAATATTGTGAATAAAATGTGTGTGGTGTTTGCAAATGTAAGCAGTGTCAGGAATGAGATCTATTCTGACATCTGGTGGTGAATTATGGGAATTGCAGTGAGCAGTGGAAAAATAACTTTGGGGCTGATCGATTTGCACAGGCACACCCACCGCGCCTAGCCTGAGCTCACAGCAGCCCACATGGCCACTTCGGCTGATGTGGGAGCCCCAGTTTCTATGTTACTGGGGCAGGAATGATAAAGTGATGTTACCCTGATCATGTGAATGAAGGACTATGGACATGTACTTGGCCCTTGTTATGATGGAGGGACTCGCCATCATCGAAGTAGCACTCACTGGTCAAGGGCCACACGCTTCAGAGTGCTCTGAGATTGAGAGAGGCTATGGGCAGGTCTCTATGCCTTTTGGTGAGGGACTTGTCTACGGGTCCCCCAGGCCTATTGCACCTTGCCTCTCTCCACTGTGGAACGTTAGAGCTAATTTTGATTCCCTTAGGAGTCTAGGTTCAGCCTGCTAAGCTGAATTCACTTTGGGTCTGCTGGTGTACCTGTGCCAAGGCTGCCTCCCCCCCACCACCAAGAGCTGAAACCACTGAGCACTGTGTTAAGTAGGGGTGGGCCTAAAGGCACGTTGGCGGCACCAAGCAATTTGTGCAGCTAGCAGAGCAAAGCAGCGGACTCAGCCGAGCGGTTCCTGGGTGCAGTTTGTGTGGCTGGCACAGCAGAGCAGTCTGTGTGTTGACTAGCGGAGCTGTTTGTGCTGCTGACGGAGTGACTGGCACCGCAGAGCTGTCCGTGTGTTGGCTAGCAGGATGGCTAGTGGAGTGACTGGCGCTGCAGAGCAGTTTGAGTATCGGCGAGCAGAGCGGATTGCGGTGAGGGCTGCAGTGGAACCCCACAGAGAGGCGGCGCAGTCGGCCTCGGACCACGTAAGGTGCCCCGTGCCCTACCCTCCATTTCCACCCAGGCTGGGAGGTAAGACTCTGCCAATTGACTTTTGAACTCTGCACTGACCAAGAACAGAGACTCTTGGGCTGCTGGACTTTTGAGACTATTGAGTGACTTTTTGGGGTTGTGGAACTCAAGAGCCAAAGGGAAGGCCACGGCCTATTTGCTGGGAGGGGGGCTTCTGGTTCATGGTTTGGCTTATTAACCTTGTTTGTGGTGTTTCCCCAATATAATGCCACATTGTTTCTCCCTGTTATTAAAAGGCTTTGGTACACTCAGACTCTGTGCTTGCGAGAGGGGAAGTATTGTCTCTTACAGACACCCAGAGGAGTGGTATATGGTTGTCCCAGGTCACTGGGTGGGGGCTCGAGCCGGTTTTTGTATTGTGCTATTGGAATGGAACCCCTGGATACTGAACCCGGCCCTTGTTGCTGCCAACTCTGATGGGCAGAAGGGTTACACAAATATACAAGAACATAACAGCCATACGGAATCAAACCAAAGATCTCATTTATCAACACTGAATTTCATCTGCCATTTTGTTGCCCAGTCACTCAGTTTTGAGTGATCTTTTTTCGCTCTTCACAGTCTGCCTGGGACTTAACTATCTTGAGTAGTTTTGTATCTGCAAATTTTGCCACCCCACTGTTTACCCCTTTTTCCAGATCATTTATGAATGTTCAATAGGACTTGGCCAAGTACAGAGCCTTGGGAGACACCACTATTTACTTCTCTCCACTCTGAAAACTGACCATTTATTCTTACCCTTTGGTTAAAAGATAGGAAACAGTTATCAATCCATGAGAGGACCTTCCCTTTTATCCCATGACTGCTTACTTTCCTTAAGAGCCTGTGGTGAAGGACCTTGTCAAAGGCTTTCTGAAAATCTAAATACACTATATCCACTGGATCCCCCCGTCCATATGCTTGTTGACCCCCTCAAAGAATTCTAATAGATGGGTGAGGCATGATTTCCCCTTAAAAAAAAAAGAAAATATTGACTTGTCCCCCAACAAATTATGTATATCTCTGTGTCTGACAATCTTTACTATAGTTTCAACCAGTTTGCCTGGTAATGAAGTCAGGCTTACTGGCCTGTAATTACCGGGGTTACTTCTGGAGCAGTTTTAAAAATTGGTGTCACATTAGCTTTCCTCCATTCATTTGGTACAGAAGCTGATTTAAACAAAAGGTTACAGACAACAGTTAATAATGCTGCAATTTCACATCTGAGTTCCTTCAAAACTCTTGGGTGAATACCATCTGGTCCTGGTGACTTATTACTGTTTAGTTTATCAATTTGTTCCAAACCTTTCTCTAATGACACCTCAATCTGGGACAGCTCCTCAGATTTGTCACCTAAAAAGAATGGCTCAGCTTTGGGAATCTCCTTCACATCCTCAACAGCAAAGACCGATGCAAAGACTTCATTTATTTTCTTCCCAATGGGCCTTATAGTCCTTGAGTGCTCCTGTACCATCTCGATCGTCCAGTAGCCCCACTAGCTATTTAGCAGGCTTCCTGCCTCTGATGTACCTAAAAAAATTGCTTTTACTTTGAGTCTTTGGCTGTTCTTCAAATTCTTTTTTGGCCTTCCTAATTATATTTTTACACTTCATATGCCAGAGTTTATGCTCCTTTCTATTTTCCTCACTAGGATTTAGTTTCCACTTTTTAAAGGATGCCTTTTTGTCTCTCACTGCTTCTCTTACTTTGTTGTTTAGCCACAGTGGCTCTTTTGTTTCTCGTAGTATGTTTTTTTAATTTGGAGTACATTTAATTTGAGCCTCTTATGGTGTCTTCAAAAAGTTTCCATTCAGCTTGACGGTATTTTATTTTTGGTGCTGTATCTTAATTTCCGTTTCACTGTCCTCCTCATTTTTGTGTAATGCCCCTTTCTGAAATTAAATGCTACAGTGTTGGGCCACTGTGGTGTTTTCTCCACCTCCATAAATGTAAATGTAGTTATATTACGGTCACCATTACCAAGCGGTCCAGCTATATTCACCTCTTAGACCTGATCTTGTGCTCAACTTAGGACTAAATCAAGAATTGCCTCTCCTATTGTGGGTTCCCAGACTAGCTGCTCCAAGAAGCAATCATTTAAGGTGTTGAGAAACTGTCTCTGCATCCCGTCCCAAGGTGACATGTACCCAGTTATAATGGGGGATTTCAAGTATCCCATATTGACTGAGTTTATTTTAATGGCCTCCCTGGTCTCCCTGAGCATTTCAGTCATCACCGTCCTGGTCGGCAATATATCCCTACTGCTATATCCTTATTATTTGAGCATGGAATTACTATCCATAGAGCATCTATGGCACAGTTTCGTTCATTTAAGATTTTTACTTCACTTGATTCTATGTTTTCTTTTACATATAGTGCCACTCCCTCCATCATGACCTGTTCAGTCTTTCCAATATATTTTGTGCCCTGGTATTATTACTGTGTCCCGTTGATCATTCCACCAAGTTTCTGTAATGCCTATTATATCAATAGCCTCATTTAGTACAAGACACTCTAGTTCACCCATCCTATTAGACTTCTAGCAGTGGTATACAAGAACTTTAAAAATTTGTCACTTTTTAGCAGTCTCCCATTACATGAAGTAATTGAATAAGACTTTTTTTCATTTGTCTTTCTCATCAGATCTACCTGTATTTATCATCTTCCATACTAGGACAGAGAATCTCCATTAATAGATTCTCCCATGAGGGATGTCTCTGTCTGAACTATGTTCTCCTCCGGAGCTGTCAGCTTTCCCCCAGCCCATAGTTTAAAAACTGCTCTACAGCCTTTTTAATGTTAAGTGCCAGCAATCTGGTTCCATTTTGGTTTAAATGGAGCCCATCCTTCCTGTATAGGCCCCCTCTTTCCCAAAAGTTTCCCCAGTTCCTAATAAATCTAAACACCTCCTCCCTACACCATAGTCTCTTCAATGCATTGAGACCCTGAAGTTCTGCCTGTTTATCTGGCCCTGCGCATGGAACTGGAAGCATTTCAGAGAATGCTACCATGGGGGTCCTGGACTTCAATTTCTTACGTAGCAACCTAAATTTAGCCTCCATGACCTCTCTGCTATCCTTCCCTATGTCACTGGTACGTTCATGTACCATGACCACCGCCTTCTCCTCTAGATGGACTTGTGTAGTGCTGAGGTCAAGAGATCTGCAATCTTTGCACCAGACAGGCAAGTCACCATGTGGCTCTCCCAGTCATTGCAAACTCAGCTATGTTTCTAATGATCAAATCCCCCATTACTAATACTTGTCTTTTTCTAATAACTGGCGCTCCCTCCCCCGGAGAGGTATCCTTAGTGCGAGAGGATACCACAACATCATCTGGAAGGAGGGTCCTAACTATGGAATCATTTCCCTTGACTCCAGTTGGATGTTCTCCTTCTCAGACTTTTATCCTTCTCAACAACACAGAGGCTGACAAACGGGGGTGGGATCGTTCTACTGTGTCTAGAAAATCTTATTTATGTACCTCTGTCTCCCTTAGCTCCTTCAGCTCGGTCACCCTAGTCTCCAAAGCCAGTGTGACTCAGCTGTCTCTGAGGGCCAGGAGCTCCTTGCACTGAATGCACACATATGCCACCTGCCCATAGGGCAGATAATCATACATGCTGAATTGGGTGCAATAAGCTGGATAGCCCCTGCTCTGTTGCTGGATTTCTGCCTGCATTCTCTTTTTACTCCTCCAGCTTGTTCCTTTGTTGCTGTTTTGTTTTTATCAGGGGATATTTGCAGGGGGAGGGGGAATTTGAAGCATAGCTACAATCAGAAAAGATAAGTACAAAAATGACATCTCAGTGTCTCGTATTCTTCTCCGTAAGTATCTTCCATATCAGATTTGTTCACTGGAGAATTCAAAGAAATCTTTATCTAACTGCCAGGACTGCAAGCTCAGCCTAATACTTACTGTAGCAAAATGAAAAGAGAAAAACTAGTTATGTTGTCAATCTCTTTTGTACATCACCAGCAACAATAGAGGCTCCAGATTCAGAACATAGCTGCAATTTTATAGATACAGGAGACAACTCACAATACAACCTGTTCTTTTGCCACTGCATTGGCTCTCCAATACTGACAGCAGCAAAAACTTGTCAGCAATAGCTCTAAATAGATAGGACTCAGAGGACACATTGAAGCATGGGAGATAACAAGGTGTCTTTCTGAACAGTCGTCATGTTTTAACGTTCCATACCCTCTGTGAGGGTGAGAAAACTCCTGTTCAGCACTGGATTTCAAGAAGTCTTTTTCCCATCTGTGCAAATTAGCACCAAGGAGTCCTATGTGCCCCTGCTAGCCATTAAAATTATACCAAATAAACAAACAATTTCACAAATGAATATGAAACATCTGACCCCAGAAGTAGCAAGAAAAAAAAAGTTCAACAGGTGTCATTTTCTGACAGCAGATTTCCAAACAGCTCCAGAATTTCAACTCTCGGTTATTGTTTTGACTTGTCACCTAATCATGCTCAAGCTGCTTCTCTCGTGATGTCACTCTGTGGGCAAGACGCTGCACAGCACATCAGTGGAGATACCTGTGAAACAAAACACCCTCCTCCAAAGGAACCAGGATTTCTAGAAATGAGATTATTATTAATTAGTATTATTAGGGATTGGATGAGGTGTGGCACAAGCAGAATGAGAAACAGTGCCAGACCCAAAGAATTTAGTCAAAAGAGACAAAAACAAAAAGGGTAGGAGGGAAAACAGGTACAGAGCTGTAAAGTATCTTGCTCAAGGCCATACAGCAGGTTAGTAAGAGAATCAGAAATAGAACTCAACTCTGCTAACTCCTTGTCTACAGCCCCATCCACCAGATCACACTACCTCTCAAAAGCTTTTAACATTTTTTTACCACACTCTAATTGTTACATTTTAGAGACCCAATACCTATAAAACTCGAGGACGAGATCCACAGAGTATAGCTCCATTGATTGCCCACTGTTCTGTATCCCACAGGTATTAAGGGTGCAAGAATATCCCAGAACAGCTCATGGGTTTTCTAGCGACCTCTCACAAGGGCAGACTATGCACTAATGAATTCATAGCAAACTATTCACCCAATAAATTTTGGCTATTTTCCCTGTTTGAGAATGATCCATGAAGAGATGTTAGTTTTTATTAATGGTTTCATAGTTGCTCAAAAAGCACTTTATGAGAATACAGTGCCATTCCCAGGTGTGTGAGAACTATCTGTGGTATGCGATTACTCTTGTCAGTAACATGGCATTGCTTCCATTTCCAGATTACAAGTGGGGTTTGGGCACATATGTTCCAGTGACTTTCAATCACACTCCTAGGTCAGTCAGTCATGTTGGAAAATCCCACATCAGATAATTATTGTAACCTGTCAGATGGAGCCAGCAACAACAAAGGCCAGGTTCAATAGGGGTTCCTCTTAACAATACAAGACAACCAGTTTGAGCTCCCATTCAGTAATCTGGGGAAGTGTTCCACCACCCTGGGTGCCACTAAGAGTCAATACTTTCCCTCTCACAAGCATGAAGTCTGTGTATAATAAAAGAGAACTTTTATTAAAAGGGAAAAGGGGACCCAGCATTAACTGGCAAAATACTACAACCACGATTCAAAAGCATGTGACCACAGGCAAACACTCACCCCAAAACACGTTGGGCAGTGTCCCTAGACTCAGTTTCCCCATTGTGAAAGTCTGACCAACAAATGTGCTCTTAATATGCCACTCCCTTTATCTCCACAGTACCCCACTCAGATAGTTGTCCTCAGTCAGCAAGACCAGAGTTCAGAGGCACGTTCACATGGGTTCACCTCCAACCTTGGCATTGAGCAATGTCTCTTTTACTGCTGCTACCTCTGCAAGTAGCTTACTGCTGTCACTCTCTCTCTGCCACTGCTGGCCACCACTGCCTGCTGCTACCACAGGTCTTCTCTGCCACCAATGGCCACTACTGCTGCTGCCACAGGTCTTCTCTGCCACTACTTGCTGGTCACTGCTCCTTCTGCGATGTCACACTTCGAGTTCTTAGTGACTTCTAGTGAGGTGTGTGCAGTGTCTTTCACTGCCTAAGGCTTAGCCCCTAAAGCTGCTCATCAGTGATGTCAGCTCTACTAACCAATGAATAGAAACGAGGACTCTCAACTGAATCTAAGATGGGTCACGTGTGTCCAGGACTCTAAGCAGAATCCACACCTCCAAGTGTGTGCATCCGACGAAGTGGGTATTAGCCCATGAAAGCTTATGCTCTAATACTTTAGTTAGTCTTTAAGGTGCCACAGGACTCTGACGTCTCCAAGTGTGGAACAATTGTCCTCCCGCCTCCTCTTTCACTGGGATTTGACATTCCTACCCCCTGTTTAGCAAGCAGGGTTGCCACATTCCAACTTCTTAGAACTCTGCACTACAGGTCCCACCCCAGTCACTTGGTCTCTTGCTCTCTCTACCCCCCCGCCTTCCCAATCCTTCAGTTGCTTCCTTTCTCCCCTGGATCTCACCTGCTGCCTCAGAATTGGGCTGGGAGCTGAAAGAGCCTGCCTGCCCACCCATGAGGCAGCCCCAGCTGAACAACAGGGGGGCAGATTGATGATTTTGCATGTTCCCCGCACCACTCAGCCCTCTGCCCTGGCCTTCCCAATCCCCATGCCAGGCTGGCAGGAAAGTAGGGGCAGGTGGTGGCGGTGGCATTTGCAGGCAGCAAACCCCCTGTTCTGGCACCCCTACAGACAGTAACCAGACTTCTGCCCCCTATAGGTCCCCTTTCGACCCGACTTGCTGGCCGAAAACCAGGCACCTGGCAACTCTATTAGCAAGTGAGCTTGGTTTAAGGTGACCCCATCAATCAGGGCAGGCGAAGTACCCTTCCGCTGCCCTTTACTCATACACTAAGAGCAACAGTTCATTACCCCTGCATTCAAATACCAAAGTGATTTGTGACACCAGCCAAAATTAATCACCTTGGCAAAGCAGCTCCATCTGCGGAGCACCTAGGCAGAGTAGGGGTGTGTCTGAAAATCCAGTCTGCTCCTGAAGTCTTTTCCCCCAGCTCATCACTCAATGTCAGGGGAGAGCTTATTCAGAGGCTGCTCACATCATAGGCCAGGGCAAGCACAAATTGAGGATATCTATTCACATGTAAATACCCTTATCTGCATGAAAATCTGGGCATTTAAAGGGGATGAAGTTTACCCCAGAGCAGAGGGCCAGTATAAGGCATATATGCAACACTTAAATCCAGCCCGTCATATTTTCAAGGATTCAACTGGGTTTCAGTGATCTACCTGCCTTGTGCTGGGATCCTGAATGCTCGTGTTCATTCCCAAAATACTTGTGTGAATAAAAACCAGAATGTCTGTGGACAAGTGAACCCAAAAGGTCGTGGAAAAGAGTGATTCTGAATTTGCAAAAACTGTTTCTGAATAACATTTTGCTAGCAGCGGTTATGTCCTCATACGTTTTCTAAAGAGACTGGGAAATAGGGTCAAAAATGCAGCTCATAGTCCAGTATTACTAAACATGGTGACACATGGGTGACAGCCATTCACCAAGCTATATCCCACACTAAAGAAACAAGCAAGTTATTACAGTCTCTTAACTAATTACACTCCTCCATATTAATGAGGCTGAGTTATTCATTCAGTAGCTTTTTAGAAGATATCAGTCTGAGTGAGATGATCAGATCTGGATCTAAACTTCTCTAAAGCGGGGTTGGTTTGGCTGGCTACGGAGGTGGAGTTGAGTTTTTGGTTGGGACTTGTCTCTAGTTTTTAGGGAAACAAAACTCTGGGCTCAGACCTCAATCAAAATCCCCACTAAACTTGTGTTCAGCAAAGCTCCCAATAACCCTGTTTTTGGTTCCTCTCTCCCTTCCCAGTTTGGAAAAAAAAAGATTTTAAAAGGCCTTATCTCAAAATTAGGATCCTCACTGTAGATTACACTTCAGCCACCACGCCTACAAGAAACCGACCAACTAATAATGGACACAACAGCTTGTTCACAGTGGAGCACAGAAGACGTGTATTTAGTTATTCAAAAAAAAGAACTAACATATATAAAAAACATTACATTTTGGCTGTATCCTTCCTGCCCACCCTTCTTATACTGCTTGTCTCTGTAGTTTGTAAGATCTTTAGGTCAGGGACTGAATAAAATCCCTGGCCCCACTGAAATCAATGGCAAAACTCCAACTGATTTCTAGGGATTTCTCTCTGAATCTTCCTTTATGTGGCTAATCCCTAATAGATAATTTAACAACAAGCATACCGCCTTGAGTAAACTATTTGGGGCAAGGCCCTCTTTTTCTAGCACAATGACTCAGGCTCTTAGACATTACCAAATAATACAGTAATTAACTGAGGTCAACAGCATTTTCATGATATGGTGTAGTACCACAAACACAAGATCTTACCGGAGAAGATAACACAACATAAGAGAAAATGCTTGAGTGACCAGTACAGTTGGGAGATAATTTATCAAATAGTGCATGAGAGAATATGACTAATAATTGTATATTATATGAATATTTTGCCATGGAGGCTCAATTAATAGTTTCAAATATTTTATTAGACATGATAAAAATCATTTCAGGACCTATTTCAGCAATGTTTAAATGAAGGAGGAAACCTACTGCACAATCAATCTGCTGGCATATTCACTTAGCATTTATAAATGTAACAAGTAATTTTTTCTTGGCTTCCAGAGAACACTTTGAAAGGTATTCCAGTTTATTGTGGATAACAATCTATCAGAATAAACCTGCTCAGTAAATGATGTGAATACAAATGAGGCTGCACAGGAATAAAAAATAAAAATGGAGCTTAATTACCCCAGTGATGGTTTCAGCTACTTGAAGTTTTCAAAATTAAACAAAAAATTAAAAAGAAAAGCTTCTAGAGTCTGCATTCTATTTATGTGCTTCAAATGAACATTTCAGAGAGAAAAAGACAAAAAAAAAAAAGAGAAAAGACCACAGGACATTTTTAAGGTGTTAATGGGGGCAGAGCTGGCAGCCCTGATTTAGATACTGTATCATGCCGATGCAAACCACCAAATGAAACAGTCCTGCAGGCCAAATCCTCAAGTCCTTACTCAGGCACCAGCCACCTGTCCCCTCTTAGATACCCCTTCCATTGGCTCCTTCTTTACCACATCACCTTTAAAATTCTCAACCTTGAAGGTCTGATGTAGTTGCATCTCTGACCTAAAGCCTGGATCCTGTAAGTGGGTCTGTGCAGGTGACTCCTTGCCCCCAGACTGAACCACAATGCCATATTGGCAGTCTCAGGGTTTTATTGCGAGTCTCATGGTGTCTCTTTCCTAAAGCTCTTGCTCCCCAGATTCATGTCATTACATAAGAATCTAAGCTTTTCTTATTATTTTAAATGTCAATGTTTTAAGCTGGGTCTCATTATTTGAATGCTTTGGGATGGCAAGACAGGAGATGAGTCCAATAAGTTTACACATGGGCAAGAGGGGCTTCACTTGGATCCATGGGCAAGATCAGAGTCCCACTTTTTTCATGAATCACCTCCTGAAGAGTGTGCAATCTAATTACAGACATGACACACTGAGCCCCCTCTACTCGGCCACTGATGTCCACCTGGACGTCAGCGCATCCACAATACCCACAACCATTCCTATGCCACACTTTCCACTAAGAACACATCACCCAGTTCTGGTCTGTCAAGCCACTACCCTCTCTTCAGCCCCATCTTTCCATAATGCCTATAAGTAGTGAGTCAATACACAGCATTTAAAAACAAAACAAAAACCAATGTTACTACTTCATCCTATTCCCCCCACCTCACCTTGCATCAAGGCAAGAGCCAGCAAGTAAATCCTGACCCATTGACAAAGCTCCCATTGACTTCAGTGGAGCCAGGATTTCATCCTATGTCATTATAATTTGTCTTGTAAAGCATATAACACAATTGTTGCTATATATAGCACACACACAGTAATGCTCTCCTTCAAATGATAATTTCTTTACGCTGCTGCTATTACCCACATTCAAAGCATGCAAGAGGCTTAAGAATCTCACCTTGTGTATCTTGCACCCAGAATAAATTCAGTTTTCGTCAGTGACTGAAACCATAGTACCAAAGGTCATGAGAATTGACAATTCCTTAGGGCCAGAGCTCCAACAGGGACATTCTCCACAAAGTCAGTAAAAGGATTTACTAAATCAGTGAGGCAGTACATGGACTAAGAGGAAACCAAATACAAGTGAAAAGATGTTCAGAGAATTCAGAGTAACTTGCCGAAGTGCTGCAGGAAACCCGTCACTGAGGCTGCTGAAACCACTGATAGAATATTTATGAACAGTGGCTAAATCCACATAGTGTAATTGTGATCTATGTTTTATTTACACAGGGGAGCATTGGCATTCTTTGATAAGAAGAGACCCATAATTTAAAAGTTTGTGTGTGAACTATGAGAAAAACTATTCTGAATGTACAAATATATTTTGCATAGCAGAAGGAACATTGGCATCTATTGCTACTGTTCCCTTAGGGTTCACAAGGGAAATTTTTTTTTTAAAACCACACAAGTCCCTTGAAAGAGATAAAATGTAAGTAAATAGACTGATGTATATGTGGTTGTAAGATATTGTTTCTGACAAACTAATGTAGCAGCAGTATTTTGATAAATTCTTATAGGAAGCCAAATCTGGGTGCTTCACAGTGTTTAACATAAGGCAAATTAAAGTTTGACATTTGTATGGTGTTTTAATTAATGAGAAGCTAGAGTGGAATTCTCACACAAATACTGTACATACAGAACAGCTTGACTAATACCAAAGGAGTTCATTATGACTAGTGTTGTTACACTGAGTATTAAATGAATTAACAATAATGAAGCACTCCTAATACTGTCCGATCTCCAGGTACATTTTAATGGATAAATTTCATCCCGATTAAAACTAGTAAAATTATTAATCACAAATAATAATCTAGCCTATTTAGCATTTGCTGTTCACCAGATGGTCATGAGATGCTCATGCTAGAGTGGTGTCTAGCACTGCTCCAATGAATTCCAACCTCTGCGTTGGCTCCAAGGACCATTTCTGTACATTGATGAGGAGCCCCAAACAATGGAAGGTTTCTATGGTCAGTCATACGTGGGACTGAACTGTTGCCTGGTGCTGCCCTTGATAAGCCAGTCGTCCAGATACCAGTAAACCTGCACCCTTCACCTGCGGAGGAAGGCTGCTACCACCGCCATACATTTTGTGAATACTCTTGGGGCTGTGGAGAGGCCAAATGGCAGGACCATGAACTAGCAATGTTCTCGGCCTACAGTAAAGCGGAGGAAGTGCCTGTGCGGTGGATAGATGGCTATATGGAAATAGGCGTCCATGTTGAGGGCTGCATACCAGTCTCCCGGATCCAGGGACAGGATAATGTCCCCCTTGAAACCATGTGGAACTTCAACTTTGTCATGAACTTGAGGCCTCGCAGGTCCAGGATAGGGCACAGGCCCCTCTTTGCCTGGGGGATTAGGAAATATCAGGAGTAAAAATCCCTCCCCCTTAACTCCACCAGAACCTTCTCGACTGCCCCCATGGTAAGGTGCATTCACACCTCCTGCGAAAGGAGTTGCTTGTGAGAAGGGTCCTTGAAAGGGGATGGGAGGTAGAGAACTGGAGTGAGTATCCCTTTTCCACTGTGCAGAGGACCCAGCGGTTTGTGGTTATAAGACACAAGGTACGGTGGAAACGGGATAGACGATCAAGGAAGGGAGTGGTAAGATCCTTGTTGAGGTCTGGTAGTCTGCCCTCAGGCGTGGCTTCAAGAGTTGTTTAGGTCCTTGAGGGGGTTTTGAGGACCCGTGGGGCTGCCCTGACTGTCAGGTGGCCCAATGTTTCCTGCCCCCATGCCCACGCCTTCTAAAGAATTCCTGCCTGGGTCTAGGTGGAGGGTAAAAATATTGAGGTTGCAGTCTAAAAGGCCTTCTCTGTGTTATGGGCTTATGCATTCCAAGTGAACACATAATAGCCCTAGAGTCTTTAAGGCTCTAGAGTCTGGAGTTCATTTTCTCCAAAAACAGACCAGTCCCTTCAAAGGGTAGGTCCTGGAAGGTTTGCTGCAACTCAGGTGGAAGGCCAGACACCTGGAGGCACGAGATTCGTCTCATAGCTACTCCAGATGCCAGGCTACACGCCGCTGAGTCCGCTGAATCCAAGGAGGCCTGGAGTGAGTCCTGGCCACCTTCTTGCCCTTCTCGACGAAGGCCCCAAACTCATCTCTGGACTCAGGCGGCACAAGCTCCATAAACTTAGGCATAGAGTTCCAGGAGTTCTAGGTGTATCAGCTTAGAAGTGCCTGCTGATTTGCCACCCTGAATTGTATCCCAACCGCCAAGTAAATTTCTCAGCCAAACAAATCTAATCATTTAGCCTCCTTTCCTTTGGGCGCCGGAGCTTGTTGCCCATGGCGCTCCCTTTCATTGACTGCCAACACTACCAATGAGCAGGGTTGAAGGTGGGTATACAGATATTCATCATCTTTAGAGGGAACAAAATATTTCCTCTCAACCCCCTGACTGTTAGCGCAATAGAGGCGGATGCCTGCCAGATTGTCTTGGTGGTGTTCTGGATTGTCCAAATTAAAGGGAGTGCCACTCTAGAGAGTGCCTCCACAGACAAGCTGTCCACCACAGGGTCCTCTGACTCCACTACCTCCTCTGCCTGGAGGTTCATTCTCTACGCGATGCGCTGAAGGTGGTCCTGGTGCGCTGAGAGGTCAATTGGTGGAGGCCCAGAGACTAATGCCCACTACCGCCTCATCAGGCGAAGAGGACGAGGAAAGACCTGGAGCCATGGCTTCCAGGATCTCGTTCATCTGCTGTTGCTCGAGATCTGCTCCAGTGGGAGCTGCCGGGGGTTGAGATGGTACTGCTTCCATGCCTCACGGGGGTGGGCGACTTAGAGGCGCCTTGGGCGCTGTTGGCTCAGAGGTATGTCTTGAGGTGTCTGATGGAGCCCCCTGAGCCTGGTGGTAGGCCCATGGGGTCCAAAAGGGCCATTAGCCCAAACCTTGTCCCAAGTCCTGGCCAACATCTCGCCACTGGCCATCGGCCTCGTTCCCCACATAGGCTACTTGGTCCAATCTTGAGCCCGCCTCCGAGTGTGAAGACCAGGAGGCTGAGCAAGAGGGCCATGGTGGGGCTGAGCAGACATACGAGGAGCCTCCATGTCTGGGTGAGGAGCGGTGCCGAGCCACTGGCGATCGCTGACACGGAGACGTTCGCCAAGGACTCAGGGATCGGTGCCTGGATCTGGAGTGGTACCAGCTCCAGTGACGAGAGGCAGATTGTAACCTCGAAAGGGGAATGACATTGGTCCTGGTGCCTGGAGGTGTTCCGGTACAGTGAACGATGCCTGGCGCAGCGCTGGGAAGATGACCTCGCCCTGGAGTCTGCACGGTGCCAAGAGGTGGACCGGCGCCGGGACTGAATCTGGGACCGCAACTGGTGCCGCAGCTTAGGCTGTGGAGCAGGGGCGTGGAAGAGGGCTGGTTTCCCTCTGAACTGCACCGCTCCAGTTGGAAGTTGAGTCCCTGCCGGCTACGTCAGGACAATGAGATCTTGCGCTGCCACAAATGTGTCCAGTGTTGAAGGCAGGCGGGGCTCTACCAACACTCAGGGTGGGGAGCCCAAGTGCATCAGACTTGATGGCAGATCCTTGGGTGCCAGAGTCGATGGTGTCATGGACTGAGCCAACAGTCTCAGTCGGTCCACAGTGGGACGCAACTCCGTCTGTACTTGTCCTGGCAGAAGCGGGGGAGCCATCTTGTTCTGCTTCCGTTTCTGCTGCAGGTGGGAATAGGAATGGTGCCAGTTTGCAACAGCAGTCTGCGGCGCCGATGGTTCCCAGTGTGCCTCCCCCAGGCCCAACTTCGATTCAGATGTGGGTACTGCTGCCGGAGCACTGAGTACCAATGCACTGGGAGCGAAGTCTCTACTTGCCACTGGTGGCGCCAGGCTGAGACCGCTTCCATGAGGGGCTGTTTCAGCCTGAAGTCCTGCTCTTTTTGGTCTGGGGACGAAAACTTTTGCAGATTTTACACTTATCTGCTTGGTGACTCTCACTCAAACACTTGAGACAAGAGTCGTGTGGGTCGCCCATAGGCATAGGCATCCCACAAGATGTGCAGGGCTTAAAGCCCGGTGCCTTGGGCATTAGTCCACAAAGTCCATAAGGGGAGAGGGGAAGAAACCCCTACCCTCGAACAACCTATATACACTATATAACAACTAACTTTAACTATTAAACTACACTAAACTATAAACAACTGTAAACTTTAAAAGAAGTTGAATCGCTAGGGAGAGTGGAGAGCAGCAGGGCTGAGCTCCACAGTTCCAACGACCGTCACGGGCGGTAAGAAGGAACTGAGGGAGATGCCGGGGGTATATATCCAGCGCCATAAAGACGCCACTCCAAGGGGTTCCACAGCCAACCCAGTGGGTGTTGCTAGGGTAAAAGTCTTCCAACGATTGTGCACGCAGCGTGCACACACCTAACTGGAATGCATATGAGCAAGCACTCGAACTACTAAGTAGAGACGACCCAGGGGATCCATGTGACCTTATGTAGCCCTGAGCCCTATCCCAGTGGGCACCAAGAGGTCACGGGGTCACAGATGACTTCACATTTTATGCAGGAAAACAATTTATGTACATTTACAAAGTCCTCCGCTATCCAGTTCCTTGCTTTAAGCAATTGGTACTGTAAAGGATGGGCTCAATGACTGCACTGCAGTCACTTACCAACCTTCCTTGTTTGAGGCAAAAATAAATGAAGTATGTTTTGAGGGAAAACTTGAAAGATCAAGTGAGTGGGTGCAATGCACACCTGGAGAGCGAGGGACACCTGGCATAGGAGGCACCATGGAAAGAGACATGCAGATAGGAACATGAGAAGGAAAACTGAGAAAAGATTAGTTGGCAGATAGAACTGGCTAAAGGGACAAGAAGTAAGAAATGGAAGCAGAGATGTGGGACACGGTTGTTTAACACAGTGATTCTCAACCAGGGGCACAGGAGTATATCAGTTCATGTAGATATTTGCCTAGTTTTACAACTGGCTACATGAAAAGCGCTAATGAAGTCAGTACAAACTAGAATTTCATAGACAATGATTTGTTTTTCTGCTCTGTGTACTATACACTGAAATTTAAGTACAATATTTATATTCCAATTGGTTTATTTTATAATTCTATGGTTAAAAATGAGAAAGCACACAATTTTTCAGTAATAGTGCACTGTGACACTTTTGTATTTTTATGTCTGATTTTATAAGTTTAAGTGAAGTGAAACTTGTGGGTGGGGTACACAAGACAAAAATCAGACCTGTTGAAAGGGTTACAGTAGTTTGGAAATGTTGAGAGCCACTGGTCTACAGATTTCAAGGTGAGCACAAAGCCAAAATTTGAGGTGAAAGCCCAGGAAAACACAATAGAGGGCTTCATAGAGGGGAGTGATGTGATCATAGCAGGCTGGTGAGAAGGAGGATTCTAGGCAGTTCAACATTCCATTCACTTCCTTTGTATTTCTGGGAAGTTATATTATTCCAGTCACTGACAAAAAAAGGTGAAATCATTTCACATTCAGAAATTCATATCTGAAATATAACCAGGATTTTATGTCTTGTACAACACTGAATAAATACAGTTCAAACCAAACATTCCTTTAAAATACATTTTTAAAAGCAGTGTAATTCTGGGTTGTCCAATAATTGAATACAATGGTTTCAGGAGGAAAATCAGAACATTTTCTCTTATGGGTGTTCAAAATGTATCTACTGACTCTGCAGAGATAGAAAGTCTCTTCTGAAAGAGGATTTATGGCTATCTTCAAAATTCTATTATAGCCAGACAGTTACCAAACTACTTGCATAGCAGCACCTAATATATAAAAAATCATGCAGAATAGTAAATTTTGTTCTTTTTCTACACAGAGTAGTCTGATTGATTGTATCCTTTTGCTGTTCACATTTTTTATTTATATGGTCTATGGTATTCAGGACACAAAATACTTTTTGGAGTTAGTTGTAAAATATTGTTCTGCTTTCAGACTTGTTAGACTTACTAATACCTTACAAAATAGTGATATGCAATATAACTAAAGCTACATAGCTTTACTTTTCATTAGCTAAAATACCAAAGGAGTTAAATTTTACACTGTAAACAGAAAATAGCAGGGCTCATTCTCATTTCTTTTACACTGGCAATTCCACTGAGTTAATGGAATTACAGCAGTGTAAAAGCTAGTATAACAGATAGAAGAATCATGCTCTGTGGTATATTTGTGATTCTGCTATCCTTACTCACATTGAATCTTACCCCATGAGTACTCCATAAGTACATCCATTGAACTAATTAGTGCTATTTGTCGAGAGCAAGTTAATACTGAACATGAGTAAAGGTATCAGAATATGGCCCTTAGAGAATACACTGTATAATAAACACAATTACTGATTCTCACTTCCTTGTGTAATGTGTTTCGCTTTTTGGCTAAAAACTTTTTTGCGATGCATTTACAAAGCAAATCATGAGAGAGGGGTATTCGCCTGTCACCACAGGTTCTGGCCTTGGTCACAAGTTTGGGGATCAAATCTTGTAGTCCCCACTCAAGTCAAGCTCTCATTTAAATTAATGATGATTGCAGGAATGGGCCTTGTCACAGTGTTCACTCACCACTTGTGGTGCCTCCTCCTGGCAGTTCTGGGGATTGGCTCCACCAGGCATTGCACCCTTCCCTGGTGGCATGTCTCTGGTCACCCTCTCGCCCTGCAGACCCCTCTTGTGCCAAGAGCCTCAGTCTACTCTTCATGACTCAGCCTTCAAGCTGAGTCACCACATATGCCCTCCCACCCTCCTGGGGTAGATGCAACAAAGTCTTTCCAGGACTCCCAAGCAGTCTGCGGTCCTCTGCTGGACCTGTGCCCCTGCCCCAGTGGTTGGTAGGGGAACCCAGGCCTGCTGTCTATGCCATGTTCCAGCTCAGGGTCCTCTGGTTAGCAGCCAAGCTCTGCACTCCTATTCCTTGCTGCTATTCCCCTGAGTCTTCTCCTACCTTCTCCCAACCTCAGGGTTTACCAGCCTATCAACTCCCTTCACTCAGGAAGTGACTGCAGCCTACTTCCCTGAAGAACCTTTCTGTTGCCAGCTACCTGGCTTTATACTGGCCCCACCTCTTCCTGTCCAGCTAAGGCAGCTTCAGATTAGTTCCCTGCTCCCTGGCTCCTCCTCCAGATCATCCTGTAGAATTAACTGGCCTGCCTTGCCATCTTAAACCCTTCCAGCCCTTGGTGCTCTGGATCCAGATCATGGTGAATATTTATATAGACCATAGAAGCAACTTATACTTTAAAACCATCAGCATTTGTCATAACAGGACACCTGCCCCAAAGTATGCCATCTTAATTAGCTGAGAAGCAAATTTTCATGAAAGTATAGGAATTTCTATACCGGACTAGATTTATGTTTCATGTCATCTTCATCAGTGGCTGGTACCAGATATTTCAGAAGAAGGCAGCCTCTACTTTGTCCCACCAGCACAGAATGCACCTAGACAGTTGTGTAAAACTGTGGGGGAGCATATTCCTGTGTCAGGTCTGGGTCACAGCTGAGAGTGCCAAATGGAGGACAGACTATCAGAAAATAGGTTAGACACCCCAACTGATGATATCTTCCATCATCAGATTTCACCAAGCCAGTAACAAAAGTGTACTCTACTCCCGGGCTACTGTATTAGCTTTATCATGGAGTCACAGACAGTCCCCTTGGGCATTCCAGCCTATCTCCCAAACTGGACATCATGATGAAAGGTTATTAAAACCAAATTTACCACACATTAGGTTCTTCCAAGCCCAGGGGGCCAGTCATTTACTGAGATCAGTGGATGCTCAAGGACCTTACACCACATACAATCCCATAGCCAATCATTTAGTGGACTAAAGATTAAGAATAAAAGTGTTACTAAAAGGTCAAAGCAGATAAAATACATTACAGCTGGATCAGCGTATGTAGTCCAAAATGATAGCAGGGATGTTAACTCTGCTAGTTTTCTATAAGCCTCTCTGGGTTGCCCAAATAGTTTTGGGGAACCACAGTCCTTTTGTTCAAAATTTTCCATCAGAATTTGCCCATCCAGAAATGGGGGTAGGAAAGAAGTGGCCAAAGGCCTTTGTTCTCTTTTTTATACCTTGACCTTTTTTGCTGGAAAAATCCTGGCTGTATCTGGGATCTGGCAGTTCCATGGCACACATACTTTGCCATCAATCCTTAATAGGATTGTCAATTTCAGTTTGCACCTTTTGTGCGCGAGCTGTTTGCGACATCTTCAGGAATGACGTGCAGAGGCTCTTGTTTACAGTTCCTTTGTTATTCCTGAAGAGCTAACCTGTGGGCGTCTCAGATGTTCGAGTTACAAACATATAGCAACATTTTATAACCCCACACACCATGTAGGTATACACACTGCAACAAGATAAAAATGCTCAGCAGGTTACAACTTTTCCAATGATACCTCACAAGGCATACTTTGTACAAGGTCTGTCACAATTTTATAACACTGGTGATCATATTAGGCTAGACCAGGGGTCGGCAACCTTTCAGAAGTGGTGTGCCGCGTCTTTATTTATTCACTCTAATTTAAGGTTTTGCGTGCCAGTAATACATTTTAATGTTTTTAGAAGGTCTCTTTCTGTAAGTCTTCAATATAGAACTAAACTATTGTTGTATGTAAAGCAAATAAGGTTTTTAAAATGTTTAAGAAGCTTCATTTAAAAATAAATTAAAAAGCAGAGCCCCTCAGAGTGGTGTCCAGGACCTGTGAGTGCCACTGAAAATCAGCTTGTGTACCGCCTTTGGCACCCATGCCATAGGTTGCCTACCCTTGGTCTAGACTATTACTTTCCCCTTTAAACAGCATCACATACTGTTTCTAGATTTGTGTGTTCATCTTATTGCTTCATGTACCAATATTAGTCTCTCTCAAGTCTTCCTGTTGATGCTGCTTTTCATATCAAGCCTGACTGGGCTTCCCACTAAGTTAAAGGGTACCTTGCCGAAGTAGTTCCTCCAGTTGTTGCCTGGCACAGAATGCCTTCCGAAAAGAGTCGACAGTGGGGCAGGGGGCAGAGGGCAGGAGAAGAGGTGGTTGCAGGTACAGAGGGGAGAAACTTTTGTACTTTTGCTGTAGTGGTTTTAAAATATCAATAGATTTAAAAAAAACAAATAAATTTGTGAGGTGAGAGGTACAAGGAGAAAGGAACAGAAAATAGCCAAGGGAAGGCAGAGAAAAAATTCAGAGACACAAATTGGATAGGCAGAAAGATGAAAGCAAAGAAAACGTGTTCTGATCCCTTCCTCCTGTTTCAGCCTTACCTTCCCTCTACCTTTTCTTAATGGATTGTCCTGGTTTCTCTCTCTCTCTCCTTGTCCATTCTACCCTTTCCTTTCAGAAAATTCTACTTCTGTGGTTTTGCTAATCTCTCTGGCATTAAGAAAAGTTGCCTAATGTACCAGATATTTTACTGCTAAAACTCTCCTAGGGAGGTTACATGCTTGACTGGTTTTCCTAGAGACCACTACATCAGCAAATTATTAGAAAAATAATTACTGTACAGTAGAAAATATATCAACTTTGACGGATGAAAAAACATCAACACTGCTTTACACCTGTATGTTTATCAGGGCTTGATTATAATATTCTTCCTTTTTCATTCATAGTATAACAGACTCAAAATGCTTTGGCCTAGTCTCATGTCCAGACTCCAAAAAGGTATGTTGACAAATCAGAAAGAGTTCAGAAAAGCGCTACAAGAATGTGCAAGTTCTTGACAGCATTACATTGACAGACTAAAGAAGTTTGATCTATTTAGTTTATCCTAAGAAAGGTTAAAAGTGACTTGATCTCAATCTATAATTACCTATATGGGAATATTTCTCATAATAGAGGTTTATTTTACCTAGCAAACAAAAAAACAAGGATTAGCATCTAGAAGCTAAACCTTGACAAATTCAGACTAGAAATAAAGCACAAATTAACAAACAAGGTCATTAACATAAAGATGTGGTAGATTCTCCATAACTTGAAGCCTTTTATATCAAACATGGATGTCTTTCTAAAAGATCATTTCTGGTTGAGTATAAACATATTTGCTTGATGCAGAAATTAAGAGAAATTCTATGACCTCTGTTATAGAGGAGGTCAGAAGAGATGTTCAGAATGATCCCTACTAGCTTTTAAAACCAGGAATAAAGTTAATGACTTCAATAGGAACAAGAGTAAGCCCTTTATAGTTAACAATGTTAACTAAAGCCCGGATTCAAAAAAGCAATTAAGCATGCACATAATTCAGTACATGAATAGGCTTACTGATTTCAATGGAATACCTCAAGTTAACACCAACAACAACCACCCCCACCACCCTACAGACTCCATCTTCAGAGGCACTGGGCTGTTCCTAGTCAGAAACAGTTCTGGCCCCATAGAGCTTACAAATTAAGTAGACACAGGGAAAGGATGGGAGAAAGGAAGCATCATCATCCCTACATCAGAGATGTGGAGCAGAGGCATGGAGTGCTTAGATGGCTTGCTGGGGTCACACAGGAAGTTAGGAGCAAAGCTAGAAATTGAATATTGGCCTTCAAAGTGCTAGTCTGGTGCTTTAATAACAAAACCAGATTTGTGTTCCACGGGTGACTAAGTGCTGGAGCAAACATACATACGCACCAGGTTTATCACAACCCTTTTGAGGAAGCTCATTTTTTGACATAGAGGTTTTTTTTTAATGTAACAATGTAGTTCTAACTAGGCTTCTTAGAGGTAGGAAGTTTCTAGAAGAGAATGAGCATTATAGCACCATAGTTTATGAAAAAGAGGGTTTAACTTAATAGTAAGCTTTGTTTTTGTTCGTGTTCAGAGTTTCATAGATTGAAGGAAAGATTCGAGAACTGTCAGGAGTGTTCTTGATTTAAGAGCATAATCCAAATTCAATGCGTGATGCAGGATCACATTTTCATAGCAAAGTGCTATATACGTAAGTTCAAACTCTTCAGGACAAATATTGAATGTCTATTTAATGGTGCCCCTGTCTCTAAAGACAAAATGCATCCTTTGGGGTATTTGAACAAACAAGAACAGTAAATCCTGTTCCCTTCTTTAGTCATGCACACAGGACAGACTTAAGCACCCATAAACCCTTACTAAGCCTTTCTTAGGTAATGCAGTCCTTTACATGCACCACTGGGATGACACAATATAAATCTTCAATTGCATTACACTCTGCATTCAGCTCATATACAGGGCATGCTAAGTTTTATCAAAACAGGTTTTCTGCTATGATGATGATGATCTGAACCATGAAAGAAATATTAGCACTGTCAGTTTCCATTCCAGACCGGAGAATGAACATTAACTGGTACTGCCCTGTAGTCCTAGACTTTACAAAAGAGTAGAACTTGAAGAGGCTTAGTACCTTTAGGAAATGGCTATTCAGTGATACATCCAGGGTGACTGGATTTCACTTATTTAACATTAAAAACACTCACAACAAATCACAGTCCGACGTTGTGTTTCATCAAATTTAAATGAAGAATGCTCATGACAAAAGAGTTAATGTCCTCATGACGTGCGCACTTGAGCATATGAAGAAACCAACACCTCCAAACTTGGCTGCTTACAGTTAAGCATCTAAGTCCATATTTAGCTCCAACTGAAAAAACACATTGATTAGTCAATGCTCAGGGTAATTAACAGTTCAAAATTCCATTGTAATCATACTTGTTTGTGTACCTCAGAACACCACTTTAAGGCATGGACATGCAGGGCTACATTCACAAAGGTACTTAAGTTACTGAGTCACGGTTTTAGTCATCACTGAGATTCACAAAACTCCTGTTCAACTGCTGCTTAACCCTGTAGGTGCCCAAACACACTCAATGACAATGTTTTAGCAGTAAAAGCTACCTAGGTCCTGACGTTTCTGCCTCTGAATATGCACACTACAGCCTCACTCTAAGCATCCAGACACCAATCTCCCTCAACTGCCAGTACAATGCATGGACCAGGGGAAGATAGGCACTCCTCTGCCTAATTCATGTGGGGAGCCTGATCCAGTAGGCATGCCCAACTCCAGCTTCCACAAGCAAGACAGAGGGAGCCCCCGCACTGGAAAATCCCATCGCCCCGTGGCTCAGGTACTCACTTGAGAAGTGGCAGATTCTATTCAAATCCTCTCTCCTCCTCAAGTGGATGAAGGACTTGAACCAGGGAACCTCCCACAACCTGGGCAAGAACCCCAACCATTAGACGAAAGGTTATGAAGGAAGTGGTTCGCCTCCCACACTTCTTGCGAACAAAAAACCATCTTAGGTGACTAACTATGAAGGGTTCATAGCTGAGAATTGCAAAGATTGATAGGACCCTATCTCCATGAGAGGGAAAGGGCTTGGGTCTGCACAGTATCGCAAACTATTTAAATTTAAGCAATTTTCTTTTCAGCCTTATAGTGCCTTATGAAAATCACATCATTCATTAACAAGAGACTTTTCAGTTCTCTTTACTTATCAGATGTGAACATTGTTGCATTGTATTATTCAGCAATTAAAAATCAAGCATTTAAAGGCAATTCTGTTCTATTTCAACTTGATAGTCTTATAAAAAACAGCAACTCTCACTCATTAAAGTATAACAAAAGTCAATGAAAAAGTTTTTCATTTTATCTAAATACTATTCATCTGTATTTCTTATTTTACTTTAATAACCTTTCATTTAAAGCCTATCAGAATAATATCTAGGTTTTTAACATCATTACAAAAGAACTAAAATGGATTCAGGTCCATAATATCCTTTTCCTTTAATTTTTGTAGAACAATCTCATTTTAATATCGCACCTTATTCAATCCTTAATACCAGTTTTTCAAAACAAACCAACTTGTATATCAGATAGATTTAAGTCACTAAAAAAAGAAAAATTATCCATGTAGTTTTAAAATATAGAATTTGGGAAATTATAATTTTTCTCTTTGTTAAAGATGAGAGTAAATGTCTCTCTTTTGCAGGTGCCAGGTTAAAAACAAACTGCAGCACTGAGAACAACGCTTTATCAAATCAAAATTGTTTTAAATCACTACTAATTCATGTTTTGTATGCCTTAAACTTCTGTTAATTGAAAATTAGTTTGTTTCTCTTTTCAGAGCTATTCACAATTAGCTATTCACTAATTTCAAGTCTTTAAATATACCCTTCTCAGTTTTACCATAACAGGCCCAGTCTAAACTAAAAAGGGTTTGCCTGTATAGTTCTGTCTGTATCGTATTATGCAATGTTCCTATAACTGCATTGGTCCCAGGATATTTGAGAGACCAGGTGGTGAGGTAATATCTTTTATTGGATCAACTTCAGTTGGTGAGAGAGACAAGCTTTTGAGCCACACAGAGCTCTTAGTCAAGTCTGGGAAAGGTATTCCCAGGCCACGTCTACACTGCCACTTACCTCGGTATAACATACCTCACTCAGGAGTGTGAATAAGCCAATCCCTGAGTGACGCAAGTTACACCAACCTAGGCCCCAGTGTGGACAGTGCTATGTCAGCAGGAGAGTTTCTCCTGCCAACATATCTATCACCTCTTGTGGATGTGGATTAATTATGCTGATGGAAGAACTCTCTCCAGTCAGCATAGCGTGTCTGAAGATGCTCTACAGTGGCGCAGATGCATCTGTGCAGATGCAAGAACCTAGAACTTCTAGTGTAGACTAGCCCTCAGTCACAGCAAAATGCAAGGTGGAACCGATTGTTTAGAGTAAACAGTTATCAAATATTGTAAGGGACCATCCAATGTAGAGTGGCCCATTAACACTTCTGCATGCATAGGACAAAAAGAAGGGGTTAGCAGGTTACAGATATGTGGGTCCCTTACAATATTTGCTAACTACTTATGCTAAACAATCTGCTCTGCCTTGCCTTTTGCTGTGATACAGAGAGCACCTTTCCCAGACCTGAAGAACAGCTCTGTGTGGCTCGAAAGCTTGCTCTCTCTCACCAACAGAAGCTGGTCCAATTACCTCACCCATCCAACACAAAAAAAACAAAAAACAAAAAGTGGAACCAACTACAACAACTCCACCACCCAGACCACCTCCAGGAGAAACTAGGACACCAGGACCCACCACATGGACACTACGCAACATTCCAACTTCATCAATTTGTCAAAACTACTTTTAACTCGAGCTGAATTATCTGTATTCTCCAAGGGAATAAACTTCTGCCCCATCACAGAACCTGATCTCATATTAAAATGAGAAGTCCTAGAACAATTTTCCCACTAACTCCACCTCAAAGACTTCTTTACAATGATGACACTACCCAGAATTACCATGTCCAAAACAGCTGTAAAGAAAAAGAATCAACTGACTGGACACTCCACAACAGACAAAGCCACACTTTTGACCATTGCATTGATTTCTTCTGGAAAAAAATTGACTGAAATCCTTAAACATCACAATCTCTCTGCTGACAAGAGGACAATCCAACCATCAGACAGCGATCAAACCAGCAGACAGAGAGAGTTCCAGTTGTCAATTGGAAGGACTAGGTTAATGAGTCCAATCAACAACTCTGACACCACCTACTACAAAGAACAAACCACAGTTTACCCATGAATTTAACAATATCATCAAATCCTTCCCCAAACAATTCCAAGGGCAACTCTACACCCTCATCCCACACAGACCCAACCCAGAGACCTTCTGCATGCTTCCCAAGGTACACAAACAAGAGAACCCAGGCATACCTATCATATGTAGTCACAGCACTCTTGAGAAGGAATTTTGGAAACTACCCTCAAACCACTAACCACACAAAGGAGCAGCTTCCTCCAGAGACACAATCGACTTCCTCAAGAAACATTAACAATCTCCCTCAGAACACAATCCTTGCTACCATGGATGCCACATCCCTAAACACCTACATCCCTCACAATGATGGCATTGTTGCCTGCCTCAAATATCTAAATTACAATGGACAACATTCAAATATCCTCTCCAAATATATCACTAAACTAATCCATCTTGTCCATTCCATAACAAATTTTACATTTAACAAAACACTTTGTCCAAGCCCTGGGAACAGCCATCGGTACTAAGATGGATCCCCAGTATGCCAGCTTCTTCATGGACCACCTTGAGTAAGATTTTTCGGGACAAATGCACCATGAAACCAATGATATACCTGTGATACAGGAATGATATTTTCATTTCCAGTATGACTTCATTTCCATTTTCGATTTCCAGTACGACTTCAACAACTACCAGCCATCCATTAGACTCTCTAGAACATTCCTAGACTAGCATCAATTTCCTGCATACCACAATCAGGAAGCATGTTTTCTCTTAGGCAGAGTTACAATTTGTAGTATGGCATATAAACTTAGTTTAGATTTGAATTAGCATAACTACAGATGAGACTATAGCACAGATTTTTTTTTCTACTTGTGAATGAAACAATTCATGCACCTAGCTTACTCCTGGTATTTCAGATCAGTAGGAGACTAACAGATTTTGACATAATAGATTAAATACCTTATTAAAAGACAACTTCTTCTAGAAAGGACACTACAGCATCAGCCACTCACCACTTTTTGGTGATTTAATGTCTTTTTCAACGAGGTTCAGTGGAGAAGGACATTAAACAGTTGTTGCCAACACAGTTCAGAGGTTATCTGATCTCAGTGTTAACATCTACAGTGGTTACTATTAATATCAATATTGTCCACAGTTACAACATTGCAACAAGGATTCTCAGATATGGCCATTATTCTCTGTACTGAAAAGAGGAGATAAGTACAGTTTCTTAGATCGCATAGGGGATAAAACCTGATTTTTTTAAAAGGTGACCAGCACACTTAAGAGGTGCTCCTGTATTCTTCAAAATAGTTTGATTTGTTTAAGCAATAAGACAGATATTTGATAAAACAAGCTCATACTCTAAACATTGTTGTCCTTTGCCTTGCTCAGTAAAGTTAAGAAAAACCAATGAAACCTCTCTAGTTTCCCTCTCTTTGGCATGCAGTCCAAAACTGAAAAGTGCGAGGAAAAATCCTCAAAATGCATTATTGACTTTGTCCTCCACCCAAAGAAGGTGCACTATAGGGAAGCAGGAAAAAGATTTGTTTACTTGTATAATATTGTTCCTCAGTAACGCAAACCTGGCAGCAATAGCTCAGGATCAGAGTTTCAAGCTCAGAGCAGGTCAGTTTTCCTAATTCAAATCAGATCACACCAGTTATAATTCACCTTGTCCCCTTCAGATTTATTCTTCCCTGTTTGAGACACACTTCTGTTGGAGATAGAGCAAATTGACCACCGGCTGTTTAGATCCCTGAAACAAGAAGCATAAGCCAAGAGTCTCTTGGCATGAGAAATAATGTGAAGGTTAAATAAATATGGATTTTAATTTCATTTGAGTAATCTGTTTAAAATGGTTTTTACACAGAACAAGAGATTGTGACTTATCAGGGTGATGTATTAGACAGGGAGGCAGAGCAGTCAACTACCTACTCATACAATCTCTCACAAACAAGCTGCTCGATTCATTTCTCTTTTGTGAGCAACTTTTCATTACCAAAACATAACTCCATACATATGGCATGTATACAAAGAGGTTAATAAGAGAGTTGTGCAGAAGTTATTTGTACATTGCTGGAAAAAGCATTATTAAACATCAATGTTAAATTAACTGCCCCCAAATGACAAAACGCTACAAAACTAGCACTAAACATAAGCAACGTACGCTCTGATGCGGACCTACATCAGTCAGTTTATTCTGGAAACAAAAGGGGGAACTGCTACAGAAATGCCTCAGTAGTTTCCCATAACAGTTCACTGATGTCAGTACCAAATCCTCATAAAAGCCCCCACAGGAAAAAAAAAAAAAAGACTATTTACTTTGATGGTCGATGAACTGCTTTGTCTAAAAACACTTTGTGTCTTTCGCTCTTTACACAGCATACATAATATGAAGGAACTGCATGGGCACAGTGGAATCTAAACAACTATATACAGTATACAAGGCTTAGCTATTTCCACATTGCTGCTCCAACTGGGTTCTGGGGGCTTCAGAAATACTGAAAACAGCCCACTACCAGGCTCACAAACTAAAGGGATACTACCCAGTTCCTATACACTGGCCTGATTCAATATTTGCTACAAAATGTCAAGTCTTTCTTAGTGGCATACTAAATTCTTGTGTGGTTATTAAAAAAAGAAAGGAAAGAAAAAAAGCTTGCTCCAGCTTTTAACCTTTCGATTGTAGCCACTTTTAAAGGGACAATATCTGTCCTCATAATAAAGGCTCTGCTAACATTCTGAAGGTTCAGGTAACAAAGACACCATGGAATTCAGACAGCTTGCCTTACCACTTAAAGTGGATTTAACATCATCTGGCTCCTTTCCACATCTTACATGTGGCTTCTTTAAATCACTCAACTATAGTTTTAATTAGCAATGAGCCCTAGCCATGAAAGGTAGATTAAATGGATGGATTTTGATCTGAAATTCCTTCAAGCCTATGGATGTCTGGATTTAGGGTTTTGGTTCAGGCAATTAAAACTGGAGGTGGGCCTAACTGAAATAGTGTAAGTGCTATATGCCTTTTTGCTGGTTGCTTCAAAAATCACCCTGTATCTTAAAGATGGGAAGCAAAGGAAAAACAACAGGCCTTGAGCACTTTCCCCTGCCTTTTGTATAATGTAGAAAGTAGTGTTGAAAGTTTTCTACATTTAACTTGTGTTTTTACATTAGAAATTCAAGTTTGCTCCTTATCTTGTATCCTGCTAGATTTGCATCTTGTTAGCCAGTGTCTCTCACTTTCCCCTTTTTTAATGTAGGGGTTACCTAAAAGCTGTGAAATTCAAGGACCAGGCTTGTCCACCCTGGCTGTCCACATCTTGGCTTCCCTCCCACTTGTGGTTGTGATTGTGGTCTGGGTTTACTAGCAGCATAATTGGGATCCAGTCATAGGTTAGCAAGGGTATTAATTATGGAAGTGCTTCCTGATATGTTCCAAACTATGCCTGATCCTCTCTTGGGAATGGGTAGGAATTTCTCCTTTAATGCTGATTGGCTTTAGCAGCTGCTCCTTCCAGAGAGCATCCAGTAGCTGCAATGGTAGGTGGGTCCAGCAGACTGCTGGGTATTTTTTTGTCTTTATTACATTAGTGATGTTAAGACAATTGGTCAGCTTTTTGTGGTAATATGGCACATTGTAACCATAACTGTATCCCAAAACCAAGCACAGGGCCAGGTCCAAGTGGCCATTAAACTCAGAGAGTGGGCTTTTATATTAAGCACAGACTGGAAGCATTCCTTATTCGTGCCCAACTTCACACAAGAGACTCCTTGGACATTTTCAGGTATGAGCTCTGTTCCATTTGGCAGGGGACATAGAGAGTTCCACTCTTGTTTTGGAGCCTGCTATGTCCCTAGACTGATAGAGTAACTGTTTTGAACTACTTGGCATGCTGGGTAAATCCGTGGGATTATGTAGGTGCTGTTATTAGGTAATAAATTATGGTCACTTTGCTTAGACCAGAGGCGGGCAAACTACGGCCCACGGGCCACTTCCTTTTCCTGTTCACTAAGCATCAGGGAGTCCTGTGTTACCTACGGGCTCCTTCCGAAGTGACTGTGGCCTACCCCATTCCCTCCACTCATCTTGGGGAGTACAAGAAATCAAGTAATTTTAGTGAATTTGAATCAGCTATGTACAGCTTTATGGAGTCAAGTGATGTTCAGCTCAGGGTACTATGGGGATTAGCAAATGAATTTACTGAACCATTGAAAATTGAGAACATGGAGAGCTAAAAAGGTACCACAAGATGGAGGGATGGGGGAACAAATGTGGTATAAAAAGGTGTGTCTGCACATTATTTTCCAGTAAGTGCAACATCCTATGCTAGAAAACAAATCCAATTGGATCATCGTATTTCCATTGCCAGGAATATGGATGGTACACTTTGGCGTGAAAACAAAGCTAGTAAGATTTTAGTTCAGGTTATATGGTGTATAATCAGTTGAACTTGAGCTCCCAATGCAGCACTATGTCAGACGGGCTAATAAGATCCTTGGATGCATAAACAGGGGAATCCTGAATAGGAGTAGAGAGTTTATTTTACCTCTTTAGCACTGGCATTATCAGTACTATTACTACTTGCTGGAATATTGTTTCTAGGTCTGGTGCCCACAATTCAAGAAGGGTGTTGATAAACTGCAGAGGGGTCAGAAGAGCCACAAGAATGATTAAGAATTGGAAAACATGCCTTATAATGACAGATTCAAGGAGTTCAACCTGTTTAGTTTAACAAAGAGAAAATTAAGAAGTGACTTGCTCACACCCCCATGAGTACCTACACAGGAAACAGAAATTTGACAGAGCTCTTCAGGGTAACAGATAAAGGTATAGCAAGACCCAGTGGCTGCAAAGTAGACAAATGCAGAAATAAAGTGTTAACAGTCAGGGTGACTAACCATTGGAACAATATGCCACAGGTTGTGGTGGATTCTCCATCATTTGAATGCTGTCTCAAAAGGTATGCTCTAGTTCAAACAGGAATTAAGTTGGAGAAGTTTTATGGCCTCCGTTATACAGGAGGTCAAATTAAATTCTCACAGTGGTCCCTTCTGGCCTTCTGATCTATGACTCTCCCTCACTCGTCTAACTGCCAGTGGGAGAAAATGAAAAAACAAAGGCAAATCAAGACTTCAACCATGTTCCCAACAAATGTTATTGTCGGATTTTCCCCCACTCAGGTACCTTTCAACATCAAGGCCTTAAACTATTGCTTCTGGGACAAATTACTCCCTGACACAAGAGACACAGATAGATTATAAGCAATTTGTACTTGAAGTGGAAGTACTAATGCTGCCAATGAACCCATTTGTTTTTCCTTATCCCTCAACTACAACTGCACAGTGCCAGCAACAAAGTAGTCTTCAGTACTGATCTCACTGTGCTTTTTGACAGTGACTTGCAGAGGTGATTTAGCTGAAGTGGGGACTGAGCAATAGTGCATACTTTCACTCTGACATCAGGACACATGAAAAATGGTTATTTAGCAGAAACTAGTAACACAAGAGAAAGCCTGTCTTAGAGGAAGCATAGCCACATTCTGATTGTGCAGGGGATTTGGTCAAGGACAAAAACAACAATGCTCTAGCATAAAAATGAGCACACAGTAGAACTATGCTTCTCTTAATGCTAGCACAGCTGTGTTTGCCTACAAAAAGATGGTACAAATCTGGGGGAAATGGTGTCTAGTGGATCAAACACTGGACAGAGTCAGAAGACTTGAGTTCAAAGCCTGGGTCTGCTACTATTTTCCTGAGTGATTTGGGGCAAGTCATGTCATCACTCTGTGTCCCCTGTTTCCTCTCTCACCCTATGTTGCTTATTTAGATGGTTCTTCTCTAAGATTTTACAATGTGTTTGCTCACTGTCTAGCGCAATGAGGCTTCAGACTTGGTCCTAGGACCCTTACCATCAATTATTGTTTTCTTACATGGTGGAATGAAATCTAAGTCATTCAAGAAAGCCTTTTAGTTTTACACTGAGGACCTGAACTGAAGTAGTGACTAAATAGGGTGACCTTAGATGCGCTGTAATTAAGCTTTTAATAACTTTCAAGCAACTGAACATTGTATGATTGTGTTAAAAGAATTAATCAGTAAGAGTGGATTTCTGATCTGTCAAAGGAGAAAATAAGCCTAATGTGCCTGGTTCCTTTCAGCTCTGAAGCTTAGCACTCATTGGCTGTTTTCAGACAACAGAAATTTATTCAGATGCAACAGACTAATTAAAAATCTACAAAGCATCATAGATACCTGTATCTTTACCAAAGAATGAGAATTTGGAGAAGAGAGCTTGCAATATTTATGTGCAGAACATTTGTGTGCGACGTTTGGACATTTTTGAGCTACACTTCAGTGTTTGACAGTCCCTAAGTTTTATGGGTCATAAAATAATAGGATCAAAGAATTAAAGATGAAAAAGGAGCTATTAGATTGTCACATCCTTTCCCCTGCCAGTGAAAGCTATAGTGCGGAGATGGGCAAACTACAGCCCACAAGACTGTCCTGCCTGGCCCCTGAGCTCCCGGAGCGGGAGGCTATTCCCCCCGACCCCTCACAGCCTCAGCTCACTGTGCTGCCAGTGCTCTGACCCGCCACTCCTGCCAGGCAGTGCAGCGGCATGGCTGACTCCAGCCTGGTGGCGGGGCTACAAGCTCCTGCTGCTCTGAGTGGAATGGTAACGGGGTGGGGGAGGTTGGATAAGGGGCAGGGAGCCCCAGGGGGCAGTCAGGGAACAGTCAAGGGACAAGAAATGGTGGGTGGATAGGTGTGGAAGTCCTGGGGGGGGCTTGTCATGGGGCAGGGGGGTTGGATAGGAGGTGGAGTCCCAGGAGGGGGCAGTCAGGGGTCAAGGAGCAGGAGGTTCTGAGGAGGATAGTCAGGGGGCAGAGGCCAGGCTGTTTGGGGAGGCACCACCGTCCCTACCTGGCCCTCCATACAGTTGTGCAAGCCCAGTGTGGCCCTCAGACCAAAACATTTGCCCACTCCTGCTATAGTGTAATGGTAGAGACTAGTTTAGTATCCATTTTATAACTGATGCAGTATGCATGCAGCTGTAGCTAACAAAGAGGTGCAACAGGCTAAAATAGGTCAAGCCTTCTGAATCTTTTCAAGGATAATCCCCATCCAACAGCAGCATTAGTTCAAGACTGCATCATCAGATGATGAGCTCTGTGTTTATATTACAGTCTGATTTAGATTTAAAAAATTTCCTTAGGGTAATGCTTTCTTTGTGTATTTAGAACACCAAACATTGCCAGCTCTCAAGTACATAATAATCAAACCGTTTTTTCCTTCACTCCTAGAAAATTCATCACTTAGCACAGTACTTCCTGAATGTTGGAAATCCAGTGGTTTGTTGTAATTTCAGGAGGGAGCCAAACATCAGTGTAACTTTACCCATCACCATGGTATATCAGTTCCAAAATATGGCTGTAGCATGCATTGAGTTCTCTTGCAAATACTGAACATTCAAATCCCAGATTATCTGAATAATTTTACAGCCACCAAGTCATTCCTTACCCTACGTTGAGAGGAAGCTGAATGTCTACAGTCATCCTTCCCTTTTAAAACGTAATTGAATCACATACCCACAACTCTTTCAAGGTCATTATTAAACAGACTTCCTCATGGGCCACTTGTGCCACTCAATGCTTCCCCCACCCCTTTGATTGTTACTAGAGTTTCTGTCTGACCATTTAACAGAGTGGTAATTAGCAGCGGCATAATAACTAGTAAAGACTCTACATTAACAGAAAGTTAAATGTTCAGAGCTATATTAAATTAAGCCAACCACTCAGTTGTTTTAACAGCCAATCTGAATATCCCTTCATATCATGTGGACTGATAAAAGCTTTCAGTCATGCAGTAGTAGAATCTTCTGTATTCCTAAGGGTAGGAGGTTCCGCCCCCCCCCCAATGAGCCTATTAGTAAGGCAGACCTAGATACTCCTGGAGTAATCAGCATTCTGTGCTTATAATACTAAAAACTAAGTACAGATGTTTCTTGTGTTCATCAGTGCAAGGTGCCTGAAATTTGAGTCTTAATGTCTATTAGAATCTTTCCTGGGGGAATGCAGAATTGGCTCAGACTGATTCCCCACAAAGAAGTACCTAATTCAGATATACTTATGACTATGAATCATCCTGTTTTGAACAGATATAATTAAATACCAAAGAGTCCTAAACGTGTTCTCCATTTGGAAACAGCTATTGTTCCTACCTCAAATTAAATCATGGATATTTGAAAATTAGTAAGTGACACTAAATCACTTGGTGGTGTTATGCATGAACTCACACCTGGAATTTAAGGATAGGCATTAACAATTGCAATATTGTCTCAGCTTTTCTATAGCTAGTGTTTCCCCGCTACACTGAAAAAAAATCTAACTGTACTTTCTAGGTGAAAAGCTCTGGAAAGTCAAAAGTAGTGGCACAGTACTAACTGGATGTAATGAGAAACCATTTGTTGTAGGTGCTGTTAGCAGTGAGTTAAAGATATATAGCTCACTTTCTTCATTTCCTAACTGTATCAGAGGATATTTGTAAAGTCTTTCCAGCACTTTGACCATACATTTTAAGTGTTCCAATGGTGATGGTGGATGAGCAGTGGATGTTAGTATTTTCCATCCAAAAAAAAAAAAAAAATCTGTGTCCAACATAATTAAAGTTTCTTTTCAATATTTTTTCCTCTCCAGTGCTCACTGGCTTCAACTTCCACCCCCCCACCCCCCAACTATCACTATTCTTTCTAATATAGAATAGGCACTATATCAAAAATAACATTTCTAGATAAAAAGTAACTCCAGAATTTAAGTACATAGTCCACAACATACAGCATTCACTTCAACTCTGCCTTGGCCAGGCAAGGCCTTCTAGGAAAACAATGGCTAGCACTGTAGATCACTTTAGGCTTCTTACACTCTACATGCTGCTGGTGTTTCTGTTGCCAAAAAGTAGCTTATTCTATTAAACCTATATATGTACTGTGACTGATGCTAAAAGCTCCACCAGTGTTGCACTGATAGCCATTTCACAAACTAACTTTCTCCAATTTCAATATCAAGCTGCATGTAGCTGAACACTACTAATTTATCCCCCCATCTCTATACCCTATGAAGGAGGCCTTAGGAAATGCATTTTAAAAATGTAAGAGTCTCTCACAAGGAGCCCATGGGAAAACTTATCAGCCAATTTCAGGATTTGTATTCCATGAGAACGAGAAGTCAAGATCACCACGATGAAGAACAGTGCTGATGACCAGGGTATTTTCCTCCCTGCAAATCCAATTTTTTATTTCTCACTTTTTTGAGCTACTAAATGGCCATGGAGAATACACCTGTACTCTCCTTTGCTCTTCTGTAGGTTCCATGCACAGCTATGAAAACTGGTGGTGAAGCCTCTCCACCACACTCCAGATTCCATACAAGAGATTTGAATGCCCAGGAATGTCTATTCACTCTAGGGGTATTTTCTTCCATCACCAGCAAATACTGGTCAACTGCTTCTGCAGCATCATATACACCAGCTGATCAGCATGAGAGAGGAAGTTACATCTTCTCCTGGTTACAGGAGAGAAAAGAATGCTGCAGCAGGAGTGCAGCAGTACTGGCTGCTTGCTGTCCCAAAGCTCAGACAGAAAAAGGATCTTTGGACCTGTTTCCAGACCCTGTTAGGTAGGGGACAAAAGGAGCTGAAAGAACACTGCTAAAGGGAGACCAAAACTATATAATTTTTCTCACTTGGAAGGCAATACCATCCCGTTTCCTCTATCTTCAACAGAATGTAAAAGATCACTATTCAGGGTAATTTGCTTCTTTCTGGTGGCTTCATTTCACTGTTTCACTTATGTTCGATGGCTGCTGGCCTTCCTTGCGCTTCTTTGGTCTTTTCCTCCCTCTCCCACCTTCACTTTGTGTATAAGAATTGGGTAGTATCACTTTAATTAGTTTGTGAGCCCTCTAGGGTCTGAGCTCAGGTAAGGAGCCTGAGCCATCGTCATAATGTCCACACTGCTATTTTTAGTGCGCTTGCTCAAGCTGAGCAAGTGCAGGTCTATCCGCCCACACAAGTCCCACTCCACTTCAACACCAAATTATCTTTCTATTTCAGATCCAATATTCCTTTTCTGTTACCACTATATTGTGGTCTTATTCCATTGTTGGATGGCCTCTCAGAGCAAGAATCAATCAACAAATCATGTACATGTTGTTAGGCCTGTACTAAAGACATCTCAAACAGGAAACAAAGCTTTAGCATGTAATATTGGCTTTTTAATATTGCCCACTGTGTGGCGTTGGAGAGACATGAGGTGGGATAACCCACATGCACAACCAATCCCAATACTACCCCTGTTCGGTGGATAGGTGATAGGTTTGCAGTATAAATATTAAAACAAACGAATTTTGATGCTTCTGAAAGGATCAGATTGATCATACCTATGATTTCAGTTTTCTTTCAGAAAACAGGCCCCAAAATATTTTGGCCAAACCAATAATAAAAACAGATTTTTGGATGGAAAATTATCACCAGCCCCACCAAATTGCCATGTGCTCAGTCAGTCCCAAATGCTGTAAATGTGGAGAGTGGGTTACAGAGAACAGCTCTCTAATATTAAATTGCCATGTGAGTGTCCCAGCCTGAAAATGTCTTCTCCATCTGACAGCTCAGCCAGAGAGAGAAACCCACTGGGCTAAGATCTCCATCCTCCTCTTAGCTGTCAACAACCCAAATAGCAACAGGGGAGTGAAGGAACATCCAGAGACATCCCTGGAACAGTAAAAGTTTTGGGGGACTGCCAACACTTCCCAGCAGCCTTATTTGCACATCTGCCCTGCTAAGTTGGTAACTGTTCATTTGATGCTATAGGCTAGCTAAGACTCGTTCTTCTGCACCACTTTGCACTGTGCAGAGATTATTTTAAGCCTGTCAATGCAAGCAGGGCTTCTTCCCATCCTAGGATGGTAGCTGTTCGTTGCTTTTGGGGGCCACATTCATCCCTGGTTTAACTTCACTGAAATCAAGAAAATGAAACTTAAAATTGTCCAAAAAAAGAATCAATTCCTTCCAAGAAACAACTTTCCATCAGAAGTCCAATGGTCTTATTTAGTAGTTGCATTGACTTTTGGTGGTTGGATGATGAGTTTAATTCACAAAAAACACTGTTGCCAATACAAATACCATTGTTGTATTGGTAAAGGCTCCATGGGAAGACTGATCACTAAAATGCTGAGATACTTTGTTCAGAAGCACAGCTACTCATGCATGGGGTTACGTTATGTCCTCTAAAACAATCAAAGTACTATACAAAAGTTGGTTGCACAGGCAGGGAGAGTGACATGAGGTGAAAGTACACCTGAGAAGGCAATAAGATTCTCCTGAAGGAACAAGCCAGCAGCCACTGCACAAGAAAATTGACTTGTGAGGAATCTGTTCTTGAATGGAATTATAATATCAAGAAATTCTTATTGTATTTTGGACAATGCACAGAAGTTTCCAACAGCTCAGTTGTAGGATTCATGTGAATCACGATACAATTTATTTTATTCCCATAGTTGGCATATTTTTCTTTTATTATTTATCTAAGCAAATCACTTAATGGCAAAAGACAGAACCCTTCTCTTCTGTAGCATCCAATTTTCTGATATAGTAAATTCTAAGGAGAGAACTTCCTCAGCCACCTCCTACATATTCCCACATCCCACTCCAGTCTCATTGGCTCCTTCTTTCCAACTTGCTCCATAAACCCTTCCCAGTCCTCTGGACTTCACTACATTCTTCATCTTTTCCCCTGATTCAGGTCCATGCTTCATCCTATCTTTGAATGTTTCTTCTACTTCTCCAGAAGTTCCCGCCCCGCCCCCATCTCCCCCCGCACCTTGCCCTTCTCAATCATTTGCCTCTTTAAAGCTCAAACAACTACTGTTTTTGTGTCACGACTTATCTCACCATACATGACGACTTCAGCAGGAATTTTCTTAGATAAGGACTGAGAAAAGCCAAATATAATTTTAGGATTTGCCCCATGGAGACATGTTGAATGCATTTTTTCCACCTGAAAAATTTCAGATTCAGCAACACCAATTTGTGAATTCATATTGATTTTGCCAAATTATTTATTATAAATACATTAAAAACAAAAGCAAAAGTAGTATTTTGTTTCAGCATTTTCCAAATATTTGGGTTTTGGTTTGAATGGACTTCCTTTCCAAATTACCTTTACTTTTATTTTTTTTATTCAAAAACAGTTTAAAATGAGCTGTTCAACTCAAAACTATTTTTAACTTTTTGAAATCACCAACAACCCTTCCCCCCTCCAAAAAGAAAAATCAGTCATACATTCATTCCTCGTGCTGAGTACTTCCAATACGTACTGTAAGTTCTCTATAGGTCAGGATTTAGATTATTTTTAATAACTTCCTATTAATGTATCAGACATACACAGTACTTTTCAAAATAAGGTTCCAATCCTGTGAAATCCCAAGCTCCTCTCAGAACTCATTATACACCCTGAACTTGGATATATTTTTCAGTATTGAGATGCCATCAGAAGAAGAGAGTTGAATGGAAGGGGGAAATTATGAAAATAAGCAAGGCTGGGGAAACTAAAGAGGTTGAGGAGCAAAGCAGGATCTGAGAAGTGAGAGATATGAGAGCTGTCATTGACTAGGGAGGTTGAAACATGGTGCAACAATGCAGAAAAGGAGACAAAGGAGGAGCTGGAATATGGGAAGCTAGAAGGGGACAGGATGATGAATGGTTGGTTGACAGAGGAAGGACAGATGGACAGGAATCACCTCAGTGCTTTTATTTTTGTAGGTGAATTTTCCTATCTTAGATCAATACCCCCTGCCCCAGTGTAGTCCAGGGCTCTGATCTGCACAGTAATTATTGCAGTTTTGGTTTCTATGTACTGCACATTTAAAAGTTTAATGAGTATTTGTCTCCAGGGCAGGTGCCATTTTGTGAGGCACAGTTGGTGAGACATGTTACATTGGCTCCCATACACCCATGGCTCTCAGAGTTCACTTTATTCTTCTCTTTACTCTAAAAAGATCACTTAAACTATGTTTGTTCTTTGCATATGGATCACAACCTTCTTGTACAGAGAAGGAGTACAGAGATTAAGTACAGGTGCTGTTCTTTTAAGTCTGACACTTAAGAGAAAGGTAACTGAGTACTGGATGCAGCAGAGAAAAGGACAATATTGAAGAAAAAGGTAAATTAAATAGTTATGAGCTGGATGAAATCTTGTTATGGGTTGAGTTAAAACCTCATTCAAATGGCTGTGTGAATAAGTTCCCCATTAAAGACAGCTGTAAGACAGTTAAGAGCCGTACCTAAGCCAAAGGCTAACTAAGTCTGCTCACAAACTTGTACCAGGTGGGCAGAAGGCTCAACTGGACATTGTAACCAGGTGGGTGGAAAGGGAACACACAAAAAACTGCAAAAGATAGACACACAGACAGAGCACTTGCGCCTGAAAGAGCAGCTTAAAGCACAGTGGCTGACACTGGAATAAACTTTGGAAGAGTTTTTTGAGCCAAGGGCGCAATCAGAAGAGTGGTGTTGGTGCTGTGAGCAAAAGAAGCTGTTTCCTGTTATTTCAGAGATATAGGACTTTGTGCATTCTTTGTAAATAAACGCAAACTACATCAAAAGATTATACCAGACTCCATCAAAGTCTACTTCCAACTGGAGTATCCCAGGGTCCCTCAATTCAGCTAGCCACTTGAGTTGAAAATCAGCAACAGTGTACAAGGACTACACCCAGAACTAAAAAACCCCAAATTTACTGGCAACATATAAAAACATAAGAACTACCATACTGGTTCATCTAGCCCAGTACCCTCTCTGACAAAGGCCAGAGGAAATCAATAGAATAGGGCAATTTCAAGTCTTCCAGTAGTTCTGCGATTTCATATTTGAGTCAATGCAGAACCCTTAGGTAAATATCATCTGGTCCTGTTAATTTACTACTGTTTCATTTATCAATTTATTCCAAAACCTCTTACCTATATCTCAGCCTAGATCAGTTCCTCAGATTTCTCACCTAAAAAAGAATGGCTCAGATATGGGAATCTGTCACATCCTGTGCAGTGAAGACCAATGCAAAGAATTCATTCAGCTTCTCCTTAATAACCTTATCTTCCTTGTGTGCTCTTTTAGCACCTTAAACAATGCCCCCCACTGATTGTTTGCAGGCTGCCTGCTTCTGTGGGAAATTTTTTAAAGTTTTCTGTTAGTTTAGATAAATGTCTCTTGAAACATAAATCAGTAACAATGTTTATACACCCAAAATATTTTGTTACAGGAATGAAGACATTAAAAAGTGTTGAAAGAAGTAACAGCTATAATTGAACAAGTCATTCCAACAATGAACATAATCAATGAACAAGCTGCCAACTACCATAGGAAGTCATATAAGAGTTAATAATGTTTGTTAATTGTTTCCATGTTTGAGAGAAGAAAGCCATTGCTCTGTTTTTATCAGAAGTTGCTCTATCAATCAGGCCTCATGAGTTTTAACAGGCCTTTTAAGGTTCAGCCTCATGAAAATAATTTATTCTTTCATTTATCCAGAAAATTTTTGTTCAAGCACTGGGTATCCCATATATAATCTTGCCAATGCTTTGACTTCTCCAACAGCTGGTCTGTGTTGCTCCTGTGCAATTTTTTCTATATCCTGTCTTGGCTCCATTTTTGAAAATGCATTTGCTCCTCCTGTGTTTTCATTAGTCTTATTTATAAAAATGGAAGTTTGTGGATTTTGTTTTCATAAAGGTGTCAGATGCTTTATGTTATTACTCCATGGGACTGCTTAAATGAGCACAATCATTTTACACTATTCTGTTACATATCATTTCAGCTGGACTGTAATAAGTTACAGTATGATTGCTATCACTTCCTGTAATACTGAGAGAAAATTAGTGCAGGTAAAATGGCACATAGACATGACAACTTTTCCACACCAAAATGTCTCAAGTCTTCAAGTCAAGTTGTGTAGGTAGTTTACATGCTTTTTTTGAAGGGCAAAGCCACAACCCCACACTTAGACAGGTTTTAACACCAATTTACCACTACTAGGGAAAAGGATGAGAAAAACCTGTCTAAGGAAGAGTGTCGTTTCAGTCAACCCAAAAAAGCAGCATGAAAATCATACCAATAAGAGTTTGGTGTGTGTGAGAGAGAAAGAGAATCTCACTGTCCCTATATTTACTTTCCTGACCTCCAGAGCATGTCATTACTTTACTATCTCTCTGCATTGCATCATCCCACCACCCACTACAGTGGAACATCGCACTAATTCCCTCTTTCTTTGGCATTTTTCTTCCTCCCCACCTTCAGGTCACTGCCTTCACACCAAGCTATGCTTTTTGCCTTGATCTTATTGCTGCTTCCCCTTCACCACATTTTTGTGCTCATTCACCACTTTCTCCTCCCCTTTGTAGTTTATCGGGCCTGATCCAAAACCCATGGAAGTCAATACCAGTCCTTCCATAGACTTATATGGGCCTTGGATCAAGCTCACAATAAGCTTCACTTTCTTCTTGATATAATCACATTCCTTCCATTTCTCTGACACAGTTGTGACACCGATTTTATAGGGACAGTCCCAATATTCAGAGTTTTGGCTTATATAGGCACCTATTAACCCCCACCCCTCGCATCCCCATCCTGATTTTTCACACTTGCTATCTGGTCCCTCTAGCCTAGTGGTTTTCAAACTTTTTCTGGGGACCCAGTTGAAGAAAATTGTCGATGCCTGCAACCCAGCAGAGCTGGGGATGAGGGGTTTGGGGTGTGGTAGGGGCTCGGCTCAGGGAGAGCATAGGGCTGGGAGAGCCCAGGCACACCCTAATGCAGGGGTTGGCAAGCTCATCCTGCCTGGCCCACCTGAGCTCCCAGCCAGGTAGGCTCCCCCCAGCCTCACCCCGCCTTCCCCCATCCCCCAGCACCTCAGCATGCCACATCCAGGAGCGGCCCTAGACAGTGTTACAGCAGCGTGGCTCCAGTGGGACCTGAGCTCCTGCCACTCAGGGCAGCGTGGTAATAGGGTGGGGTTGCAAGCTCCGGCAGGCCGAGTGGCAGGAGCTCAGGCCCTGCCAGAGCCATACCACTGCAGCGCTGTCCTGGGCCACTCCTGGACACGGCACACTGAGGCTCTGGTAGACGAGGGTAAGCGGCAAGATAAGGGAGCCGGGGGGTTGGATAAGGGGCAGGGAGTCCCAGGAGCAGTCAGGGGACAGGAAGTGGAGCAGGGAGGTTGAATGGGGCAGAAGTTCGGGGCAGGGGAGCAGTCAGGGGACAGGGATCGGGGGTGTTGGATACCGTGTTGGGGTCCCAGGATCCGTCAGGAGGTGGGAGGGTGGATAGGGCAGTTAGGGGACAGGGAGCAGCAGGGCTTGGGTAGGGAGTGGGGTCTCAGGAGGGGGCAGTCAGGGGGTGGGAAGTGGGAGTGGGGCTATGGCAGGGCTCCCTGGGTGCACACCCTAATGAAATATGCTGCGCACGCCTATGGAGGAGAGGGTAGGGGTGCATGGGTGAGGGCTGCAGGGTGGGGCCAGGAATGAGGGGTTCAGAGTATGGGAGGGGGCTTTGGGCTGGGGCAGGGGGTTGGTGTGTGGGAGGAAGTCAGGGCTCTGGACTACGGGTGGAAGCTCTGGGGTGGGGCCAGGGATGAGGAGTTTGAGTGCAGAAAGGGGTTCCAGGTTTTGGGGGGTTCAAGAAGGGGATTGGGGCATGGGGTTGAGGCTCCAGCAACTCTCAGGCAGCGGCACAGCGAGAATGCAGAGGCAGGCTTCCCATCTGTCCTGGCTCCACGGACCATGCTGTGCCCCGGAAGTGGCCAGCAGCAGGTCTGGGTCCTAGGCGGAGGCGCACAAGCAGCTTCACACAACTCTTACCATCAAGCACTGCCAATGGGAGTGCAGAGCTGGTGCTCAGGGCGGGGCTGCACGCAGGGCCGGCACTACCCATTAGGTGACCTAGGCGGTTGCCTAGAGCAGCAAAATTTGGAGGGCAGCTTTTTGCCCCCCTTGGTGGCAATTCTGCAGCAGCTCAACGGGTCGTCCGCCGAACAGCATCCGCCCAAGTCAGTGTGGCGTGTTGAGCTGCCCCCGAATTGCTGCCACCAGTTCGACAGCAGCTCAACAAGCCAACTCGCTGTCGGTGGCAATTTGGCAGACATGAGGACCCCCTCCTGTGTTTGCTCTTCGAGTGGAAAAATATTTACTGCCTAGGGCAGCAAAATACCTTGCGCCAGTCCCGGCTGTGCGCAGTGCCCTGTGTATCCCGCCCCCCTCCCCCCACCTAGAAGCCAGACACTACTGGCCGCTTCCGGGGCACAGCCCAGTGTTGAAACAGGTGGCCAGTAGCCTGCCGGAGCTGAGCAGCATCAAAGCCCGAACTTAGAAAAACCCTGCTCTAGCCGATGAAAAACCAGGACCCTGAGACTGACAGTCCCCACAGGCAATGGGGAGAGGCCCATGTTCTAGGACAGCCTGATTGCCAGGGCAGGCAGGACAATGAGGGAGTCAGGAGGCCAGAGGTCACAACCTCCGCATGATCTGGAACTGCCTGGGCCAGAGTGGGGCTGGGCTAAGGGGAGAGCAGGTGCCTGGCTGGGGAGCAGGGCAGTGCCAGCCAGAGAACCAGAGGAGCAGACAGATGAGCAGAGCCACAGCGGCCCGAAGGGCCAGAGGAGCAGCCCGGGGGGCTGCGCTGGAGGCAGTCTGGAGCCGGAGCAGTCTGGAGCCAAGTGCGGTGAGCAGCTGGAGGGACCGAGCGGGAGCTGGGCAGGGAAACGCCCCAGCCAAGAGGCCATCCAGCCAGACTTGCAGCGGGAAGGTAACCCTGAGAGGGGGTGGGGGAAGACACACTGGGAAGAAATGTCCACACACTTTCAGGCTCTAGGTGGCAGGACACCTCCAGAGCAAGTGTCCAACCAAGGCATCCCTGCAGCAGCGCCAGGCCCTGGGACGTGTGAGGAACATTTGACTGTGAACTGCCCTTACATTTCAGAGATGCTGGTTGTGATGTCACTATGCCACAGAGGGGGTTGTGTGTTTTCCTTTAACCATTCCTATTTCTTCCTTTTTCAAAAAATTTGTTGCTATTTAATAAATTGTATTTGCTTTGAACTCTATGTAATGATCAGTGGATCAGAGAAGCATCCAGTGCTGAGAGAGCACCCTGGAGTGGGGGACAGGGGTTGGGTGTTTCCCAAGTGACCACAAGATTGGGGGTCAAGCCCCGGGAATCTGGACCCAGCCTTGTTGAGGTTATGAGGATTCAGCCACACAGGAGAGTAGACCGTGGTCCTTGAAGTCAGGCAGGCCTCCGAGTAAAAGGAGTGGGAGCAAGGACTCAGATCCTTTCACTAGCCAATTACAGACGTAGTATATAAACCAGGACAGTTCCCCACAACAGCAGGACCATTTCCCCCCCACCCACGCAAAGCAGGATTGTTTTATTTATAGTTTCAACTCACATTTTACTCCTGGATAATGTCCTTAGATAATCAAAATTCCTCCAAAACATCCATGAGCTAAACTTCTAGACTATTTCACCACCTTAGTACTATTAATCCAGCTTTATTTTCATCTCTTCTTTTTCTTGTTTAACATCCACTTTGAGAAATTAGTATCTCAGGAGATTTCCATTACTGGCACTCTCTTCACAAGCCCAGAAAGTTTTCTATTAAGAATAGTACAATTGTTGTCCAAAAGCAGGATAATCTCCTGATGAGCATCTCTTCTACAATTAGCTTTTTCTGTAGAATAATCAATCCTCAATTCATGATGTGGCTGGCAAAAAATTGAAGTATCATTGTTGCAAAGAGGCCTATCCTAAGATAGGGAAACTAACGGTGTGAGAACCAATAGCTGCTATTCTTGTGCCTTATCCTTTGGCTTCTCCATGACTGAACCAATATTAAGCATCCAGCTTCTTGCCAGTGGAGAAAAGTTACACTCAGGAAATAATCCTGAAAAGTAGAAATTAAAAATGCAGTGAAATATGTCCTTTTATTCTTCAGTCTCTTATACTATATTGATTTCTATCCATAACCTTAGGGCTGTAGAGCAGCAGTTCACTGTTTTTGATCTGTGGACCATTTTTGTCAGAGATCCTCTCATGGACAATGCCCATAAAGTAGTTAATCTGGTAGGCTACCAAAATCAGCTCTGTGAAGTACTTGGCATTTGAGAATCTCTTGTAAAGAGTAGATACAAGTTACAAGTAGACAAGTTAATAACTCACTCTAGTTATATTTTAAAGGGCTAGACTTGGATCTTCATTACACTTGTGTAAATCCAGAACCACTGCATTAATTTAAGTGATGTTACTCCAGATTTGCAGAAGTGGAGGGGAGATTAGAATTTGTCTTTAGAATGCAGTCAGATTCCCTTTGGGAGTTGGAGTGGTGGTACTAAAACTATGATTTGATTAGCTGCAGGGGGACCTACTCTCTCTGCTCCTAGTAGAATTCTAAACAACTTTCAGTACACACTTGTTTGTTGCCACGCTGAATGGCACTGCTGGAACTATTACTTGGGGAGGGTGGGTGTAAATGGATATTTTTCAGCCTATGAGAGAGAGATAGAGAGTTGGACCTTTAAAAGGAATTCAAGTCCTAACTCTAAACTAAACCTAGTTTCCAACCATTTCAAGAGGTTTTTGGCACTGGTAGTCCAAGGGCCAGTAGAGTTATAGATCTTAGAGACCGGTCTGCTGGGAGAGGAAGTGGAATAAAGGTATGGTAGAACCTCAATGTTACAGACACCTTGAGAATGGAAGTTGTTCATAACTCTGAACAAGACATTATAGGATGCTTCTTGGAGTGCTTGGAGCAGGGGCTCACATCAAAGTCTGCAAACTTCAGCTTCTTCACCTCCTACCTGTAAGAGGCTACCCCACACACACATGGGGTTGGAGATAAGCATCTGTTTCTAACCCCTGGGCTGCAAGGATGATGAGAGGCACATTGCAACAGTGGTTGTGCAATGCAAGGTATAGCCCTTTAAAACTGAGCTGCTCCTCCAGAGCACAGTGTGCAGACAGGAGCTTGGTCTCCAGTAGCAAACACTCCAGGCTAGGTTTCAGCAGGAGCTTGAAAAGTTTCTTTCCCAGCCTCAGACTGAGCATGCAAGCTTGTCCTCTTCCCTGGGGGGGTCGGGGAGGACAGACCACACACAACTGTATGGGGGTGGGGACGGGGACAGGCAGCCCAGATGTGCCTACCTTTAAGATGCAATAGGCACAGTACAGTATTTCCTGGGGGAGGGGTGTTTGTTTTTTGTCTCCACTGCTGCCTGACTGGTTACTTCCCATTCCACATGATGTCTGGTTGACCGGTCAGTCCATGACTCTGGTGTTTGTATCTTTGAGGTTCTACTGTAGTGTACTTCCTCAGTGTGGGAAGAGGCTTGGAGAGAATAGTAGCCTGCTGGCGGGACTCCAGTGAGGAAATAATTGGAGTACGAATTGAACTTGTGATGGATTCCCCACCAGGAAACAAGTCTGAGTGAAGGCAGGCAGGCTGGCAAGCATATAAGCCAGAGAAGGGAGCAGTCTGGTGAAAGGAGAGAGAAAAGTGAAGGGGAATACTTGAGGCAGGAGCAGATGGCTACTTCCCAATTTAGAGCATCAGATTGCAAGCCTGGGATAGGAGGACAGTTCCCCTTTCCCTCAGGTGAGCCACCTTGACCAGACACCTTGGAAGCCAGCATGTAAAAATTATTGTTATTACTAAAGTATCTACATGCCCTAGTCATACACCAGAACTACATTGGGCTTGGTGCTGTTCGAATACAGAACAAGACGATGGAGGTCCCTGCCCCTGTTGTGGAATCCTGTGACTAAGGGATGACTTAGAGGGAGCTGGACCTTGGAGGGTGAGGAACTATTTGTGCAACCAAGAGGTGAAGAACTGGCTTGTTTATCCAGAAGTAGAGAACTTTTCAGTTTGGCCAGAGAACTGACCTATCACTAAGAGTCATAGGATAAACTGCAACTTAGAGGGAAATTGAGGCACAATTGTACTCTGACTGCAAGAGGTAAGCTGCTTTGTCTCAGCCTTAGAAATGTGAGATCATCATATCAGAAGAAGTTATACTTAGACTTTCAGATTCTGTATGTGATGGATTAGCAGCATGGGGAATGCAGGTAATATGGTACACAGCTACTACAGTATGCTGGTGTGAATTTCAATGTAATATGAAAAGATCTACATACAGCAAGAGAGGCGCCTATAACTACAACTCGCAATAGTTAGGTTCAGTCACTTCTTTGCTTCAGCTATTCTCTAAATCCCCATGTAGTGCATCAGAGGAATTCAAAAAAGATCTTTGAAACACTTGCCCTTCTGTGAAGTCTTAAACAAAGTTCAGCTGGATAAATTTGTCTAGCAGGATTTGTATGGATTCTCTCTTTTCTTCTAGAATTTTTACAGCTCCCAGGATCAATGTCACACACTAAAACACACTCCACCAAAACTGAACATTCAATTGCCTGCCTTACTGTGCGATCTTAAATACTCAATATTGTTGTAGGCCTGTTTTTTCTAATTGAAAATCTGATTTTGGGGGATGCATGCCCATTGTCTAGGAGATTGTGTGGAAGCTTAAGTAAATACCACACATGAATATGGATTCATTGGGAAAGAACTTGAGTACTCATTTGGCACATAACATAATTTAAACAAATCTCTTGCACTGAAGCAGATTTTCTGACATCTGTTAATGAAATGTTTTAGCCTCTTATCTTTCTTTTATTTGGGATGCTCCAGTTTAAACAAGAATCCTTCATACCAAATTTATCTTTCCAATATATTTAAAATTTAGACTTCTGTTTACCCAATTTTGGATGGGAATGAAAAGAAAAAACAAAAAAGGAAACTTTTTTTCAAGAAGTCACAATGCAGAAACTCAGGGTTGTGATGCAATGTCATTTGCAGTTGGCCACTTGAACTTGCATTGTACCAATGCTCTACACGTGGGGTTATATAGGATTTTTTAAAAACTCCCCTTTTCAGAAGCTTTTTCTGGCTTTGATGACAACTCCTTTGAAATTGCTTATTTTTCAGATCAGTGGAGAGTGATACAGAAGGGTCTCTGGTCTTTATAGACCCTGAAGATCCTTACACCTGAGAGTATATTGAGAGTGACAGCAGTATACAGAATGAGCCCCAACAACATAGTCAGAAACCAGAGTTAAGAAAACATCTACTGGAAATTTTCCTATTTGAAAGATGTTTTCTGACTTCTTTATTGACCTAGTGCTCTGGTATGGTTAGAATGTTCAAAGACCGATTACATCAGCTCTGGTGCCTGTGATGTAAATACAGTGCAGGGATCATCCCCAAGGATCCAAGCACCTATGGTTCAAAGCTAGTGGGGTCCCACCGAGACTGGTTTAGGTCCAGTTCTGTTCAATATCTTCATCAATGATTTATAAAGTGTGTGGATGATTCCAAGTTGGGAGAGGTTGCAAGTGCTTTGAAGATAGGGTCTAGAAAGCATGACCTAGAAGGGAAAATTGAAAAAATTGAGATTTTTTTAGTCTGGAAAAGAGAAGTTTAATAGGGGACATAACGGTTTTCAAATACATAGAAGCTTGTTACAAGGAGGAAGGAGAACAATTGTTCTCCTTAACCTCTGAAGATAAGGAGGACAGTTTAAGTTAGACATTAGGAAAAACTTCTTAACTGTCAGGGTAGTTAAGCACTGGAACAAATTCCCTAGGGAGGTTGTGGAACCTCCATCACTAGAGATTAAGAGCAGGTTAGACAAGACACCTATCAGAGATGGTCTAGGTAATACTTAGTCCTGCCATGGGTGCATGGGACTGGACTAGATAGAATCATAGGACTAGAAGGGATCTTGAGATGTTATCTACAACAGGGTTTAAGTCTTCCAAATATTGGTTAGATTAGGTTTGTCTCTTAAATGGGAGGCTTTTATTTTGCTCTTGAAGTATCAAGCTGAAACACTTACTGTAGGCTAAATCTAAAATAAGGACATCCGCTGTCCAGTATTTCAGCTTGATCCTTCAAGAATGAAATAAGAGCCTCCCATTTAAAGGTTTTGAGGCAAACCTTTGGAAATACAGAGCATATATCCTGAAAAGTGGTACATTTATTACTGTATATGGTTGCAAATGTTTACTGTCACCACCTTGAAAGCAGCAACCCTAGACACACAGTTGTGAATTAGGGCAGCAACGGGGTCACCTACTTGAACGATAGAGGAAAAAAGACTAACAATTCAACTAAAATTACAGTACAGTAAGAAGAATAGAAGAACTAAGTGAAAACTAAGAGTATGTCTATACAATTCCTGGCTTGAGGAGACATACACTAGCTCTGATCAAGCTAGCATGATAAAAGTAGCATGTAGCAACAGCAGCACAGGTGGCAGGAGGTGCTAGCTGCCCAAAGTATGCACTGATCCAAGCTGCTAGGCATGTACTCAGGGCAACTAGCCCCTCCTACCACTCACGTGATCATGGCTACTCTATTTTTAGCATGCTAGCTCCATGAGATCTAGCACATGGACGTGTCTCCTCCAGCTGGGAATCTCACCCCCACCTTGAAGTAGAAACATATGTTTAGAGAAAAATCCCGATCACTTTACAGGAGCAGCTCTACTGATCTTAAGCAGGATTTGGTTTCTAAATACTTTTAGTATTTTAAGGCCAGAAGAGAGCTTTATGATCACCTAATCTAACCTTCAAATCTTCTCTCAAATATGTCTGCTTCCTTCTGGGCCTCCCCACTCATTGACTGCCAGCCTCCTTCATTATCAAACATTTATTCCAAGCCTTTAAAATAACCCCACACACTGTTTCCACAACCCAGCAACACCATTCCTGCTGGGCACTTCAGCTTGACTAGAGAGGGGTATTTCAAATTCACAAAGTAAGGGAAGACAATGTTTTTATTAGATAGTCTATCCCGATAACCCACATAAGCCTCAAACAAGAGTAGGGCTCATTGTGCTAGGCAATGTACACAGATACAGTGTGAGGTAGTCCCTGCCCCAAGAGCTTACAGTCTACGCAGACAAGACAGAAAGGTTGGGAAAGGAAACAGTGAGGTAAAGCAACATGCCTGGGGTCACAGAGCAAGTTACTGACTGCCAAGAAAAGAAGTCATGTCTCCTGACTCATCTATATCCTGTCCTAGGGCCCACACTATTGTTTTATCAGAGATGTTAATTTTTTGCTTAATATTTCTCATGAGCATTTCTATTATTTTATCTTGTCTATGATAAATAAAAGTGGAGGAAGGATTCACGGGTCTGCTTCAGCCACAATACATTGGCAGAATCAGTATGAAGAGGACCCAAAGCAGTCATAAGGCGATCTTCAACCCACTTGGAGTAAAACATCTAGCATTGTGACCTCCCCAGTAGCCAGCTGGCCTCCACCCCACTCTAGTAGGGTACTGCAATTCAGAGGGGCTGAGCCTGGGTCATTCCAAACCCCTAGCTCTTCTACAGTGGCACATGGGTCCTGATGGCAACAGCCCCTAAGTGGAACAAATCACTAGAGACAGTGAATACAGAGTCTGTCTGCACTTAGGAAATGCTGCAAAACCTTCGAGTTAGATTAAGCTTTTCCACCATAATGAAAATGACATTCACATCTGCCTCCCTATTCCCCACTCCGACTGCTTAAAAAATACCTACCCCAATCAAGTTTTCTATAACCCAATAATGGAGAAGACTCCAAGAATTCACTAGGGATTTTGCTATTGACAATCTATTTTATACAAAAGGCGCTCAAATATCCAAGTGATGGGTAGCAGAACAAAAACCTAGGAGGATGACTGACTTAAGAACCCTTCAGTGCCAACCATCAAGGGGGTTAAGAATATCCTGATCCTGGTATTACATTCTGGTTCAAAGATTATCATGGGAGGTCTTAAATGAAAGCCAGGGTCACGCTGGCCATTAATATAATTGTGAAATGCATGTACAGATAACATGTAAGGAGTTGTGTGTACAGTGAAAATAAGGCCTGTAGCAAGGCAGAGTATACACTGATAGAAAACCCTTTTGTCAAAATGAAGTAATAATGGAAGCCCCATTTACAGACAATGTCAGGCTGATCTCAGTACCCTTCCAAGCCTGAATTAACCCCACTTAATGAAGAGAAGTGCTTTGCTGAATAGTGATGGGCTGCTGACTCAAGGCCAGAGAGCTAATCAAAGGCATGCTAGTTCTGGACTTCTGTACATTGGAACAGCACCACCAGCTGAGGGAATGGCCCAGACAATCAATGGCACTTGTAAAATATAGTCACCACTAGGTTGCAGAGTAGCAACATGGGGGGCAAATTTTCCTTTTGCATGTATGTGCACATAAAATTGCACTTCCAGGGCTTGTTTCCCAACATGGGTAGACAGCGGTTGTAGAGCTAGCACATCTGTCTATCCATGCTAGAAAGCACGCTCCTAGCTGCAGCGTAGAGATACCTTAAGTGTGCATTTCAGCTCGTAATTTAGTCACCCAGTTTTGATTGAAATGCTGACACTGCTGTTTCACCCCAGCACAGTCAATATATGGCAGAGGAGCACACATACCGTGGTAGGAGCGAGCCAGAATTTTCCCAGTCCTACATAAGGACCAAGTTCAAACACACTTTTCATAGGAAAGGATTTCCAGAAAAATCCAATCCCGAGTTAGTCTAAAGTGGTGCATTCACTTTCATGCAAAGCAGAGTCAATTTCTTTCATACGCCTTAGTAACACAAAGCCCTAAATGAGAGCTGTCTGTGCTCTTAAAGGCATATTGTCACATGATTAATCTTTCGTATTTGAAACTTGACTACCACATTTGAATATGATTAGTTCATACATCTGTATGGTTTACTCTGATTTTTTTTTAAAAAAATCAGTATTTAAAACCATATCTACCCATTTTTTTATTTTCAAACAAATTGTTTCTCTTATTTAATCTACCTTAACACAAATGGGGAGGCCTGTTTGTTTCCATTTTCTTCAAATGGTTCTTGTGCCTGTAATTTCGCCCCCTTCCCTCAGATTGCTGTCTGGGAAGATGATTAACAAAGAAAGGAGAATTGTGGCACCTACTGATTGATTACACCCTTTCTTCCAATTTGCTGTCCTCATCTATTTCATGTGACATTTGCAAAAGCTAACATGTTGAATTCATCAGTTTCTACCCAAAGAAAATGCCTAGCGATGAGAAATCAATTTGTTTATCAGGAAAAGCTTTATTTCTCTTTAGTCTATCACTGTGAAGTATAATGAATATTTCAACATATTTCCCAAAAATATTTCTCAGATGCAGAAAAAACACATTGAATGTTTAGTTCTCAGCCATTATTTGTTGTTATTAAGGTTTGTGGGCTTTTATAAAGCTGTTTTTTCCAAACCCCTTCTTTATCTGACCCCACAAACACCAAATACAGCCTACACTCCTCTGCTTCATGCTTTAGGTCACAGAGGAGTGGAACAAAAGATCAATTTAGATGTTCTTGTTTTATGGACACAATGCAGCCCCAGAACATGGTCCTTAGCAAAGTTCCCCAGGTAAAAGGGAGGGGCATGGGGCCCAGGAGGGATACGGAGGCCAGCAGACAGCAGTCTGCTGGCCTCCGTATCCCTCCTGGGACCCCTGTCCCTCCTTTTTAAGACACCGGCCTGCAGGACTGTTCCGGCTGGAAAGAGCTAATTCCCAGAGGGCCAGTAGGAGGTGTCACAGGGGTGAGCTACAAGGCACTTGTCCAGAGAAAGCAACACAGAAAAGTGCTTAACTCATCTGTCTTTTCCTTGCATGAACAAAACCACATCTAGGGCTTGCATGTATTTGAGTTGAAATAGGAGCACTTTTTTTAACGATCTTCCATTGGTTATAAGTGGGCTACAGCAGTGATACAAGTGGGGCCATTCCGCATGCACTCAGAGATTTTGGTGGCCAACTGGGGATGGGAACTGGTGCAGCTTTTCTGTCTTGTAACCTGCTCCTTGTCTCATAGTTGCCCCCCCTTGCCCTAGATGTCCATTTCATCTTGGCTGATACCTGATAAAACTGCGGCAGCCTGCTTGACTGATCGAGTACATGTACGATCATTGCTGCAGCCCCCACTTGCTACTAGAGGCTGAGTACAGATATTCTGGGAAGCTCCTCAGAGCCGTATTTTTCACTATATCTTATGCACCAGCAAGATATTCAGTTTTTCATCTCATAAAACTCCTCTTGGATCCACTACATGCTGTCACCCAGGGACTTCTGCCTGTAACATTCAAAAGCAGACATTGGCAGCTCTCAACAACAATTCCACATCTGTATTCCCAGGCAGAGCCGCAGGTGCTACTCGATGGGGAAGCCCAGGGGAACTTACTGAATGGAAAAAGGAGGTTTTATCTAACAACAAAAAACTTAGAAGAACATTCTGTGGTCACCAGCTAAGAGTTAGTAAAAGCAAACTAGGGAACACCCAGAAATAGGTGACGTGGAAAATAAAACAGTTTAGTGGGACAAAGGTTTGACAGAAAAATAGGAAATATAGATAGAATTATTTTTAGTAGTGATTTTGGCCAAAATTAGGCTCCTAAATCAGTAGCTTTATTTTCCCCACCCCCCAAAAAAAGATCTAAATACATGGAAGCTCCCATTGATTTAGGAGCCTAACAGGTTTAGGTGCCTAATTCTAAGCATCCATTTTAAACATGTCTTGTATTACTAAAGGATTTGTTATTTTAGACATGTCTGTCATGGTTATAGCTGCTGCATTTTGTGGAAGAATTTTGCATAATGACTTTTTGCACCCTCTCTCTCATGGCTAAGTATATGGTGGCACTAAAACTAACTAATGCTGTGTATACCCCAGGGCCACATACTTCTCCAAATTCCTGGCCAGATGCCTCTTGTTTACTCAATTCCTATTCTTTAGTTCAGCGATTACTATGTAGGAAATGGTCACCTGACGTACCTGCACATCTCTACAGACAGCCCATTTTGGTGAACCAGTAGAGGTTTAATAATGGCTAAATATGACCTAGAATCCAATGAATGGATAGCTTCCAAGTCCCTTTACAGACTCATTAAGGGCATTTTCCATGGACTTCAAGAAGCTTTGCACTGGGCTCTAAATGTCTGTTGGATTACAATCCTCCTTATTCTCTAAAAGCTAGATTGTGAAAGAGGCTACGCTTCCATGCAGGAGAGTGAAGATTTTCTTCTTATAGCCCTGCTTGGGCTCCCAGGACCTTGGAGAAGTAAGGGTACTGCACACTCACTCACTTTGCTGAGAGCGGGTGGGCAGGGAGGAGTGGGGAATAAGTAGAACTTTAGCTTTGCCTCTCCTTGCCAATACCCCATCCCAGACAATTGAATGGTATTGAAATGGTGCACCAGGGATAGTAACTGAAGTACATCTTTGCCAGCAGTAAATTACTATCTTCCTAAGTCACATCTCCCTTCCTGTGCTGCTCCCTGAAACAACCTCCCCAGGGAACCCCCAACCTATATTCCCACCTTGCCTCAGTCCATGGCTACTGCCAGTCAGCATCAAGCCCCTGCTCCCTGGGGCAGACTACAGTGTAAGCGCCAGTCATCATAGGCAAGGAGGTTTGGATCTGCTGCCTTCCCCAGCAGCTCAGTACCTTTCAGGCCTTTCTAGCATGCCGCAGCCTGGGAGGTCACCAGGCCTGAGCTCCCCAGCTCAACCTGCCCCATCCCCAGCACTATTCCACCCTCAGTACCCTTTGCTTTCAGACAGCTAGGTTCATCACCCTCCCGAGCTAGAGGGAGACTGTCCTAGCTCCAAAGTCTCAGCCCTTTTATCAGGGCCAGCTGCAGCCTGATTGGGGTGTGGCCCACCTGGGGCTGCTTCCCCAGTCAGCCCAGGCTTGCTGTTTTCCCCAGCCACAACCCTCTCCAGGGCTGTTTTAACCCCTTCTGTGCTGGAGCAGGTAACCATCCCGCTGCATGCCCCAAAATCAAAAATGGAAACGTACTAGTCCCAGTGACTGGCAGAGGGGAAGCCAAAAGATAAGAATATTAAACTACATTTTTCCTATGTGCTGTTCCTATGTCTCCAGCACATTAAACAAGACAGCCTCTCAGCTGCAGGCTGAGGACAAATAATCCCTGAGGAGCACTCCTCTCTTGCAGTTAGGCAGTACAGGAGTACAGTGAATAGAGCTGGAGTTCAGCTGGAGAACATGCACAATGGCCTAATTCAAAGCCCATTAATTTCAGTGGAGAGGCTTCCATTGATTTCAGTGGGCCCTGAAACATGCATACACAAAAGAAACTGCAAGATTAAAAATATGTTTTTTGTAAATATAAAGAAACATTGCAAGGGAAATATTACTTGCAGCTCAGGTTTCTGAACAGCACTGTATGCACGGGTCCAAATCCTACTCATTCTACTCCAGTGGCACATGGCCCATAACGCAGCAGATCCAGAGTGTTCCACTGCCTGGAAGTTGGGGAGGCAGGCTATAGGGAGTCTATGCCCTGAGGTATACAAAATGCAGGTCTACAATTTCACAAACCTATTGGTCAAAGTTCTTGAGCCTGAGTCTCTGCTGGTCTGCAAAATGCAGTGTTGACATTGGTGCACATGGGTGTCAAATACTACTGGAGCAAAACACAAGCAATTTACATCCACTTTGCATGGGAGTAAATACTGTACAAGCACTGAAAAATCTGACTTACCTGTGGGGGATACAATGGCCATAGATACTACTACAATTTATGAGCTGCAGTAGCAGCCACAGAATGTGTGTGTCTTCTTGAAGAAACTGAATTCAGTATTTAGGCATGGACAGAATTTACTGCACTTGTGCTTTGTGCAGGGTGAGTGGATTTGGCCTATGTATCTACAAAACTGAGACAACAGCATTTTACTGGAGAGACAGCATGACCAGTAGACAGAGCAATGGACTGAGGCTCTGGAGACATGGGTTTTATTACTAGCTGAGTGACTTTGGGCAAGTCACTTCACCTCTTCATGCCTCTTCTCCATCAGCCTTGTCTATTTAGATTGTACGCTCTTTGGGTGGGGACAGTGTTGCTACTTGTCTATACAATGCCTAGCACAATGGGTCCTCTAGCTTAACAGTACCCACCCCCCAAATTGCTTTATTTTCTTTGTAGCCATTTATAATCCCAGTATTAGTTGCCTAATAAGTCAGCTTCTCTAGAGAGCAGCGGTTCTCAAACTATGGTGTGGGTGCTTTTTTGTGGGGGAGGGGCAAGAGCCCTGGCTGTCAGCTCTAGGTGGCTGGGGCTCATGCAGAGGGGCTGTGCACACCAGGCAGGTGAGGGTGAAGGAGACAGCTAGAGTTCCCCGTAATCCCTCACTGGGAGGCAGCCCAGGTTCGGGCTTTCCTTCTCTCCCCACAATCCCTCACCTGGAGGAGGCAGGGCCCCGGCTGCCAGACCCAGAGTGGCAGCAGCAGCACAAAAGTTAAGGGTGGCAATGATAGATAAATATCACTTTTCACATTGCCTCATTTACGTCTGTGCTGCTGCTAATATGGCTCTGCCTTCAGAGCTGTGGGGCAGTATATGTATTTGAGAGGTGGGGAGGCACAAATGACTACAGACACAAAGAATGGGGGGCAGTCAAATAAGTTTGAGAACCACTGCTCTAGTCTAGAGCTTCAATATCACCACAACTGACAATAGACAGTGACGTGATGCTTTGAACTGTAAATAAAAACAAATGTAACTGGACTCTTGGAACAAATCAGTGGAGTGGTTGTTAGCTAAACATCAGGGGAAAACAAGACTGAAATGGAAGATGTGACTAACAAGACCAAAGAGGTGGATGAAACAAAACAAACGGACAGGGACTGAGGATGAAGTAGGCTTAAAAAAATAAAAACACCACTACACACATCTGTGTGCACAGTGCTAGCCACTGAGGAGCAGTAATCCTCCCACTCAGAGTACAGTGAGCTATACGGAATTCCCAGATACTAGTAAAGCCCAGGAGACGTTACTTCCTAGATGCCATTCTCAGGGTGGGAGGGATACCATGATTAGAACAGACATTTGTTTGGAAAGAAACAAGGCCCTGATCCACCAAAGGACTCACGTAGAAACCTAACCATAAGCCTGGATTCGAATTCAGTAGGATTACTCACAGTCATATATTTAAAGAAGTGTTCACATGCTTTGCTGTACTGGGGGCTATGTGCCAACTCCATTAGGATTATCATCACTTCATGAAAAATAGATCTGCTAGGAATATTAAAAGAAGAAACTGTCATACTGCTTAGTATACTGTATGTATTATTAATGTTCTGTTTGAACCTGTTCCATACCACTAAGAGGTTGTCTGTGAGACTCCACTCAGTGCTGGGAGCTCCATCTTGTTCCATCCGAAGTCAATGGGAGCAGGATTGGCCCCTGTATTGATATGCAGCATTATTAACTGGGGTGGGGACAGGGGAGAAAATGAGATGTCAAGTAAATAGGTAGTCCACTCTACCACGAAACAGAGTGAATATTTTCTTTGGAGCAAAAGTTGGTTCTGTGTAAAGTTAACAGCTTTTGCTTTCAGGTTACAAGTGAAAGATGGGCCATTGAAGTATGTCTGGATTCTAGTTAGAAATGGCACATAAGAACCAAGTTAGCTTATGCCATTTTCTCTTTTCTTACACTCATGTAGGAGTCTGAAATTATTTACTAAAATGTAAAAGCCATAAATACGAATTCTGTAGAGATCATGTCACCACTGAATGCAGTAATCATTTGCCAGTGCACAGCAATGCTGTACAGAAATTTAGGAATTTAGAAATTCAGCTGAGAAAACCCCATTGAGGAAAGAACATAGGAATGGCCATATGGGATCAGGCCTATGGTCCAATTGTCCAGTATTCCATCCCCAACAATGGCTTGCACCAGATGCCTCCGAGGAATATGCAAGAAACCCCATAGTAAGAAGTAGTGGAATAATCTGTCCCCCATGAAGATCGCATTCTCATCCCCTAGTTAACAATTTAAACCTCAGAGCATGAGATTTTAAAAGGGATATAAAGCTATTTTTAGCATGAACTATTAGAATTCCAGATTCATGCTGCAGTGGGTCCCACAGTCTACGTTACACATTGTGTGAAAAAGTATTTCCTTATATTGGTTTTGAATTTCTCATCTTTCAGTTTTATTGAAAAACAAGGCTACATTGTGTTATCAGACATAGATGGGGAGCTTTTGTTTTCTATCTTCTTTAGACCATTCATTATTTTATGTCCTCCCTATTGCGTTCACGGCATACCAACAGAGAGAATTTAGATAAAAACAAAACAAACAAAAAAAAATCAGGAAGTTTGCAACTTGGTGCTACTTTATATCTTAAAGCCTAGGACACACAAAAACCAAACACAGACAAGGCAGGCTGCTCCCTGAGGCGCAACTCACTCCATCTTACTGTAGGCTGCAGACTGACTGCTGCTAAACTCATATTTTGCTTCTCTATGGAGTCTCCTTGCTTGCAGCCAAGACCAGGAAAACCATCTGAAATTTAAAGTGAAATTTAGCACAGTTTTCAATATCCCACACTCCTTTGTCTCCTTTCTGAAGTAGCTATTCCAAACTTTTCAGTCTATCTTCATAGGATAGGTTTTTCCAGGCTCTTGTTCATTCTCATTCCCCTTCTCGGAGTGCTCTTTCCACAGTATGCTTTTTGAGAGGGGGTAATGCAGTATTCTGGATGGGGATATACTACTGAGTTAAACAATGACATTTTCTGTATTATTTTCCATCTTATTCTTTATGCATCCTAACATCTTGTTTGCTTCTTTGACCACAGATGCAGATTTGGGAGAGGTCTTCACTGAGCAGTCCACAGTGACCTTTTCCTTTTCTAAGTTGATATTGTTAATTGAAAACTCTGGAAGGTGTACAAGTAATACAGAATTTTCCCTCCAACGTGCATTTGTTTGCATGTATTCACATTCCGTTTCATTTGCCCTCAGCACACAAACACTGCTGTAGAATGAATAGATGACAAAGATCTAGAAGACCTAGACTTTGCTGATATTGCACTGAGTATCATCCCTGAAAAACAACAAAGACAGCCTGACAAAAAGAACAGGCCAAACAGGACTCAAAATTTGTTATGCTAAAATATTCATCCTTGAAATCTAGAAATCAAGCTGTATCATAATATTAGATGGCAAAAATATCAAGAAAGTTGAACAGTTCATCTACCTGGGCAACATCTATATTAGCCAATTAAGGATGGGGCTGACATCCACAGCGTTTATGAAACTTAACATATGGAAATCAAAGGTATGCAGCACCAGGAAAAAACCTGAATTTTCAGGTCTACTGTAATCTCAATACTAATAAACACCTCAGAGATGGAGATCTAATAAATATTAGACAAAAAGCTAGATGCCTTTGAAAATAAGTGCCTGTGAAAGATTCTGGGCATTATTTGGAAAGACTTCATTACCATTGAAGAGAGAAGAAATCACCACCTACCAGCTTGTTACCATCAGAATCAGAAGGAAGCACTGAGCATATTTGAAGCATGTACTGTGGATGATGCAAACACAGACTCCCATATGAAGCTGTTAAGTGGAAATCAACATGTCTGAGAAAATGAAGGCACCCAAGAAATAGAGTTGCCACCTTTGTAATTGCTGATAATGGACTCCCTCCCCCAAGCCCTGCCCTTGCTCCATCCCATCCTTCAGGCCCCACCCATTTCCCTGAGGCCCCACTCCCATCTCTCCCACCCTCCCCCATCACTCACTGGATCATTTCAGGGAGCCTGCCTTCAGATAAGAGATGCCCCTGAATGAGCAGGGGCTGGTGTGGGTTAATAACCTGGCACCTCCACCACCCCACAGTAACCAGACTTTTGGTTCAGGTGCCAGTTGGGTTGCCAGGTCCCCTTTTTTTACTGGGCTTTCCAGTAAAAAAAACAGGCACCTGGCAATCCTAAATGGCACCTGAACACTGGCACCAAAAACCAGACTGTGGGTAAAATCCAGACAGCTGGCAACCCTACCAAGAAAAACCTTGAGCAGAACCTTTAGGAGGGAGGACAGAATGGTCCATCAACATCAGGTCAGATGGAAACAGCAACAAGTGACAGAGGAATCAAAGAGACTCATGCACTAACATTAGCACAAGAAGGATGTAATAATCATCATAGTGCTCATTCAACTTACATTCCTCATGTCTCTTCTGCACTTAACTAACCTAAGTACTATTGTGTCATCTGCAAAGTATGCCACCTCACTGCTCACCTTCTTTTCCAGATCATTAATATATTAATGAACATGAGACCTCACTGTTAGCCATGGTGAAAACAGACCATTTATTCCTACTCGTTGGTTTTTCCTCTCAGGCAAAATATTGTCCTGGATGAAAAATTGCCCTTCTCCCATGGCTTCTTAAGTTTCTGTAGCAGCTTCTTCCAAGGAACCTTGTGAAAGGCCTTTTGAAAGTCAAAATAAAGTGCACCAGTTCTCCTTTTCTAAGTACCTTACTGACATTTGAAGAATTCCTATAGATTAGTTCACAAACCATGCTGGTTATGCTCTTTCATGTCATGCTCTTCCAAGCGTTTTTATTGTCTTTTTAATTATCTTTTTCAGCAACTTGCAGATGTAAGGCTCACCAGGCTGTAATTTCCCGTTCACAAACAATTCAAGGCAAGAATGAAAACCACTTGCTTTTATGTGAGTCACCAGCAGCAGCAAAAAAAATAATTGTCCAGCTTCTAGTCATGCAATATGGCCCACCCACAGATGCCACTTCACAGATAGCATGTCTACTAGGGAAGTGAAATGCTATCCTGGGGTCAGAGTGCCCCCTTCAATGTAAACAGCCAACAGAGGGGTGGGCCAGTGGGAAGAAAAACCAAGTATGAGTACCCTTGAATGCTTCTATTTACATGCCCTGTAACTCTGAGAATGTAAGAGCTCTGGAAGATAGATAAGATTAGATGATTAGATAGATCTCTATCTATATGACTGCTAATTGTTTCAGAATAGTAACAGAGCTCAGCTTGCTTTATCTTCAGTGAAATTACTGATGTTAGCCAACAGCAAACTGCAGGATTGGACTGAGGACTACCCCATCATTTTATGCCACCAACATCCCTAGTAAACCAACCATGAATAAAAAGACATCTGATATTACCATATAAATGCCTGGCCCCAAGTCATCTCACATGCACTCTTTCAGAACATGTTTCTTTTATTACTTGAAAGAATTGTTAACACCCAAGAGCTTTTGAGTTATGCCAGCCTGCCCACAAGGCTTAAGTATAAAAAGTCATTTTATTACAGAACGTAGAACAAAAACTACATTCCCCCAACAATTACCATACCAAATTCTGTACATAACCGGGGCATTTTGAAATACTTTCCCCTATCTCATTTAGAAGTGCAAACATTTGTGCCTTTTCTCCATCTTTACTTCTAAATAATATCAGATTAGATTTAAGAATCAAAAGAACCTTGCTACTGGACAGATGTAGGCTAATTGCCAGTGTCTTGACCCCTAGAGGGGTACATAGTCAATGTGGTATATGAGGAATCATTATAGTTAATGGGTTGGTTCTAATTGCACCTAATTTCCCAAATACCACACAGAAAATGTATCCTAGAGAGACAGAATATGCATCTTGGCCATTCATACAAGACATGGGCATTCAAGGAAACTAATAGATTGCTGTGGGGACCACTGCATGCAAGTGGGATGTGACCTATTAAACTGAGATGATAGTAAGTGCCTGGGAGGAAAAAGCATGTTGATCCAAACTTAGCTTTTCTATTAACTTTTGCTTTCACCGAAACCATGGATTTTAGAATGGAATTTTCCTTTACCTCATAAAAGATATTCCCTTTCCACTACATTTTCATTCCTGTAGATTACTAATCCCCAGAAGTGTTCAATTATTAGAGTGATGTATTCAGAAAGGGATACAACATTTTTCAAACACTCATTCCCATAAGATAGAATTTAAAAGTATAAGGGATAGATAGGATTTAAATATACACGGAATGTAAATCTTCATGCATCAGAGCATAAGACAACAACTAATAATGTGGGCTTTGAGAGAACCCTCTCCTATGAGCAAGCAATTTTTTCCACCATCTTTCCCTAAAGCACACAATACTGGTTGCTGCCAGAAACAGGACATTTGACAGCCTAGGCCATTGGTCATGTCAGGCATGGTGATTCCTATGTTCCCAGGCATCTGCTTCATACTTGGATCTAATCATATATCCCTGATTATTTGTTTTCAAGGGGCCATATTTCATCCATGATGTAAATTCATGAGTTACACCAGATATAGCTTTAACCCATTGGGATTAACTCACATAGAGAATCAGGGTTGGAAGGGACCTCAGGAGGTCATCTAGTCCAACCCCCTGCTCAAAGCAGGGCCATTCCCCAACTTATACCCAACATGAGTATAAGGGCTGCAGAGCTAAGCATTGTTTCTATTGTGCCCTTCCCTTTGGCAATTTCCTCCACATACTAAAGGAAGAGGACTGCAAAGCGCGCTCAATAACTGTGTTGGCTTTTACTGACGACATTTCGAAGTGGAGACTGGAGGTCCACTTGGACTTCCATGGAGCTCCACAAAGACTTAAGGCTCATGGGAACAGATCTGTTTGCATGATTGGGCTATTACAGTGTAAAGCTCTTCAAGGCAAAGACTTGTCTATCCTACATGGCCAAAAAGCACCTTGCACACTTTTGGGCACTATGGGTAAAATTTTCAGACACCAGAGGGACTTGGGAACCTAAGTCCACATGACTTTCATTGGGGTTTAGGCACTTCTGAAAAATCCCATCATATTTAAAGAAGAATTAATGAGAGAATTCAATACCTGTTTTTCTTTTTAAAGCATTTCTTATCACATTGACATGACAAAAATAAGCTTCTTGTACATCAGGATCAGCTGGGGTCTAAAATAAGTTGGAATCATGGATTTGAATAAAAGTATTCATGATAGCAAGCCTTGCTGTCTGCCTCTAAGCATCAGGTAAAATTAAAAACACCACAGAGCACAAATGTTTCTGGAACATACTTTAGCATTCAAGCTGTGCTAAATGCACTGTTGCCCAAATACACAAAAGCAGCTCCATTTTCCAGTACACCTCTGTTTGCAGTCAAAATGTTTAGGTGACTGGAAAGAAATAAGTAGTTCATCTATTTCCCACAAATCCTTCTCATACACAGTAGTTTTAAATGGGAAAATTCCATATTTTCCTATAATAGTTATTTTACACTTCTAGTTAAGAGCTAGATGAAAACAGCTCTGAAACTGTACCCAGAGGCAAAAATGATACTAAATGTGAGATCTTATAGCTCAGCTCTTGCCAGGGGCCTGTCCATCTTCCATGATCAAGGAATATTTTCTAGTACGTTCTTGGTGGCTGGCTGTGAGAAAGCATAGGATGGTGACAAGACATGACTCCTTTTCCTGAGGCATATTTCTGCCATGATGTCAAAAGCAAAAAGCAACCATCCTGTAGGACTTCTCATTAGAACAGCGTCTGACAGTCATGTCACATATCTATAAGACTGCAGGCTCTTTTTTTAAACCAAAAACACTATAAAATTAACATGATTTGTTGCATGGTAATTTTCACAGGCAAATTTGATTGCATTTAGATAGCAAAACAAATCAACAGTGTTCAAATTTGAGACATCTACCAAGGATAGGAAATTCCAAGTTAACATTGCTTTTAATGCGCCCCCTTTTGCCGAGGTGATAAGCCAGTTCATCTCCTCTTCAAAGAGCCAATCAATAAAGACTACGTGCAGCAATTTCTAGTCACAATCAGGCAGTTGGAAGTTTCAAGGCCAGGCCTCCACTCTTCAGTACAGAGGGAATGGAGAAAGCAAGTAAGAAACAGAGTGAAAGCTGAAATAGTATCTTCTGTTAAGCCCCCCCCCCCCACCAGCCCCATCCCACTCTGTATGTACCAAGAGCAGAGTGTTTTCAAAAAGACTTGCCAGGTATTCTACTGGGTGGGCATCATCCCACACACAAAATCTCCAGCAGAATATAAAGCCTGATCTCACAAACCATTGCCCCTGAGAGCCTTGTTTAAGGACTGCTGTGCAAGGACTTGTGGGATCAGGCTTATAATGCTAGTAGCTTCAGGGTGCAAATGAGAGTATGCTGCCAGTGGCAGCACACCTCACTAAGTGAGGCCACAAGGCCAATGGCTTGATATCCACCCATAGTTCTCATGATATCCATGCAGCTAGAAAGCTAATCCCATGCCCCTCTCCTGGATCCCTGCATCCTCAGAGAGTATCACATGGTAGGATAACCACAGCTTCAAGGCTGTGGACATTTCATTTTATCTTTTATTTTTCTGCATGATTTCCAGTGGGTGGGTGTTGGAAGGCACACATGGGAGTGGGTGCGGGGGAGAGATAGAGGGCAGGGAAAGAGATTGAGGAGGATATAAACTTGAATTCAGAAGGGAGCTGTTTTTGTGTCTTTATGTTGCTGCCTTATTATTATAGTAACCCCCTTTTTTAAACAAAAAATGCAGCATTATTTCCCATTCATTTGCAGGTGCTCAGATACTATTTCAAATACATAGCCAAGAGTCTGAAAAACAGGACCTTCAAGCAAGGCTGGGCTGTACTCCTGGCTCTGCTATGGACCTGGTGTACAACCTTGGGCACATCACTTTGCCTCTGTAAGGCAGAGTTAGTCCTTGTTATGTTATTTGGTGGGGGCACTCCAGAGTTGGTTAAGTGGATCCTGAATCCTAAACCAACTACCTGAGAACACACACCTGCCTCTACATAGGCCCAAACCCCTTAGCTCCCTGCCACAGCCTTACAGCAAACAGGAGTTAACCTCAGAAGCAAATGCTTTACTCAACAATTATCTGGGCAGAGCCAGAGCCAAATCAGCAATCAAGGACTATTTGGAGGTGGGAGGATTTCCCTGTAGAGAGTTCCATATCCACCCAACCCTACCCCTAGTAATACTACAATACATCCAGTGCCTAAACACTAAACTATTCACTAAATCAATGAAGAAGCTAATCAGCTCTCCAGCCCTTCTGAGTCAGTCCCAGAGTACCTTCTCTCCCTTGCACAGCTCAATGGTGCTTGGGTTTGGTGACAGCTCAGCATACAGAGTCCTGGTTTCTGTTGCAGTGCCTAGCTTCTATTCCCACAATCGCTGTGCTGTGTATAGGCGGGGGCGGGGGCGGGGGCGGCGGCTGCGGCGGCAGCTGCTGCTGCTGCTAGGCCTCCTACTTCTTGAGCTGATCCTGCAGTCCTGGGACAAATCTACCCTTAGAGAGGTCCAGCCCCCTAACAGTCATATATGTGCTCTCTCTAACCCCGCCCCTGCACCAGCTGATTGGCCTTGAGCCAATCAGGGGGCCTACGGTCAATCTCCAGTCCTCATTTGGCCAGGCTCAGCTGCTGCTCTGGAGTGAGATTCCTCCCCAGCCGGCAGCAGGAAATCAGGGACAGGATTTCCTCTCACTTCCCTACCTAGCTCAGGATCTGGTAATGGCTCCTTTCTCTGCCTGACCCCTAATTTATCAGAGCTCCTAGGAGTGGTACTGACCCTTTCAAACTGCTGCTGTTTGGGGGAGTGATGGCTGTCTATGTTTGTACAGTACCTAGCACAACAATAATACCAAGCTCTTATATTGCATTTTTATTTGTAAATTCCATAGTGCTTTACAAAAGAAATGAGTATCATTATCCCCATTTGACAGAGGGGGAAAACTGAGGCACAGAGCGAGGCAGTGACTTTCCCAAGGTCACCAGCAGGCTGATGGCAGAGCCAGGAATAGAACCAGATCTCTATCTCCACTGCTCTGTCCACTAGGTCACACTGCCTGTTCTACTGGGGGTTTCACTCCTGATGGAAAACTAGGCACTAATAAAATATTAATAGGCACTTAAATAAATGTCCTGATTTTCAAAAATGTTAAGCACCCAGAAGCTCTCACTGAAGTTAGTGGGTGTTCCACAGTTTTGGAAATCAGGCTGATCATTTGGATGCTTAATTATGGACCAAGAACCCTAACTCTAGGCTCCCATTTTTGAAAATCTTGATCTATAGATTTTATATTACACCTTTGCCTTTAAAAGCAAAAATAATTCACAGTACCTGTTCATTTTGTACAACTCAACTGATTCTGGTCTAAACTCAGCATCTAAAGAATCTGAAGGTTTGAAAAGTTAGCAGCTCTCTATCGCTTTATAACTCAAAAACCAGTCTAACAGATCAAAATAATTTGGTATTAAAGAAGATCACGTACTTAGACTGACAACTTGTATATTAAGTTTCATCTCAATGGGGCAAAAATCTGTTGGATGATTTAATTGGGGATTGGTCCTGCTTTGAGCAGGCAGTTGGACTAGATGATCTCCTGAGGTCCCTCCCAACTCTGATATTCTATGATGGCATGGTGCACCTTATTGATAAGAACAAAGCTAATAGGAAGCCACAAGGGGCTTTTGATGGGGAGGCATAGCTCAGTGGTTTGTGCATTGGCTTGTTAAACCTACACTTGTGAGCTCACTCCTTGAGGGGGCTATTTAGGGATATGGGGTAAAAATCTGCTGGATGATTTAATTGGAGAATTGGTCTTGCTTTGAACAGGGGGTTAGACTAGATGATCTCCTGAGGCCCCTTCTAACCTTTCGATATCCAATAGTTGATGGTCTATGAACTCTGAGCCTAAGTCTCCCACATCAAGTAATGTTAAATCTGAGAGGCATGATACAACCAAGCTTTTAGCATCTCCAATGCAATCCTGGCATATCTAAGGGGCACTGGGAGACACTATGCTTATTAAACAATGCATTGTTAGTCAGCATGCAGGGTTACTATTAATAACAGTTAAGAGATGAAGGAGAACAAACAATCTGTGCAACATCTTGACTTTTAAAGTAGGCAAGTCGATAAGACTATCAAAAGAAAAGCAAATCCTTATACGAAACTATTCATCTGACTTCAGTGCCCAGCAGCTGGCTTGCTTAACAATGTGTTTCATGTAAGTGATACTCCTTGGCAACTGGGTTATACTTTGTTTGTGTTACTCACAAAGAAAAGGAAGAGTGAATAGAGTCATGGTGGCTTAGTGGATAACACTTTGGCCTTTTGCTCCTGCTTCCATTCAGGCATATAACCTGAAACACATGAGCTGTTAATATCTCCTTCTCCAATTTAATATTGACTATAATTAGTTACAAAGGTGTTGTGAGAGCCAAGAGGTTTGCATAATTCTCCATAGAAAGGAGCCACCTCTTCAGCTATTTATTTCTTATCTACGGTCACTCTGTAAAAAAGGTACAGATTGCAGAGATGGGTTGCTGAGCTCCTGGATAAAATCTACCAGCTTGAAAGATCTGGCTTTTAAATTAGTTGTCAGTCTTGAATCATCTTGCTTAGAATGCTCACCCCGAGCCGGTAGCTGTACAAATACATTTTATGAGGTTAGACATCTCTTGCTTACGTCTTTGTTCATGAAGAAACTTTACACACGCAGATATGGGGCCACATTCTGCCCTGACGGGAGCAGGTAGAATTCCTGTGGAGATACACCAGGGCTGAATTTGACCTGGAGCCTCCGCACATTAAAACTGATTCGTTCTTGTGTCATTAATCCATTCAAACCTTTTAATCTTCTATTTTGTAGTTGCTTTTTAGGATTGTAAATTAGCCCAGAATCACTCTTCAAAAGACAGGGGAAAGGGAAAGATCAATACAAAAGGAAAACACTAATCTAGTTTTAGGATCCACCTCCAGAACGAACAGGTTGTCATTGAATACCCAGGTATTTCACCGCTTTTAATGCCCATCCCCATGCTGCCGTTCCAAAGAAATTAATTTGGCATATCATAAAATGTTGATTTCCCAGGTGTTTTCTTCCAAGAGAGACATGACTCTTCTTTAAAGATCTACCGAGGCTTCAAGCCTTTTTTTAAAGCAAGGAGGGGTTTGTTAGGCACTTAAATTGAGACAGATTAGACAGACTGTAAAGCCAAAGCAGTAGTGGGTGACCTCGGCTGTACTAAAACTCTAGCCCTCGTGTCAGGAAACAAATAATAAGAGCCTTATGAACTCAGGAAGAAGTAATTAAGCACTTAGAGGAATGATGAAAGGCACAACATAATTTTTCTCACCGCCTCAGGGGATAAAGTCAATTCCTTATAAATACTATGTTGCATCATCTGTGATTCAGAAGCACAAGGAGCCCTGTTGTTTTTGTACTACATTGCCAATGAACTGATACTGTCAAGAGCTGCCTCGGTATTTGAGAAGCCTTCCATGTTGTAACCCAGTGCAGAGGTGAAGTGTCACTGCAGACTTCGCACTCCCTTGAGCGCTAATTTGCTCAAAGTCAGTAGGCGGGCAGTGACAGGGCTATGACCTTGCCTCTCCACCAGAATCAGCCAGCAAAGCCGGCCCCACACAGGAAGGAGCACTTACAGCTACCCTGCAACCATGCACCTTCTGCACTGTAGAAGCATCACAATGCTTCCAGGAGCTCCCACTCCAGTGAGGTGCCCCAATACAGACAGCAGCTGAAGACCTGCAATCTAGTCCTAAACATTTAGCACCTTCATACTCATGCCCCAAATGCCAGATGCGCCGAGCCAGGTCCTCAGCAGGTGTCAATCAGTGTAACTCCCTTGGTCCTCTATCCTTGATCAAAGACAGCAATAACTGTATTTAATCTTTAGAAATCATGTCCCCTCAAAAAGTCTCCTCTGCCTGGTCTTTTGGACTGAGGATTGATAATGGTGGGGGAGTGTGTGCGTGCATGTGAAAGAGAGAGGAAGAGGGAACATTTTAGACTGAGACAACATTGGAAAATATGGGAGGTGGGGGGAAAAGAGTGAAAAGGCATGAGAATCAGCTACTTGATTATGCTTCTGGGGAAAAACTGTCCTAGTAAGCACAACAACTCGCTGTTACCTGTTTTTATCTTATCGTATCCGTGTCAGGATTGCTTAATTTATTATATACTTGAATAGCCATATTTGTATTAGTCTCTGTTCCACACTATCAACTTTGCTTGTTAAATGTAGGCTATAGTGTTTCCCCATACATCAGCACCACCAACAGCTAGAAGACAGAAAACAAATTCTGACTCTGGATTACAGAGCATGGCTAATAAATTATACAACAGAACAAAGACAGCTTGAGTTCATTTTTATTGCCTTTCAAGAGAGAATAGCAAACCTGTTTTTGTTATTCATCTGGGCAAGATGGCAAGGACATCCCTAAATGAATATGAATGGAGCACTAGAAGACACTATCTTAACCATGACATTTTTCTAGAGGAGGTAGTGTACGTACCTGTAAAGAACAAATTGTTTCATTTCCTACAAGGAGGCTACAAAAGCACAGAGCCCAATCCTGCATTCTTTGTGCAGCAAAGGCAGTGGGAGTTCTGAGTGCATAAGGAATGCAGGATCAGGCCCTAAAGTTAAACCTAGTATCATTGAAAACTATGCAAAAATTAAGCTTCATTCCTCTACAGAGTCTCCTATGTTAAAAGCACAGCCCTTAAGTACTCAGTAGATTATATAACTAAAAGCTCAGCTACATCACAGCTCAGAAAAAACAATCTAGCACTGTTCCCCCACAGACATTGGAGCCCAGCCTGTTCTTCATTCATGTCACTCTTCATGATGTGCCAGATGAAAGGAGCACTGACAACTGGAATCTCTTACTTATCCTTAAAAGAAGATGCTCTAGGAATTATTTTGCGGGTGATCACAATGGTCCCTTTTGGCTTTAGAATCTGTGAATCTATGAATAAGAGTCCTCCACTCTCCATGTCATTCCTCTTCTGCATACAGTATGTCAGTCATTTTAAAGACCCTTCTTTAATCAGTTATTCAGGATTATAAATACTTCCATTAAGTTATGCTTTTGCTCCACCTTCTCAACTGCCACATTATAAATTATACCCTGTGATTATATGACACTTGCAATGTAAAGCTCTTAAAGCACTTTTCAGATATTGATGTTGCCCAGTTGTCGCAATATTCAGGGCTTGGCAGGATTGGTTCCATTAGGATAAGAAACCAGTGATGAGTCCTATATAGTCTTTGTCGTGTAATCCTGTTTATTTACAAAGGATGTACACAGCATCCTCTTTCCCTGAACACAGTAAAAACAAACCAGAGTCTGCCACCCCAGTGAGCTCTGTGCCCAGAAAGCTCTGTCCGTTGCTTCCTCTCAGGATCGCATCTACCACCCCTTCTTTCTGGCTTTCTTTGCCTCCAGCTCACACAGGGTGAAAACCAACCCTAGCCCCTTCATTTGCAGCCAGAGAAACCCTTCTGTCTGTACAGCTTAGCTCTGACTTATCATGTGGCCACGTGCCTTAGGCGGTAGCTCCACAGCTCCCAGCTGCTTTGACTACAGAAAGGGGCTTGACTGCTCTTCCTGTTGAGCCTGAAAGAGTGTGTTTGATACAATCATTGGCTCAAGACTTATCTGCTGTCAGTCATTAGCACCTTCCAACTTAACATTAATGAACTGAGCCTCATGACACTCTTCTGTGACAAAAATATAAAACTACAGATTTCACAGATGGGAAGACTGAGGCAAAGACTGGTTAAATGGCTTACCTAAGCAGGCACAGGGAGTCTGTAGCAAGAATAGAACTTAGATCTCCTGAGGCCACGTTCCCTGCCTTAACCACAAAAGCATCCTTGTGCATTTACAGAATAATACAAGAAACAAATGGCCATGCCACATTTAAACCTTCACCAAGGGAGAGGACAAAGATACTTATCTGGTTTTTTATACACTAGTAATCACCATTACTACTTTTGGCCTACTTGCTAGAAACTGTTTTCGCTCCAAGTTAAATGTCTCAAATTTGTCTCCACATTCAATCAATGACAGCATCTGATTGTCCCAGCATGAAATGGTCTGGTGTAATCAGTTTCACTGCTGGGGAGTACTGGAGGACAGATCTCCATGATTTTAAATTGATATAAAAATGTCATAGAACACAGTCACTTAGTAATGAAAGGGAGTTCATGTACCCTTTTCTCATAGGTAGGCTCCCTGCTCCCGTGCTCCCTGCTGCCATGGAAGTGATACGGATGTCACCCGTTCAGAGGATGCTTGGAGATCTAAGACCCAGTTCTGACCTCAACTGCATCTGTGTTACTCACTGACATCAATGAAACCTGTATAAGCAAGATCAAAATGAGGCTCAGTGGAGTTACAACAGTCAAACTTCTGAAACGCAAATCAAGCCCGTAAGTGGAAATTCATCTGCCTGGGGCATCCACTACAGAAGTGTGCAACAGAATGCTAAAGGCAGGGCTCTTTGAGGATTTTCTGTAATTCCTGCTTTTGAAGTATATTTGTGCATTCAGCTGGTGATGGTAATAAGAGGTTATTTTGTGAAAAGGATTAATTTCTGCTCTATTTTTAAAGATGACCCATTCTAAAAAATCAAAGGGCTCAGTCCTGCTCCTCATGACATCAATGGGGAGTTTTGCCAGTGCCTTCAATGGGAGCAGGCCCTAGAATAGTTGTTACTTTGTACTCATCATTCTGGAATTTGGGCTGATGATGATTTTAAGGGGCCACTACATTAATACAAAACTCCTTAAGCTATAAAAGCTGTAATGAATTATTATTTCTATTATAGTAGCTCCTTGATGCCCTCAACAGCAATAGGAGGCCCTGAGCAACTGTGCAAACACATTGGGGAAGATAGTGCTTAATCCCAAAGGAGGCACAGTCTAAATAGAGAAGACACACTGATGGAGAATGGTGATACCGAGAGAAACTGTAGAGGAGCCAGGATTCGAACCCCAGGCCAGGGTTTTAACCAGTAAGCTACCTTGCTGACTAGCTGTTCATTTCAGCAAATAGACCAGACGCAGCTGAATCACTTCTCATGCAGATACCTTTGTTCCTAAGCTGCCATAAGGGAAACGCTCGCTTCTGAAACCTGCATTGTCTGCATCTCCGTTAGTGTGAACCCAAGTGCTTCTTCACATGTTGTAGTTAGAAAATAAAGTCCTTTATCATTCCTTCTGACTCAGAGTTTGGAAGCAAATCCACCATTTGACATAAACCAAGTGAAATACAAATTGTCCCTGTGGAGGGAGAACCTCTGCTTCTCTTTGCATTTGTCTAGTTTGACTCACGACAGAATGATGACCCCCCCAAATCACCTTTTAATAAGTGTTTACATGCTACCAATCCCCAAAGCCTAGGCTGATAAAATCTTTCCTCGGAACTAATTATGCTTGAAGACAAGGTTATTCTCAGTGGATGCAGCACTGAAGCAAACTTCAGTGCAAGTGGAGGGCTCCTCCCTGTGGCTCGCTTGGCAGACTCGTACTCTCCCCACACATTAACATGGAAAAGGAAGTGAAAACAAGGTTCCAACAGGTTTGGGATTTCCATGATCGTTTCAGAAAACACTGGAAAAGGTCTATATAGTAAGGCTTAGGGCCTAATCGTGAACAGCTGCCCGATTTTTATGGGAATTTTCCTTCACAAGGCATTCAGGATTGGGCCCTTGAAAATATGACATAGCACCCATTTCAGATCATCAGCATGTGTTATGCAGATTACACAGAAAAAACTAGCTTGTGCTTAGCCCTTTGTGAGAGTGCAAGTGGCAACAGAGGATGTAGATCCTCCCTCTCCTTCACACCTGTGTGCAGGGGCCTGCAAAATCTCCTCTCCATTGCACTGGTTATAGAGGGGTGACTGTCTCCGAAGCCAATGGAGAGGAGAATCAGACTCAGATTTTGCCTGGCCCCTGCACACAGGTGGAGAGTCAAGATCTCAATCTTTGTGCTCTGGCGCTGCAAAGACCAGAGGGAGCCTAGCACTGCCAGCAGGGCTAGACCCTCATAGGGACAAGACAAGAGTTCATAGCTGGGTTACCGGATGCATGATGATGACTCAAGCTGTTAAAGAGTGCAGCAAATGCCACTGCTGTGCATACTCCTTCAGCAATTCTGAAGGCAACTGTGCCTGCCTCAGACACAATGCCTCTGGGAGCTGCCACCTAGCGAACCACCTTTTCGCACCCTCCCCCATGCAGGCAGCATTTTAGAATCACAATCTAGTCCATACAGTTGCATGTTTAGCTGTTGGAGCATTTCAGTAATATTTGCCAAGCCTAGAATTAATCTGTGCAAGGATTTAAGCTGCTACCTCTATGAAACACTTATTTTAATTACTGCTCCTATAGAATGCTCATTTTTTACAGTACCACAGGGACATGATTTCTCTCCTCATACAGGTTAGTACATCATTATTCCACTTAGCTTTCAACCTTTATGTTAGGCTTTGAAAGGACTATAAGTTACATGTTTTGCCCACAGGATACTTTATCCTCAATTAACTGATCAAAATCAGATCAAAGGTTCAGCCCTGGCTTTGGCTAGCGCTCTGTTTAATCTCGTCACACATAGATGTTACTAGTTTTCTGGATCACTTCTTTAGGCCACGCTGCAGCCCTTTTATGATGAGCTGTAAATTGAGATTCCCTCTCCCCATCTCTAGTGACTTGCAGATCGAAGACTAATTTACACCCGTTCTGAAAGATTTAGCTAAGAGATATAGCCTAAGCCCTGGCCAATATTCCCTCTTAGTACAATCAGCTTGAACCAGAACCCCTGATCAAAACACCCCCGAAGTCGGTGGGGGGAGAGATGAGACACCAGACTTGGTATCTAGCCCTCTCTCTGTAATGAGCTGAATCTAGGCTCCAGATCAAACCAAATCTGAACTTCTAGAGCAGTGGTTCTCAAACATTAGTAACTTGAGGACCTCCGTTTTGATTTAAAATTTTTCATGGACCCCTCAAGCCCTCCTCTCAGCCCCAGGGCCCGTCCCCACTCCACCCCTTCTCGCAAGGCCCCACCCCGCCCCTCCTTTTCCCACCTCTTTCCACCCTTTCCCTGAACAGGTTTTCTTCTTTCCTTTCCCTCCCTCCCAGCACCTCCTGCATACTGGGAACTGCTGTTCCACAGTGTGAAGGAGGCACTAGGAGGGAGGGGAAAGAGTTGAGTGAAGGAACGGGAGGAGTAGATCAGCAGGGCCTGCAGACCCCCTGGAATACCCTCATGGACCCCAGTTTGAGAAACGCTCTTCTAGAGGTTCAGAATCTTGACTGGGATCTGAAGCCAAACTTTTCAGCCCAGGGCCTATGAAAATAAAATAGGCTCCTTTAATCTTACTGCTGTTTGTAAGATATTGCAAAATAATTGCCAAGTTTGTTTATCTGGTTAAGCCACACGCTACCTTTAACTTATTAATTTGTATAGGGCTTTGAGATAATTTAGCTCTGAAAGATTCTTGTTTAAAAAATCACTCTGTTCTAAGATCTTAGGGTCAGTGAAGCCAACATATTCCACCAAAGCACAAGGTCACTATCTTAAATGAAGATGTTTTCCATTCCTAATAGTTACAGTTTGATGTTATAAAAATATTACATGCTTAGTTCATCTTTCAATTAAGACACAAATTATTAGTGATCTACTGGTTAAATAGCAAACTAAAAGTAATCCTTTCCCCAAAATGCACACCATGATTTAGGAGGCAATACAGAGAGTTCAACTACTATTTTTTTAAGTGCCAAAGTTCTCTATGTACCTCTGAATATTTGAGAATGACTAACCAAGCTTCTCTAGATGTTTGCTTCATTTCTGAGATATAAATTGTAAAGATCATAGTCGTGATGATTTACTTCTGAGTTCTAGAAGTGGATAGATTATTTCTTCAGGATGGAAGATTCCTTGGTGAGAAACACCATGTTTCATTAACAACATATTAATATTAGTAATAAATGAAACTTGAAATATGCAGGAGGAATAAATGTTTGCTGTGGGATATTGCCATCTAGAGGTTATTTGCAAATAGTACACATTCTGACACCACTGTTGCAGCATACAACAAAGATATTTTTAACAGTTGATAAAAACACTTAATATTTATTCTTTTGTTAGTTTCCTGCCCAATTCTTAATCTGCATGTGGCTTCATATGCAGACCTACATTCTGTTAATGACCATAGAATCTGATCCAATTTGTAATAAACAACATTCCGATACAGCAACTCTATTGAGCCAAAATTTGGTCTCAGAACCTATAACTAAGCGAAGATTGGCTTCTTTTATTCAAAGTCCATAGCTAATGATGATCCACAGGGAGCGGCATAATAAAAAGTTAGTCTGCAAGTCAACAATGAGTTAAACTGCAGAAGCACTGGGAGTATTTGTACTACATTGAATTTATTCTGTACTCACAGATTTGAAAAAACTCAGCAAAAATTAATTTACAGAAATTATTTCTGGCTCCACAGAGGTAGCAATGCAGCAAAGATAAGCTCAGCTTTTCCTGCACTGAAATAAACTAGTGCTAAAATAAAAAGTTCTTCATTTTTTTTATTTCTCCCCATAATGCTTCATTAACATTCACAGGGGAGGAGGGAGACTGCTACTCATGGGAGCTGGGAAGTATCACCAATAAAGGACTGAGCTCTAGAAAGATTTTGGCAAAGAAATAATGTCCACTAATGCTGGAAACAAAATGGAATAAATATAGTAATTATCTGTAGCAGCTGGCTGCATAAGAGCTGGGAGTAACCTGTGGAATTTAAGAATTCTATAATATTCAGGTACCAATCTCTAATAGAGCCACTAGGTCCAAATTGTTACTGTGCGATTGGAAGGGTGTGTTTCCATGTGTTTGTAATAAAGCCAAACTTGGGGTGGAGGAGGAGAGAGAGGCATCTCTGGAATTTATCAGTTTTCTCGGAAAAAAATTAGATGTCTTTTGCCTAGAACAGAAGTTGATTTTTGGTTCCACAAATGCCTCTCTTCCATGGTGCCCAGCTGGGAAGTTCTCTCTCTGCCCAACATGGCAGTTAGAGGATCAGAGGAATGAGAGCGAGGAGGTATCAGTGGCTCCGTGGGACCGTGTGATGTATGAGCAGGGTGATTCTGGGCACAAGGAGAGACGGGAAAGGTCACCCCAAACTTTAATACATTCACTCTTTTGCACACTCTAGGTCATTTCTGCCATGAAAAATTTAATAGCTCTGTCTAACAGAAAACAACCCTTGCTGACCTTTTGTTTTTGCAGAAAAGACCAAGTATAGAATAGTTCAGCTCAAACAGAAAAGGTTTGGCAAAGTTATAAGCAACTGAAAACAAGGGGTTATAATGGAAAGTGATGGATGACTTTAATATTTTCCCTTGTAATGTGTGAACATATTTAATCTCTTTGTACCTTTTTCTTCAAAGGTTCATATCATGTTTCATGAGCACCTCTTTGGTGGTGGTAAGGGATATCAAAAGTGGAATTTTCAAAAACATTCCCTAATAGCCTAGCTCTATTTCCATAGGTTTACTATTGAATTCAATGGCAACAAAGTTAGTCCAGCACAGAGTGCTTTTGAAAATCCCTCTTCTACAGAATAGAGGCTTTTAACCTTTATGTTGAACAAGACTTACCACAGGAGCTTGGCATGAGAAGCTGTCAAAATTGCCACCACCACACATCACCACAGTCAGTCTTCAACTATAAGGAGCAGAGAGTTCAGCAGCAAGTTTTTATTTCTGATCTTTAGGAATGGTTTTGAAATTATCATAGAAAACGAAGCACTAAGAGAAAGGAACTTCTCTGTGTGAACAAGCTTAAGCAAAATATCTGTTCAGGTGTTTGGAGTTATTTTGGGGTGGGGAGACACCAACCACAGATACACAGTGCTGTGGAGAAAACAATTGTTTACCTGACATCTTGTAATTCTTGAATATTTGACAAAGCACTTAACGTTTAACTGAGTGAGTGTTGAGCTCTATCCCATGTCTTCCTAGAGACAAGGTTAATTTTTCATCTTTTTGAGGAAACTCTTTACCAGGCAAAATGTCAAGAATAACTAATCATCAGCTTTTGTACACACTCAGCAGAAAATTCATTCATGGGTCTTTGTTTGTATGAGTCTCACTTTTTTTCTGAGAAAATCTTTGTTCCAATTTGCTATCCTCCCTGCCCATAATTTGATCGTTGCTTGGAATGGAAGCACATCATTCCTCAGCAATAAATTATACAGAAGCAAAGCAAAGCAGCTCTCAATCTCCTGTGGAAAAATGATAGTCAGCCTGCTTTTCAATCAGAGATATATTGAAAAGATTTACACTTAGCACCAGGGAAGACTGCTGCTGACCACAAAAGCCAATTATTCCAGAGAAAATAGCACAGCAGAGGCTAAAAACATTCATGTTATTCTCCCCCTTCATTATAGGTATAATTAATTCTTGGGAAAAAAAATTAACAGAACACAGATCAATTGGTGAGACTCTGTAGTCAACTCTGCTGATCTGTAGAAGGAGATATATTTATAGCTGATTTTATATGTACTCTTCCCTTGTGGGGAGGCGTGGTTTGGCTTGTTTGTTTGTTCATTTATTCCCCAGTATGCTTCTATTGTAAATAATTTTAAGGAGACTTGATGCATTTTTGTACTGTGAAAGTGAGACCACTCACATTGCCAAAAGCTATTAGCCCTGGGTCTGATCCAAAATCCATTGTAAACAATGCAAAGATTCCCATTAACAGAACATATCAGGCCCTTTGTGTTTCTGAAGAGTTTTCCCAACTGTACTTCACTCCTCACCTGCATTCCCTTTTTATTTCTGCAATGGGGTGTTTTCCCTATCAACTCTGACAAAACTGGCAACTGTGATCATATGTGGTGGAAATGTTCCCTAGACAAATATTTTTGAAAATAAATATAATTTTCTGTGTTAATATATAAACGCTAAACTCATATCATCCCTAAATGGATGAGAATTCAGGCCTGGCCTCCATACTGCATAAAATCCCTCGGTCTTCGATTTGGTTTTTGTTTTGTTTTTTGAGAAAAGAATTTAATCCAATACAAGAGATTTAACAACACTGATTTCCATAGAGAGACAGAAGGGGAAATTATCTTGTTCCCAACATAATAAAAATAATTTGAGACATATAAAGGCCCAAATTCACACCTTTCGTATGTATGGAAACCACTTCTTTTCTTCTGCTCATTTTGTTCTGTCATCCTCCCCACACTCCATTTGTCTGTTTTGCATCCTGTCTGGCATGCAGACTGTAAGCTCTCTGGGCTTGGGACTGTCTACTTTATCATTCAGCCATACATTGGGGCCCTGATCCTTGATTGGGGTTCCTAGATGCTACTGTAATACAAATAAATAATATAGTAATAACAGTCAGGTGTTGCAGTGGGATCACTCAGAAGTGTGAAGAATGATAGATCTGGAATCAGCACATTGAAGTAATTACATATTTCTTAAAATAACCTGAGCCCAAAAGGCATGCCCGTGGACAGTTCTACCAATAGTATGTCTAGTTACCAATCCTCTTCCGTTATTTTAAACATACCAAAAGCTACAAACAAATCAGCTAAAAGAAGCTGGAGTGATATACAGTCAATGAGCTATTTTATTCTGAATCTGCTGTACATCTTTTGCTTTGGAGACTATATGACCATCCAACAAGATTTTAGTTCTTCTGTACTGGCTCCACTCAATACTCCCAGCTCTCTCTCACTATCACACCCTAGAAATATAACAGGATTTAGTTAAAGCTTCACACAGAATGGAAATTAAACCTCTAATTAGATCCAGGTGTGTCTAGAAGTGCTTCCCCAGGAGACCAAGATAATTCCACTTTAGTTTAACAAATCTGTGAACTATTAAAATGCAGGAGATGTAAATAAATAAAAATAATTAGTCAGAAGGAGATTGAAGGTGTGCTGAAGTTCTGTGAATGAACATCACCTTCCACGCTAAACACATCAACAGTGCATTAAAGGCCTGATCCAAAACTCACTGAGACCAATGAAAAGACTCCCACTGACCTTAATTTCTACATGCACCAATAATTTAGAAAGATAGAGCTGTCCTGGCTTGGGAGAAACATATGTTAGGCAGAAATGAACCAAAGATTCACCCAACAAGTTACATATGCTTCCCCAAACCCATATGGGGCCCTGAGTAAAGGATCTGAGTTGACATACTTGCAGTTTAGCATATCTTTCAAGAAAGGCATGTATAGATTATTTATAATTAAAATCAGAGCCCCATTGTACTCAGTGCTGTACAGACACATACAGTACAACCATGTTTTTCAGACCCTCCTTTATGCAGCTCTCTGTATTAAATGAACAACCAACATACAGAGGTCCAGAAGTGGGTGATCTCTCCTGTGGCTGCCAGATGGCACTACAGCCTTCCACTTGCCCATTCTCCATGTTACCCAAATTTTTGATTATCCAGTCTGGTCCCAGTCCCAATTCGATCAGATAAATGGGGTTGTTCTGCTGTAGTGAGAAAAAAAACTCTTCCCTGGGGAATTAACAGTTTAGAACAACAAAGGGTGAGAGGAGAAGCGATTTCCACAAGGTCACACAGCAGAACCACAAATAGAACCTATGTCTGCTCAATCCCAAACTACTGGCTAATCCAGTCGATGATGTTACCTCCCTTTCTAGACCATCTTTACCTTCCCACCTCACTCATCCAATCTATGATTAAACAAAGCTAGCATACAGTACTCTAGAGAGTCTGATACAGGCTGCTTCCTAGGACAGTGAGGCACAACTCACCCCACCTATCTATCTGCTGACTGCCTCTGCTTGCATACTTTCCTGCAGAGCCTCCTAGCCTGCAAGCAGGACCAGGAACCCCCTGAACATTTAAAGTGATAGCCCTACAATTTTAATACAAAAACAATGAGGAGTAGTTGTGGCACTTTAGAGACTAACACATTTATTTGGGCATCAGCTTTTGTGGGCTAATGTGTTTGTGGGGAACTGTGTTCGAGCTGTGTTTGTGGGGAACTTGCAGATATAGCAAATGTTTTTCAGACTATTGACACCTTTCAATTTATATTAGCCACATGAAATAGTCTTAGTAAGTAAGTGTTCCTCAGGCCTTGGAATTTCATAGGCTTACATTTAAATCCTCTGTTCATTTCTGTTGCTACCTTGCTTCATAAACAAGAAGCCCTTGAAACTGATGCGACATGGCCATAGAAAGCAGTGAAAATGTCATTTTAAATAGTTGTCACTCAGTGACCACATATTGAGCAACTAACAATACGGGCAGCTAAAATTAGCCCATATTTCAAGGAAGGATCCTGCTTTTTCCTTGGTAGAGTTGAAAGTCACATTCCTTCACTGCAACTTTCCCAGAAATGGTTGAAAGTTATTTTCACCCCTAGGTTTTGCTGCTGCCTTCTCTTGCCCTTTTGAATATACTCCCGGGATGGCATAGGCCAGCGGTTCTCAAACTTCATTGCACTGCGACCCCCTTCTGACAACAAAAATTACTACACCATCCCAGGATGGGGGACTGAAGCCTGAGACTGCCCGAGCCCTTCTGCTCCGGGAGAGGGGGCCAAAACCTGAGCCCCACTACCCTGGGCAGGGGGTCTGTAAACTGATCCCTGCCACTCAGGGCTGAAGCCAAAGCCTGAGCCCAGGGTGGTAGGCCTCAGGCTTCAACTTTGTCCCCAGGCCCCAGTCAGTCTAACATCAGCCCCGGTGACCCCATTAAAATGGGGTTGCGACCCACATTGGGGTACCGACCCACAGTTTGAAAACCACTGGTATAGGCAAGGCTCAGAGTATGCTGGGAATGGGATTCCACAATTGGGCTCACTACACTAATGGTGAGACTATGATATCACTATGCTCTTTAGTCCCGATCTCCAAACACTACTGAACATGTTTTATTAAAGTTGGCTTCAGTGGGATTTCTCACATACTTAAAGTTAAGCACCTGCATACGATCAGGATCAGGGCCCTAATTTATTGCTGAGAAAGAAAAAATACCGCCTCTTGGGTTATAAAGATTTAAGTCTTTGTTTTGTCTTGAAATGAAGCAGAGTTTACTGTATTAGCTCTGCTTTGATCACGGCTATATATTCAGAGAACAGTTCACCTGTATTTCAAGCTTTGATATCAATGCTGCATGAACAATATATAAATAAAAGTAGTAATTTGTTCCTTCATCCTACAGCCACTATTTAGTTCCCAAATGTTCCTAGCCAACATTATTTTGGCAGGATTTTAGTCTGTCTATCCCTTCATATCAGTCGCATATTATCTTCACAGTAACCTTAACTGTATGATGCCAACTTCTTTGGACAAATAGTCCAGCCTTAAATGCACCCGTGAGAGCCGTCTACTGAGCTTGATTAATGATCTTACACTGGTGGACATTGGAAGACTCTTACATTTAAAGTCATGTTGTTACTCTTTCCCCTCTTCCTAGTTATTCTTTTTTCATGGATAGACATTTTTATTTCATAGGATTTAGTTGTTAAGTGGTTGATGCTGACGTTGGCAGTAACTTCATTTCAGAGCATACCACATTTTCAGTTCGTTTTGCTGAGGATCCAACTCAACATGGCCTAGTGGCTCACCCACCAGAAGAGGATTAAGAGACATAGGTTCTGGTCCATGGCTCTGCTGGGATCTTGGGTATGAAACATGGGAGGGCAAAGTTCCTCACTTCACAGCTTATTTAAAATATAAATCAGCCATGACCACCTCTAAAGGAGGTCACAAACAGGTGTCGGGGGCAGGGAGGGGGGTTTTCCAACCACCATATCCTTCCCATACTCAGAAATAGAAATGTAAATGCTCCATTTTATACAAAGTCTCAATATTCATTATTTTCAGCTAAGCAAGAGGTTTTTATTTCACAAAGTAATACATGAGGGACATTGGCTGCATCTACATTAATCCCTACAGTTAACATGAAAGGAGAAAGGTATGTAGATTATAAAATTATCACTGCTTTCTCAGTTTTATTTAGAAAACAAATCAAATAAATAATACCTCTACTCATCTCAGATAATTGCTCTAATGGAAGAATTTGTGAGTTGTATCATTGTTATGGTTTTGGATCCAGAGCTGAGGAAACAGCTTAATAACTTTCTCTGAGTTGTGCATATTTTGGGGGACCAGATGTCCCGATTTTATAGGGACAGTCCCAATATTCGGGGCTTTTTCTTATATAGGTGCCTATTAGCCCCCACCCCTTGTCCTGATTTTTCACACTGGTCAAGCTAGTGTTATTCTGAATTCTAAGAAAGAAACTAATTTGACATTGCAACCTTCTAGAGAGAGTGTTTATCATTTTTATTTAATTTCTCTGTGCATATGCTGTGAACATTACAGACAACAAGCAAGCAAGTTTTGCAGTAGAGCCATATATGTGTCACTTAAAGAAAGACAACTAGAATTACGCAAACTGTTGGGAAGCAAATGTGTTATAACTTGATTAGACCTAGATTATATTGCTACAATAGTTTCAGATTTTATTTCAGTACTTATTTAACTGCTATGGGTTAAGGTGGAAAAATTCATCCGAACAGGTTACCTGACATCTGCATATTGTGGGGTTTCTTGGACCTTTCTCAAAAGCATGGTGCTGGCTGCTGTTGGAGACGGGACCCTGGAATAGATGGACCCCAGTCTGATAATGCAAGGCAATCCCTATATTCTTAAAAAGGCCAAAACCAAAAACCAGCCGACCTGTGAAAAAGACAAAAAGTATTTTGAAGACCGACCACAGAATGCAAGAAATGATGTTTAAATGAGAATTCAGCATAAACAAAGAGCTAGCCTCCTAGAAAGGTAAAGCTTGAGGGAAGCAGTATGGCATAGAGCCACTATTCTTGATAGGAACTGCAGTAAGCTGGAATCTGTAGAAGGCTGGTCTTAAATTTTAACCTGAAATATACTGTACTTTGTGTCCTTGCTATTCAGGGTCTTAAGACAACAACAACTCAGTCTCTGTTTTATGGGTAGCTAATGAGAGGATGTCAGGAGCTAAGAAATGTACTTTTGCGTCCCTCTGTGATACCTGCATACACAAGCGCCAACTTTTGCCGGCACTGGTGGGTGCTCGTCCCCACTCCTGCCTAAACTCTGCCCCTTCCCGCCCCTATTGGACTCCTCCCCAAATCCCCACCCCAGCCACGCCTCCTCCCCCCAGCACGCTGCGTTCTCCCTCCCCCCGCTCCTTCCCAGGCTTGCCACGCCAAACACCTGTTTCTCAGTGCAAGCGCTGTGAGGGGAGAGAAGCAGGATGTGGCGGCAGAGAGGAAGTGAGCTGGGGCAAGGCAGAGAGCTGCTGGTGAGTGCTCTGCACCCACCAATTTTTCCCCATAGGTGCTCCAGCCCCGGAGCACCCACAAAGTTGGTGCCTATGCCTGCATAAGCTACAGTACTGAACTAGCAGAAGAATTTTGCAGAAGCAGGAATGTCATGGGGTTCACTCACCACTAATGGTTCTTCCTTCTGGCCATTCTGGGAATTATCTCTGCCAGGCATTGCACTCTCCCTCTGGTAGTATCTTCTCCCATGCTGTCTTGCCCTATGATCCTGCTGGCCAGGTCACTACGGTCCTCCCATTCCAGGGAATTCAAAGTCCTTTCAGACCCACTGGCTGGTTGGCATCTCCAACCATAGGTGCTGAAACTGGGGAGACTGCTGCACCCACTGGCTTGAAATGGTTTTCATCATATACAGGGTCTATAGTTGTGGTTCAAACTCAGCATCCCCCACTGTACAAACTGTTCTAGACACCTGTCTCCTGCACCCTTGCCATGTCCCAGTGGCTGGTAGGAGAACCCAGGCCCCAGGGGCAGTGCCAGACTCTTCGCAGTGGAGGGATAAGGTGGGCCACACAGAAAATTGCTGCTGTTTCCCTGAACTTCCTTCTACTTGTCATCTGGCTTTCCCTCTCTCTCTCTGTCTGGGTTTTCCTGCCTGTCAGACTCCCAACTCCCTTCACCCAGGGAGTGGCTATAACCTACTTCCCTGTTTTTCTGCAACCCCCTGTCTGCAGCCAGCTTCCTGGCTTTATAGGCCCCACCTGTTTTTGCATAGGTGAGCCTGCATGCATTCCATTAGTTCCTTGCTCCCTGGCTCCTCCTCCAAGTGCAGCCTGGGGAGTTGGCTAGCCTTGCCAACTTAACCCCTTCCAATCCTCTATGGCATGGCTACCCCCACCCCAGGGAGCTTGGTATTCTGTACGGCAAACCAGAACACTCCAGTCTAGGAGAGATGAAAGCATGAATTATTCTTTATTTGTATTGTAATTTCACTCAGATTCCCCAATCACAATCTGGGGCTCTTTGTGCCAAGTGGTCTACTTGTATGGAAGTGCTCTGGTCTGTGAAACTGCTTTTCCCCCTCTATATAGTCTCTTTCTCTCTCTCATCTTCTGTGATATACCATATAAAGGATTTTTATATGTGTCATTCTATTAAACTTATCCGTGTTTGCAGTATAATAGAAATGATCAGTCTAGCTATACTCTACATTTGGCTCTCATTTGGGTCCCAAATTAAAACACTGCATATGAACACACTTGACCTTGGAGAGGGAGAGAGGCTTAGAATCTGGATCCATATTTCTCAGCTGATCACTGGCTCTATAATGGGACAAACCAATCCCCAGATGCAAGTACCCACAAATTTTAAGGAATTCAAAATCTGGATCCAGTTCCTAATCATACACCTTCAGCTTATCTTTAGTTCTGATGAACATTTTAATAGCAGAGAGTGTTTCTGAATATTAGTAGTATGATTTAGTTTAGGTGACCTGATTATGAGTCATATGCAGTCCATGTCATATTTTTAAGAGATTTGATCTTAACGAGAGGTATACTTTGGCAATGAGCCTTAGGCCTTGGTCCTGCTTGGCAAAGCCATCAATGGACCAGGACCCAGCAACATCAATGACTGTATTTACCCCTATGACGTGCCAGGACAGTTGCCCTCCTTTGGCACGAGACAGCTGACAAAGCCCCCAGCATGAAGAATGTGAGTCCTGGAGAAAAGACATTGTCAGTTTGATGAGGCCAAGTTGTGGAACAAGCTCCTGTAGGAAATCAGAGTAACTCTGCAGCTGGCCACCTTTTGGGCGCATGGCAAGACCTTCCTTTTTGAGGAAGCGTTTCCACCACAGTCTGACACTATTATTAGTATTCAGGATAGAAATCATTTTTAAAAATTAGGAGAAGGGAAAAAAAGAAATTTCCAACCTTACCTCTCCCTTTAACACAATTATATATTTAACTCATGCAAAATCTCCTTCTCTCTTCCCTTCCATGGCCATAGACGTCATATGACCCACTAGGATTTCATTATTTTGATCTAATACAGCTGAGAAGAACTTATTCCTCAATTCAGGAGAGCACATACTTAAAGTTAAGGATGTTCCTAAGAGCTTTCCTGAACACAGACTTAAACACACGCTTAAGTATTTTCCTAAATCAGGGGCTTAGATAATAAGGTGATAAATCTAAGATGCAGAGAGAGAGAGAAAAAAGCATTATAAAATAAAAATCAGTTACCTTCCATTCAAAGTGAATACTGTGGACAAACTAGGTTCAGAGTATGTCCCTCTGAATCTGAAATAAATTTGCTGTTGGAAGAGGTGTAACATAATTAGAGTATCTAGCACTGATCTTGCAACATCACTACAGACACTAAAATCCTCCTACGACTGAAATGTGGTCAAATTTCATTAGCAGTAAAGCTACAAACTCAGTAAGTTCAGTGACAGAAGTAGAACTGAGCTTAGGTGGTCAATAAACAATGGCTAGAACAGTTCCAGCTTTTGTGTGGGGATTGATAATGAGAAGTTCACAAGAGTGATAATTGTGTACAAATTGTTCTTTAAATGTGCTAATGGGTAGAAAAAGCAACTGGTGTACTACTAGATAGACGTGGTTTGTGTCATAGGGATTTAAGACGGTGATGAGTAGGCTTTTGTAGTGTGAAAGACAAACAGCTAATAACAAAACTTTGGGCTTACCAGAATTAATATGGCATTTTTTGTCACATCTCTACCTTCCAGTTTGCCCCCTCGTCACGTCCATTTTTTCACCCTCTAATTCAGGCGTAGGCAAACTTTTTGGCTCTAGGGCCACATCAGGGTCTCAAAATTGTATGGAGGGCTGGGTAGGGAAGTCTGTGCCTCCCCAAACAGCCTAGCCATGCCTCATATTTGACCCCCACCCACTTTCCGCCCCCTGAGTGCCCCCCTCAGAACCTCCAACTCATCCCACCCCCCACCCCCCGCTCCTTGTCCCATGACCTCACCCTCCAGAGACCTCCCCATCCCTAACTGCCCCCCCACCCCCGGGGCTGTCCTCTGTGCCCCCTAACTGCCCTGACCCCTATCCACAACCCTGCCCCCCTGACAAAACCCCAGTACTCCCACGCCCTATCCAGCTCCCCCTCCCCGTTTCCTAACCCCTGACCACCACCACCCAGAACCTCCACCCCATCCAATCGCCCCCTGCTCCCTGACTGCCTCCCGGGACTCTCTGCCCCTTATCCAACCCCACCCCCCACTCCTCAATCCCCTTACCGTGCCACTCAGAGCAGCATGTCTGGTGCTGCACTGCCCACCGGAGCTAGACATGCTGCCCCACAGGAGCATGCAGCCTCGCCCCCTTACCATACCACTCAGAGCGTCAGGAGCTCAGGCCCCACCAAAGCCAGCCATGCTACTGTAACGCTGCCTGGCATGAACGGTGGGCCAGAGTGCTGCCCGCACTGTGGCGTGGCTCCAGGGGAGAGGGGAAGGGGCCAGGGGGAGCATCCCCAGCCAGAGCTCAGGAGCCGGACAGGTGGGTCCCATGGGCTGGATGTGACCCGCAGGCCGTAGTTTACCCACCCCTGCTCTTATCTCCTCCACAGCTGCTATTCTCCTCCTTTGTTCTTCAGTTCTTCCTCACTACCTTTCAATTGCTCTCCACTTCTCCAGCCTTAACAATTTTCCCCTGCACGCTCAGTTTGGGAATGTCCCACTAATCTTTGCCTGTATTGGCAGCCCCAACTCCACAAATATCCTATTCTCACTATACATAATAGCAGACTTCACATCACATGCTGCTCTGGTAACATGCAACAAGAACCTTTGCTTCTTTAGCATTACACAGTCATCATTACACAGGCAAGTTTCCCTGAAGAAAAGTAAATCTAGCAGGAGACTGTCGATTAAGTGACTGAAAATAACTGCTTTTAGACTTCTTGGACACTTATTTGAATCCAGCCTAGGCTGTTATTGACTGCAGGTCATTATCATCTAGTGGCTGTTTGTGACTGCTCTATGAAATCAGTGAATGCTCTTCATCCATCACAAAAAAAAATATAATTACAATTAGCACTACTAGCCAGTGTTAGGAAAAACTAAAGATAGGATGTATATGAAGGCTGAACTACTTTCTTACCCCTTAGTTTCTTCCTTCAGTTCAGGTGTAAGGAGCACAGATAGGACAGAAGGGCAAAGTCCATGCTAATGGTGACCATGCTATATTCATTCTTTGGATAAATTTCAAGCTCCAGGACTTTAAATCCGGCACCAGTAATAGCACTAAAATCTGAAGTGAAGAGATTATTGTTAGCAGGAGTAATTGTGTGGAATTCACATACATATGCCAGAGGAAATCTTCCCAGTAATTGATCTATGTGATCAAGAAGAGACCTACCTTTGCCATCTTCGGATTACTCCACAAGTCTCACCTCTCCAGTTAGGTATTCCCCAAAGAATCAAAAGTCCAAAAAGGTTAGGTTCTAAATCTCATTTGTGCCTTTGAAAAATCTCTTCTTGAGACTACAGAGGAAATGGATTGGACATGTCAGAAGCATGGAGTTAGAACTACATAGCAAGTGGCATGTCCAGGGTTGTCATGTGTGATACTTCTCTTGTGTCACTGCCACACCATGGCAGTCACCTCATACCTCTCATGTCCAGAAGTACTGCAGGGATAGTTTCTCCCCCAGGGCACTTGGAGCTGCACTAGCAGAGGAACTGCAAGCAACCAAATGGCCTCTTTTCCTCCACTTTCTCTGCTCCTTCTGTCCTATCTAGCATGGAGCAGCTGAGAGGAGAAGGCGGCAGCAGTGTCTGCTACAGTGCCATGGTTATAAGTGTAATTATTACAGGTGCTCAGGGCCTGAGTACACCAAATCCCTAAGGTACCAGCAGCATGCCAGATGTACCACAGCTTCTGAGCACTGTAGCTGCTTCAGCAGCTAGGCCTTATAGCCACTAACCCTGGTGGGTCCCAGTAATCATCGGACACATGGCTATGGGAGAAGGTATTTTACTAGGCCTGGCAGGAAAGGGATAGGTTGCAGATCCCCTGAAGTTACAGTTCAAAATGAGCAATAGCAGTTTCTATTTGGGTCCCTGGGGCAGCCCAGCTGAGTCAAAGTTCTGAAGACTAGTGCCTGGGGTGCTTTCTGCAGCCCAGTCTCTATTCAAGCAAACAGGAGCTTGCAGGTTTCCAGGCCAGGATCACTTCATGGTGTCTCTGTCATTGGGGCCCCTCTGCACTGTTCCACATGTGACTCTACATATAGTTCCTGAGGATTCTTCTCTGCATCCAGCTTCCTGAAGCTCCTGGCTAGCCATGCGGCCACTGCTTTCCAACCAAGGCTGGCCACTTCCAGGTGCAGGACCTTACCTGGCCAGGAAGTAGGGGAATGTGTAGTGGGGAGAAGGCTGATGGAAGTTGTAGTCTCCGTCCTGTTTAGCAAATCCATCACACACAGGCTGGGAATGGTCTTGAGGCTTAAATGAATGGCACTGAATGAACTGTAGGGGGTTGTTATCCAGTGGTTAGTTGGGTTACTCAGAGTGTTATGAGTTGGAGTCATGCTCCACCTCTCCCTTCCTGTTTAGGGTGTTTTCTCTCTCTGTTTGCATGAAGTTGGATAGAGCAGCATGTTCCCAGCCTGCAGTTCTGTAAGTAAAGTGGGTTTCTTGTGCACTGAGTGGTCCCTTTACAGAAGGGGGAAATGGCACCAGGAGCAGTATAAGGGGGCAAGGCTAAGACGGCAGCTGGCCAGAAGGATGGAAACTAATGCAAAGTCAGGGCATAATGATGGAGGACACTCCAGTAACTCTAACTCGCCACCCAGGTTCACTTCACCAAAAACCTCCCATTCTCCTCAGGCTGTGCCAGCCACCTTCCCTTTCCTGGTTCCTCCCCTGTCCTCTCCCATCCATTTCCACTTGTCATGCTGGCTCATTCAGCTGCTCCTGCTCCTTCAACCCTCTCTGGTTCTGAGGTAGGGGGAGAGGGAAAGGACCTGGTTTCTCATACCTGCTCAGGATACAGGGAGGGAGGGAGAGCAGGTTTTCAGAGAGAAACAGGGACTTGCTCTCACTAAGGGCATGGCTACACTTGAAACTTCAAAGCGCTGTCATGTGAATGCTCCAACAGCAGAGCTTTGAAGTGTGAGTGTGGTTGTGCGGGAGCACCTGGTAATCCACCTCCACACAGGGATTAGCTCCAAGTGCTGTGAGCTTGGCTCCCAGCGCTCGGAGTCTGTCCACACTAGTGCTTTAAAGCGCTCGGACTTGCTGCGCTCAAGGGGGTGATTTTTCACCTCCCTAAGTCAACAAGTTAGAGTGCTATAAAATGTAAGTGTAGTCAAGCCCTAAGCAGCTAAGCGCTCCCTGATTCATCTTCAGGGAATTAAGAGTTAGCCTTTCCTGAAACTAAGAGACTGGTCTCATTGGTCTTGTATATACACATCATCTGGTGATGCTTATGATGCTCTCTGCCAAGACCTGGGGCAGGCCAAGTGAAATTATATTTTTCTAATTATGGAATTATTTTTACTTTAAATTCTTCTGCTTCTTAAAGTTCAAGTTTAGCATTCCATGTAGACATTTGCTTTAACTAGCAGAGGTTTCATGTATATTGCCAGAAAAATCCTTAACCTAAGAAAAATAGCTGTGGAAAAGTTATAATTAAAGTTAGCTTGCTCTAATAATCAGTAAAACAAACAATTAACATTTTAACCCTATATTTACCATACATATCACTTGAGTGACCCTCTTCCCACCAAACTGTAACAGCATTCACAAATAACAAACAGTAGTCAGTTGATGTTGCAGGAAGGCAATGTGTTCTAGTGGTTTGAGCATAGAAATTAAGAGACATGACTTTGTTCCCAATTCTGCCAATGGATTATTGTGTAAATCTGAGCTAGTCACATAGGCCAAATTTATCAAAACTGGCCACTGATCTTGGATACCTAACTTGAAGCACCTATTCTATTCTAATCTGTTTTGTTCTATATAGGTTCTTGTACTGTCTTCATCCTGTAGTATCTGAGTGCGTTCCAGTAGTGCATTAAGCAATGTGACTAACTTCTCTTTCAGCCTTTCCAGAGAAGGCAAACTGTGTGTGCTGCTGTGTAGGGTTTTGTTAGGTATAGAGAGTTTTTAGGGAGGTGGGGGCTATATAAATGCTGCTTTGTGTTAATGATAGAGAAGGCAGGTTGAAGAAGTGTGACTTGCACTTGGAATAGAAGGCAGTGATGTTTGTGCTGGTCCTCGAGTCCCCTGGGAGTTAATTCCCTAGCCTCAGACCAGCCCCAGCAAAGTTCTCTCCTGCACAGAGAAGTTTACCCTTCTGACAGAAAGTTCCGCTGTGCCTGAGGAGCAAATTGTCAGCCATAGTCCTCAGCCTGGAGCATAAGACAGTCTTTTAGATAGATATGCCCAGGCCATTAAGCACCTTGAAGATAAAGACCAAGACCTTGAGCTTGCCTCGCTATCCTGTGAGAAGAAAGTATAGAGAGTGGAGGACAGGTTTGATATGCTCATGGTAGCCCATGCTGGTGAGGAGATGCACTGCAGTTTTCTATACCAGCTGGCATTTCATAAGTGCTGATGTCTTCATCCCCAGGTATATTGCATTGCTGTTGTCAAGCCAGGAGGTGACAACGTTGTTCATAACTAAGGCCAGGTCATTGTCCATCAGGACTTTCCCTGTTATCTAACTGCTATACCCCATATGATTCCATGAATAGTATGAAAACACTTCAACTCTTATTTGTGTGAAGAGGGAGGTTGTTAGGATACAGCTAAACTGATATTTATTGGACAGTATTGTGATTTTTCATTGTAACACCTTTTTATATGGACTTTTGGTATTTTACTTAAACTTTGTTAAAAAATAATTGTAATTAAATAATTAGAACATTAATACTTTTGAGATCAACTACAAGCCATCCAGCAATATAATTGTGATCTCATGTTACAATAAAAAAAACATAATAAGAATTACATTCCTATTTAATGTCAATGGAAAGACTCCCTTTGATTTCAAAGGGAGCTGGATTGGGTTCCAAGGCAGGACATCAGTGCAGTTATGAGGTCAAGATCATCCCTGATAATAGCTCCACTGATGCAGATGCCATAACAGCAGGGATGACTTTTTCCTACTGTTGCTAAGAAAAGCATTTATTTGGGAACAGAATGTAACACAGCCCTTCTTGTACATTTAATTTCAGAAGAGATTTGCATTCCAAGATAGAAGAAGTATCATTATAAAAATCCCATCATTCTGCTGTACTCTCCAAAGGAAAATATAGGCTTTAAAAAGCAGATTGACATTCAATTAATAAGCTAATTAAGAGCTAATGTCATGCAAACAGCATTAGAGAATGAAACAGAAAAAGATTACCGGAAAGATGTCAAGCACATATCCTCTTAGGAAGGATCTTTGGTATTTAAGGGGCCAAAAGAAACAATTCATTATATTGAATTTTTCCCAATTACTCGCAACATCAGAATGAACACAATTCAAATCCTAATGGAATCCTTCAGAAAGCCACTGCTGTAATAATTACATAACGGATTATAAAGGAGCAATATGGCCAAATGAAAATTTCAGATGTTACTTTATGTAAATAATGTAACTATAGTTTTCTGAAGAATTCCATTGTGAACTAAATTTCCATTTCTGATGCTGTGAATAATTAAACATCAATCCATTTCTAATAACCTGTTATTTATGTGCAGTTTCGTTTGTCCTTTAAAATACCAGGAAACCATTTAGAGAAACTCCCTACATGACAACTTAACAATTATCTTTGCAAAAAATCACATTGCTTCAGATTAGTAATATACATAATGGAAGCCCAACCAACCATTACATTCAGATAGGTTAGTAACAGCCTGCAAAAACTCAATATAATATTTCAATTAATTCTAATAAATCCATCTCTACAAGGAAGAAAAGTACATGTAATCACTGCAAAGTGAAGTCAGATATGCACTGAAGTTGACCATTAAAAAGATTAGTTAGTGTGCATGTCAATATTGAAATAGGAAAATAACACCATAAAAACTGCCATACTGGGTTAGACCAATGGTGTATCTTACCAAATCCTATCTCCAACAGTGGCCACTACCACAACTTCAGGGGGAAGTGTACATAACAGAGCAGATGGAGTGATCCACCCCATCCTCCCCTCCTGGCTTCTGGCAGTCAGATGTTTAGAGTGACCCCACAAATTGGGTTGCATCCCTGGCCAGCTTGACTAATAGTCATTGATGGACCTATCCTCCATGATCTTATCTAGTTCTTTTTTGAACCCAGTTATATTTTTGACCTTCACAACATCCCATGGCAATGAGTTCCACAGGTTAATTGTCTGCTGTGTGAAAAAGTACTTCCTCTTGTTCATATTAACGCTACAGCCTATTAATTTCATTGGGTGATCCCTGGTGTTTGAGTTGTGGAGAGCATTATAAAGTCATGTCCACAAGGAGGCAGATTTTTGTGTAAAATGATATAAATTTAAGCTGTGGGCAGGTATGCAAATATAGCTCATCTGGGCCCCAGGGATCCATGTCTATCCTTTACTTCCTTTTGTTTTAATTTCTTCTATTATTTGCATTTGTTCCTTTGAGATGAGATGCTAATGCTTTGTGGTGGCGCTTTTTCTCTATACTCAGTGGCTGTGAATTGCCCCATAGATTCTTTTGATTTGTATTTTTCACTGGTATGTCAGCATTTGTCTCCCCAGTTCATATTCCAGAAGGCTGTGATAACACAGGGCTCTGGATAACACTCTCTCTTTTCTTCCTTTTACCCTCAGTGATTTATATGTAATTCTGAACTTTGAAGAGTTTTCCTTTTGAAGCAAATTCTAGTTAGTTCTATTATTGTTGTTCTGTAGGGTTAGTCATGCTGGTGAATAGCTTTGTATTTACAGCAGTTGATCCTGATACTATTCTACTGCATTACATAGTTGTCTTTCTATATTAATGCCTTTTTCATCTCTTTCAGTGCCCTTGGGCTTATAGTGCACAGTCCATTGCGGGGAGGCAGGGAGACGGGGAGGAGGAAGGGGAAGCACCCAAGGCCCTATTCTGTAAGCTATACAAAACATTCCCAGTGAATAGTGCAACAGGGAGCCCTGCAGGCTCTATCATTCGTTGCACTAAAACAATGAAATCACCCATGTATGTAATGCATGCTCTGCCTGCTGTGATTTAGCTTGTTTGTTTAAAGAGACAATGTTTATGGCACAGAACCCTAAGAGGCAATTAAAGCAAAAGTGAAACCGACACTTGATAACAGCCATAGTACTTGGGTAGGGTAAGACATTGTCTGGCCCATAGCTATTTTGTATTATTGTTATTTGTATTATTGTTAGGCACCCCAGTTGTGGACCAGAACCCCATCGTGCTAAGCAGTGAATAACACAGAAGAAGGAGAGAATACCACTTTATCATCATAAGTATCCCTCTTTCCATCAAGGTTTCTCTGTTGTAACTGCTAGAAGAACAAGGAGTACTTGTGGCACCTTAGAGATCAATAAATTTATTTGAGCCTAAGCTTTCATGGGCTAGAACCCACTTCATCAGATGCATAGAGTGGATGATACAGTAGGAAGACAGAGAGAGCATGAAAAAGTGGAAGTTGCCATATCAACTTTAAGTGCCTTAATCAATTAAGGTGAGCTATTATCAGCAGAAGAAAATAACTTTTGTAGTGATAATCAGGATGGCTCATTTCAAGCAGTTGGCAAGAAGGTGTGAGTAACAGTGATTATCACTGATTAGCACTACAAAAGTTTTTCTTCTTCTGCTGATAATAGCTCATCTTAATTGATTAAGGTACTTAAAGTTGGTATGGCAACCTATACCTTTTCATGTTCTCTCTCTCTCTCTAGATTTTCCTACTGTCTGTTCTACTCTATGCATCTGATGAAGTGGGTTCTAGCCTATAAATGCTTTTGCTCAAATATATTTGTTAGTCTCTAAGGTGCCACAAGTACTCCTCGTTCTTTTTGCGGATACAGATTAACATGGCTACTACTCTGAAATCTGTTGTAACTTACTTTCCCCCCCTCTCCAATCCCAATCATATTTCTTTCGACCACCAGCTCCCTTCTCTCTTGCCCTGCCATTCCCTCTGCTCCAGGAATCAATTGCCATTCTAACCATGCCAGCTCTAGACACTAAATGTCATTTCTTCCAACCCTTTACCCCATCCAGTGCTCCTGACATAAACCACATATACCTGTTCCTTTGTTTTTTTCTGCTCAGCCTGTCAGGCTTGTTGTTTGGCTGAGGGGAGTGTTGAATGAATTGTAATTCATCCCTCTGCTTGCCTTGAATGTACAAACACAGAGAAAACAATCCTAAAATATTTCTGATCATTTGGGGAAATGTTAACTGCCAAAAAAATGTCTAGTGGGTTTAAGTGTGCTGGGTGCATTTCTCTCTGTCCCACATTTAGCAATCAAATAAGATAACAATGAAAATTCACTGGGTCCGTTTCTTGGAGAGATGTAAAGGGGGTGAAACTAGAAATGGCACCCCTTGGGAAATTTCTGCATTCTAAGGGATATCCTTGGCTAGCATAGAGAGTTGCATCAGGGGCCAGAATACTGGAAGGTGCTTAGTTGCTGTGCCAAGTATATCTTCGTTGGAGCACAGTGTCAAGTCCACTGTGTGCAAATTAATCACTTCCCCATTTCTTTGCCTACATAAGTGACCTCATTTTTCCACAGTTCGAGGGGTGAAAAGGATGTTCATATTTCTTTAACCACCCCGCCACAGTGACTGAATTGACTGTAAATGGAGTTAGGTTTACAACTCACATGTTGATAAGCACTGGAATGGGTTACCTAGGGAGGTGGTAGAATCTCCTTCCTTAGAGGATTTTAAGGTCAGGCTTGACAAAGCCCTGGCTGGGATGATTTAGTTGGGGATTGGTCCTGCTTTGAGTAGGGGGTTGGACTAGATGACCTCCTGAAGTCCCTTCCAACCCTGATATTCTAGGATTCTATGATAATATTTTAAGATGTTAGTTATTTAAAGCATAATAAGGAGATATTAATGAATACTGGTTGAAATTAAAATTGCATTTTTTTGTTTTGGATCTATATATGTAGCAATAAGGAACATACGTTGTTTGGAATTTCTGTTTAGATGTTGGTGGCTAATGACTCACCTAATCATTTCCTTTTTTTAAAAAAACATTTATTTTAGTGAGAAAACTTATAGGATAACCACTTTAAGGGTTTCAATATGAAGACTGAGTGAGAAATATTTTTCCTGTCTGTGACAGGGTGGCACTCACCTCTCTCTCTGGTTGCAGTAAGTCTTCAGCGATTCAGCCCTCTGGCCAAGTCACTCACAGTCTGTAAGTTCAACACAAGCAAAACAAATCCCTTCCAGGATATGCAGTCTGACAGAGGCCTATCTCAGTACCCCACGGTTGGAACATCTCTTGCTTCAGGCCTCCCTAGGCTCAGTCCCTTAAATAGTCCCACAGTCTTTAAACAGTCTTGGTCCTTGCATAGGGCCATATCCTCAAGGCTTCTTCCCTGGACCCAATGCCTCACCCTCTCTGGGCCCTACAGCCCCAACTGGGCCACTAAACAGTTCAGGTCCCCTTCTGGGGGTGTATCAAAGTCCAGTATCTCTGGCCCTCTTGGAGATTTTCAATCCCCTCTCCTGGAGATAGTTCAGCTCCCTTCTCTGGGGTTAGGCCAGTCCATCTGTGGCCAGTTGGGGGAAACCACACATGACCACTACTCCAGGTCCCACCCCAGGAACCCTATAAGTAGCAGCCATGTGCTACTGCATCCCCTTTAACTCAACTGTTCCTGTTCCCTGGGTTACTTCCTCACAGTCCTTCTTCACCTTCATGAACACTTCACCCTTACCTTAGGGCATTCAGCTACCAAATCCCAGCAGTCAGCCAGGAGCTCCTTCTTACTCTCCTGGTCCATGGCATCAACTGCTCTATCCATGGTACTACAGTTCCTTCTGCCAGCCAGGAACACCAGCCTTGATCCTCTGCTTCCCCATACCCAACAACTAACTCTGCTCAGGTACTGCAGCTCTTTTTATATGGCCCTGTTGGGCCCAGATTGGCTGCTTCCCTGCAGTCTCTTCCCAATTGGCTGTTTAGATAACACACCTCCACTGTGCTTTTCTGGGACCGGGTGTGGTAGGACCATGAGGCCTCCAGCAGAAGGCTTTTTCGGTCTCCTACACCCGTCAGACCATCCCACAAAAAAATTAGAGTTTTTTTAAATTCACATTCCATATCAGAATGAAATAAAGGCCTTTTCCAAGTTTTTCATGAAAAATATGAAAGACAGACCCCAAAACACCCAATAGCCTGAGTAGTTAGGACATTTAGCTGGAATGAAGAAAATTCAGGTTCATGTCCCTGCTCTGAATCAGACCAGCTCTACTCAACAGGTGGGTTTTTTGTTAATGAATTATACTTTCATATACATCATCTTATCACAACTGACATAAAGTTAATTATTTATGGTACCTTCTCAAGTCTTTTATTTTGAAATTAAATAAATAACCAATCTGAATGTATCAAATATATAATATTCACAATCACCACTGTGTGAAAAAGAAGGGAAAACACAGAAGAGGAAATAAGCCCATTCTCTCAATAAGTAACAATCAGCAGAAAACTGCCATGCCATCAGGTTTTACAAAGGACGAGTGGAATGTGATGGAAGATTAGAATAGAATGAAAGTTGTATAGAGCACAAATACCTGACAGAAGAATGAGAAAAGAGCATGGTCTGGCAGTCTGCAGAAATGATTCAAATAAATCTCTGTGCTTTGGCAAAAATAAATTAAGAAACAGAAAGAAAAAAACCTATATGATGCATGTATTTCTCTTTTTTACTTTTTCAGTTGACGTATGTAATGTTTAAGGTGATCTCTCATGTCATCTTCCCTCTAAAAGGGAACAGTTTTCTTTTAGTTATATTGGAAATATACAGTAGTGAAAGTATGGCTTATTTAGTCCTTGGTCTGGTTTCTATTAAACTGCACCTCATGAAGTAAAGTAATATATTTTATAATTGGAAAAAGGGTTATATAATACTAATGAGTAAGCAGTAGGGAAGACAGCTTTACTGGCTTATAAAAAGCAAAACAGTAGGGAACTCACTAAGAAACATAATAAGAATATGTCAATAAACTCTCATTTTCACAAGACTATAAAACTCCCAAGACACTGACTTGAAAGCATCCTGTCATTCCTCAGTACACCATATTTTCTGTAAAATCTATAAGCACATTTCTATCTTTCAGTGTTAAGTCTCTATAAACTTCTTCCAGCCAATTTTGCTGAAAGAAAATGAATTGTAAAAACAAATCTGAACTGTCTTCAGAAAGTTTCTATTCAAGGGCAAACTGAACATTTGCAAGTTTAAGTGTAACCCTTCTTCCCCTCCGAGGGCTCATCCTGACTCTGCTTACATAAGCACAGCACAGTACTTGGGACTTTCAACATGGTACACACTGTATCAGGAAACTTGGCTTAAAGCAAACAGTGTTTCTATTTGGTAGAAATAACTAGTTACAATCTAAAATGTGACATTAATTGTTATATAATATTTTTGGGCAGTAGTTTTTAACCTTTTTTCATTTGCAGACCCCTAAAAAATTTCAAATGGAACTGCAGACCCCTTTGGAAATCTTAGACATACTCTGCAGATAACAGGTTGAAAGCCATTGTTTTGAAGCCTATTAACTGAAATTACCAGATGTATTAATGTTAGGAAAGTGCAGTAGCAATTAACAAAAATTAGGTTTCTTACCATAAATGTATGACTATAAATACATAGCATTTTATCTGAACAGTTCAATAATGCACTCAAACATTTAATTGACATAATGTACTGCCACTCACTATGTTTTTTTTCCTCACACTTCCTCTCTACATAGATCTGGGGCTAGTAACGTTCCTAATAAACATAAACAAATTTCATTTCAACCTCTCAATATGTTGCCCAGCTCCGTGTTACAGTAAGGGTAGAATAGAAAGGTGCTGAATACTGCCAAGAGATTTTTAGCCAAACATTCAGAATAAGGTGTTAGTATTCTTCCCAAAGAACCACCATTAAAGTGAATACAATTGTAGATAACTGGTATGGTAATGTAATGGGCATGACTATATTTCAAGTCCCCCTTCACTATAAATCCATTTGGCATCCATTCTAATTGCCAGGCTACCCTTGCAAAGAATGTATTTAATGTTTCTGTGGTTGTCATATGTACCTTGTGCTTTTATGGCACTTCTATTGTAATCCAACATTAATTATATTTCCCATTAATGCACTGCAAAATGGGGCTATATGAAATGCTTGGATTTTGTAAATGAGAAAATTGAGCTCGTTTCAGTCTGCTTTGATCACATTTTACCTTTATTACACTTTGGTACTATAATTCTCTTCCTTTTCAGTCAGGGGTTATTGATATCCTGAACACACAGAGGGAACCATCTTTCTTATAGAAGATTTACACCATTGTTTCCCTTTTCCATTTCCACCAACATTTTAAAATATTTTACTGCTTTGTGATTGTTACTGAGCTCACAAAAGATAAGATGGAAGGAGCAGGACTAATAGAGGGCTATCTGCTGCTCATTAGAGATGGCCACACAGCAGACTACTGGTGGATTGATACATGTGAGGCAGATAAATCTATATATAAAAACTCAGCCCCAAAACTGTGCTCAGAGGAGGAAAAGGCTTTTATTCTTCCTGAGTTGAAAAGTCTAACCTTTCCCACCAGATGCTGTGTATCAAAAATGTTTTTCAAAGTTGAGCTGCTGAGTGCCAAAATATAAAAAGGGAATTATAAGTAACTGTTGGTAAAACAGGAACTGTCCTTCCCTGTGCATGGCTGAGAAAACATGTGATTGTTTTCTTCCTAGGATTTCAGTTCTAATTTTTTGCTAGATTAACCCACACACTGCTTGGGTGTGATGTTCTGTCTCATATAGTGGCACCGAGACCACTTAGAGAGAGACAGAGAGATTACTGGTTTTGTCTTAGCTACTAGCCAGGTGGCTTTTAGCTCACATAGTAGAGGCTCATGCACTGAGCTCCAGAGGCCCCTGATTCAATCTTGCCTGCTGGTGGCCAGGGTCTGTCGGTGTTACACTAGCTTTGCATTTTTAATTAATTTGGAGTCAGATCTTTTGTACAATAGTTGACATTATGCCTGCAGACTGATACATGACCCCAAATGCCTTTGGAATGGCTGACTGACTGACTGGATATAATTTTGGATTTGTGGACTTTCTGAGCCCAATATTACTGAAAGAAGAAGATTCTTTGTTTACATAAAGGTGATCTAGTCAGACCCAATTATGTAATGCCAATGGCCTCAGAACGACAGTGCCCCACTCTGGTTTGCCAGTGGAGTCCTGCAGAGGAGTTCCAAGAGGGAGGAACCAGACACAGACCACCATCTTCGAAAGCTAAAGGAAAGAAAGAAGCCTTTACTTGCTTGCCTGAAATTGCTGCTGTCATGGCTGTTCCTGCCACTGTGGGCTGCTGGCCATGCAAAGCCAGCAGGTCTGATCAAGAGTCTTGTGCTTCCTTCTCCCTCCTGGAGGGCCACTCAGCAGTAGGAGTTATATTTGATTTGACTCCTACAAACAAGTACCCTCTAGTCAGCCAGCAAGTCTATTGACATTAAAATGTCCGAGTCAGTGAGACCACTGGCTAATGTTTTGAACTGTATGCCTGCTTCTTGAAGCCGAATGAAACCACAGAGTCACCACAATCAATCATTTTGGTTTTCTTTTATTGTCTATTAGCAGAGGAAAGGGATGCCTCTATACCAGCATCTTGAACTGGTTTTTTTCTTTGTTTGTTTTTTTGAATTCCAGGAGATGAGTGGTGAGTGTATGGGGGGTGTGAGCATATATAGAGTGCAGCACCTAGAGAGTAGTTCCTCAAATACTTAAATAGCCCTGAGGCCTTGGTTACACTGGCACTTTATAGCACTATAAAGCTGCCAGAGCACTATAACCTACTACCCATCCAGACCGGCGAGGCACGTAGAGCACTATAAATCTGCGGTTATAGCGGTCCTGGTAATCCTCTCTTCCCAGAGGATTAACAGCTGTTGTATATTGGATGATACACTTTAGCTCCAGTGTAAACGGGTAGTAACAATACTGCGCTTTGAGAGATCTCTGGAAATGCCCCTAAGCAATTTAAGTCAATTGACCTCTCTTCCCTTTGTTTTGAACTTGGCTGGAGGAATGCAGAAGTATGTTTTCAGAGCTTATCTGTAACTCAGCAAATCAACAATGCAAATGTTTACCGAGTGACTGAGAAGCAGAAGATTAGTATGATCTGCATTTTAAAGACAGTATGCTGACACATTCTCAGCACTCCAAAAATCCACTCCCTCTCTCCCTCCGCATACACACAACTCACTGTCCCTCTACCCACCTCGTTTGAAAAGCACGTTGCAGCCAGCTGAATGCTGGGATAGCTGCCCATAATGCACCACTCCCTGTGCCACTGCAAGTGCCACAAATGTGGCCACGCCAGTGCAGTTGTGGCTGTCAGTGTGGACATGCTGGAGCACTTTCCCTGGAGCTGTATCTGAAGGCGGATATAACCAAAAGTGCTATAAAGCTGTAAGTGTAACCATGGCCTAAGTTAAACAACCTGCTGTCTAAAAGATCACATGAATATTTCTATGGATTAGGAGCTGTATGTTTAATCTTGAGAAATCAGGTTGTTTTCACCTACATTTGAATATTAAAAGTAACAAGCTGCATCATTTTGAATTGTACTGGAATGTTTCACTTTAACCTGACCCTTTTCCCCCCACTCCCTCAGCCTATACTCTTCAAACAAAATCAGCTACATCCACAGCCCTCACCTCCCTCCCTTGTAGTGAAGCATTTACTTGGCATGTCTAATGTTTATTTTCTCCTATCAGCATTTAGAGCAGGCTCATGGGATAAACAAAAAAGATGTTAAAAACCCAACTGCTTAGGGTTTTTGATTTTTTAGTGAATTATAGACAGCTTTCCCTTCTGAAGTGAACATGGCTGCTACAGGGTAAGAAAATAAAAAGGAGAACAGGCCAAAAAAACCCAAAACACGGTTTGGGGGGTGACTTGCTAAAGAAATAGCAGGACACCTTCTAACTAAATACTGAGGCTAAAGTGTCTTAACTATTCAGCTGTCACTAAAATACCTTAGAGGTGGGAGCCTCGCTAACGCTGGACCTTTCTGACCCTGTCGTGCTGATTGACAGTATTTGGCTGCCAGTGTGTGTTCATGTTGTCCAAACGCAGCATTTGTACTAAAGCCTCAGTTTTTTTACATGGTGAGGGAGGTTGAAAGTGCAATCACATTCCTTTTTCTCTATTTAGCTGGAACACACACTCCTTCTGCCAGACCATTTATCTCACTCACAACGATTATTTCAGGGACAGAAGCTGGCAGACACCATCAAAATGTAAAGTGAGAAAGGAAACAAAAGATAAAAACAAGAAAGCAAGAAAATGAGGTGAGCACCAGCTGTCAGTCAATCGTCTTCATTCTCCAGGTATCTATTTAGGGGCTGGGGGACAGACTAGCAAGTCTAGTTAACTCCTCAGGTCTGCAACATCCATTCTTTCCCCAGAAACGATGGCAGGCAGTTAGAAAGGATTCATTTACATAAAATGCTTTAAATAAATCTCTTGGGAAATCAATTTAACATGTTGAATAGATTTCCAATGACTTCATCAGCTTTGAATAATGCTAGTACTTACTTTATTTCATTCTACACAGAATTCTACCAAACACCACATTACAGCTAAAATGAATTTAAAAAACAGGGACAGACCCTACAATCCTTGCTCATCTAAGTACTCCCATTGAACTCAATGGCACTAATCACATGAAGTTGATAGTTCACAAACCAACTGTGCATATATTACCTTTAATATACATTTAAGTTTATAGGCCTATAGTGTGCTATGCAATTATCAACATTAATGCATATACAAAGGGTTAGACTGTGCCCTTGTCTTACTCAGTTGAGTTGTCTTCCCTCCCATGAGAAGCTGTAGAAACCCACTGGGACACTTCCACAGTTAGGGTTCAAGAAATGTTTTCTGATATGCACTCTACACATTTCTTTCCTCACTTTCATCCCATTATTCCTAGCTGTTTCAGCATCCTAATTAATTCCACTCTTTCGGTTCTGGTATAATAATGGAGGTACAACGATCCACAGTACATAGTTACACTGTTTCATTCCTTATAAATCCCTGATCACTTATGTTGCTCTTCCATGAATTTTCCCCAGTTTGGCTTAATTTTTCTGGTATCTAGGTGTCCTAAATTACAGAAGTAATCATGGTACAATCTCCCCACTGTCACACACCAAAGGCATGTCACATACCTGATCCATGATACAAAACCTTTTGATTTACAGCCCAAATCTGAATTGGCTTTTTTGGTGTCGAAGTCATATTCCAAATTCATGTCTCACTAGCAGCTCACAATCACCCTTCGGTCTCTTTCATGTCACTGCTTTCCAAGTACCTTGCTCCCACTAAATGCTTTTGTTCCAGTTTACACCTATTATATCAATTTGTGCTCACCACTATAGGTCCCTTTTCATTATTTCTCTGCCTTCAATAGTCTTTGCATAACACTTCCCAATTTAGCAGAAACAGTGAACTGAATTTTTGGGCATTGCCATTTATGTCTCTCTTAATTTGCTTACATCAAAATTTCAGTGTACACATGGATAGATAACACTTCTTCATTCAAGCTTCAGTTCTGCAAACCATGTAAGCATAATTTAACTCAAAGCAAGTAATATTCTCTCTGGTCAGCAAAATATTTAAATGCTTGCTTAATTTATTAATAATCTCACTGACTACACTGGGATTTAAGCAGGTGCTTAAAATTAAGCATGTGCTCAAGTGTTTTACCGAACTGAAGCCTGCATGCTGATGATATGACAGAACCAAACTTAGAAGAAAATGTAATCTTATTTGTAATCAAGTTACAAATTACAACTGAGATATTTGTCCTGATTTAAAGTATTCCTTTTAGAGTATATAAAAAAATTAAAAAGCACATATCAAAGTGAGACTTTTCTGTAACCATTCTCAGGCCTTGCAGTACACATCATACTTCAGATTTGCTTCCAGCTTGGTTCCCCCTAAACACTCTTTAAATTTAGCATCCATTTCCTGGCTTTGAGCTTCAGTAAAAAGGTTCTTCCAATCTCCAACAGCACCTGGAATAAACAAAAGTAAGAAAAGGATATTCTTGACTACGATGAATGTAGGGACTGATTTAAAAGAAGAATGTCAGATTCCTTTATTATGATATTTGGGGACAATGCATGTTTATGTGCCAGAAATAAACATCTGTTCAGAGGCGGAAATGTGCATACAGGGCCCGATCCACCATTGCCTGCACCTTGTATAGTCATTTACACTACTACAAGGTGAGTACAAAGCGTGGATATAATGCTTTTGTTCTGATTTGGTTGGTTTTGCATGGGTATAAAAGACTATTCAAAGTGAAGTGCAAAGGCCCAAAGAGTTCATAAGTATGAGTCACAATGGCAAGAACAGATTGTCCCCACCTGCAAAATTTGGATCCAGATTTTGAATACCCCTAAGCCTGAGGATGTATGGATCTTGGACTTTAGTCTGGCCCATTCCAAAGATAGTTGTCAACTTATAGATTGCTTAGATCCAAGATTTTGATTTAGGCCCATAATTAATTCCAGTAGTTACCTAGGAAACTAAAGAAGAAAATTTTATAGAGATTTAATGGCCTAAATCAAGCTTTAGAACCCATTCCATCTTGCACAGAAGTCAGTAGGAATCTCTCCATTGCATTAATGGGAGCTGAGGAAGGCCATGACTAAATAGAGTACCATCTGTACTATCCTTTAAGGAAACAGGGTAATCAAGGTGGTCTATTTATTGATTTTGACCCATGTGGAAAAATCAAGTGACTTTTCTAGAAGTACCATCCGTTTCTCAAACCATTTCTAACCTAGATAACTAGAAAGGAAGAAAGGTTGATTGCCTCCTGTTCCAGATTTAAATGAAATGTAACCATTGACAATCCTTGGATTTTTAAAAAAAACAAATTTACCTTTACGGAACAGAATCGGACCAACTGAGCCATATATCTTCTGGGATTTTTCTCTCATTGTTTGGAAGTTTCCGTTGTCTGCAATAGACTGAATCTGCTCTGCCGTTGGAGAGAATCCAAAGAATTCAGCTATTTGCTTCACTCCAGAAACCAGGTTCTGAAAGCAATGTAGTGAAAGAGGTAACATAATATGCTTGTTCTGAAAAAGGAGTTCCCTCTTTGACAGATGTGTGATCTTGATGCATTAATAATACTTTCACACATAGTGCATTTTACATCACCTTATGCTAAGTGCTACAGATTTGTATCCATGCTCAACTTGTTGCTATTGGGCTCCATTATATCTCATTGAAGTCACTAGGAATTTTATCATTGACTCGAACAGGAGCAGGATCAGATAAGTCTTGCCTGCAAGTATCAACCACTTTACCTCTTTCAGGTCTTCATATGTTATAATCATAACATTTTCATCCTCAATGTGTTTGTTCCAGGCAACCGCATGGTCAAAATAGGAACCCCAGCTGACTGAAAGGAGATAGAAAACAAGTTATAGCCTGTATGTTCAGTAATGATGCTTTTATTTCTCTCTGACTAACAATTGCTTTCTGCTGCCATCAGGCTATACGCATGCAGATAAACTTAACAGAACATCTGTTCACTTATGCAGAGTTGTACAATGGAGAAGGTGACTCCTTTCTCTCTGACTCCTGTAGGCAAGAGGTTTATGTCCTGAAGCATGAATTCCTCTAGCTATACTATTGTTTTAGCTTCCATGAGTACATATGCTGTTATTAAGGATCATTCTGAGCAGCCAAGTCCAGATCTCTATCTAGATCTAAAATGCCCTACATTTTGGAAGTGCTTAGATCTGGGATTTTGATTGGGTCCCAGATGTAGAAACTGAAATGTCTTAACTAGCTCTTTTGATTCTGATCACATTTTGTTTGAAGCTGGCCCTAGCTGGCAGAGGTTTTGCCCAGGACATTAAACTAGTACGCAAGTTCATGACTCAAGGGATAACTTAATATCCAGAAGCAGCACTATCTTAGAACTTTCCTCACATTCTGGAGTTCAGTTGCATCTTATCATGAACAATAACTATCAATTATGTTTTAGCATTACACAGCTGTTTTCATATTGGCCCCATTTAGTTTGTCTAAAACATTTTTGTTTTTGCTGCATAATCTTTAAGATACATTCAAAAATAGTAATTGTACCTTTTCCACTCATGAACTCTGAGAAGAACTCATCCCAGGAGTTATAAGTGGGGACATTTGAGGCATTGTTATAGAAATGGTAAAACGATGCAGCTGTATCTTTAGGATTTTGAAACAACACCAGTATCTGGAATGGGAGAAAGAGGTTAGCAATTTTTAGATCTTTTATTTCCTGGGATAACTACAGTGACAGTACAACCAAATATGCTGTAACCAGTGATGTACTGTAGCTATTGGATATTTTCATTTACATGTAAGACATGAAAAGCAAGGTTAAAATGATGGCTATAATAAAGTCTCTGGCAACTTTTAAAACTTGATCTTGTGGTCAAAGAATCATAAAAATGAAAGACTGAAAAAGCCTATATTACTATCATTAATATCCTTCCCTATCCATGGGGCATTGTTCCCTATTGTTACCTTATACCTGGTGAATTTTCACTGCAGGTTACAGCCTGTTTTTGTGCAAAGCACTATTGCTTTCTCTCTCTGGAAACTGTAGTTGTGCTATTGCCTTTTATTCCCATTTTCTATGTTATGGAAACAATTATGTCACCTCTTTTGGATAATTATTGTAAGCATTTTTCATGACATGGGATGTGTACACATTAGAAAAACTTAACAAAAGATCAACTGCAAAACAGTTACAATCGTCATCTCCTTTTGATCACCTCCCCCCTTCTGCTTCTTGGTCCTCTCTCCTTTCCTTAATTGAAAATGTCTATTACTACCCAGAGATACAATGTTATTGGTTTGTAATAAGTTGTTTAGGCTTCAGCTGTTTGTCGTTTTGCATATGGAAATTCACAGGTGTTGCTAAACTACACTACCCCCTCCCATCCTTCTAGCACAAAGGACAGAGGGTAGCTGTAAAGCACTACATTCCAGTGAGTCATGGCCACTGGAACAGTCTCTAGAGGACTGTTCCTGATTATGTCAATTAGAACCCTAATGATGCACTATGTTACACCAGGTATTAATCTGCTTCCAGGACAGGAGGTGTAAAAGTGGCTTAGAATCACTTTCACTTCACTACCACCACCTTGGATCCTAGCCCTAGTGAGGGGTCTGAGCTCTAAGATGCTGTTCAAATATTATACAAGAGGATATTGACAGACAGACAGGAAGCTCACCTTGGCTTTATTCTTGAAGATAGACTTGGGAAGATTATCATAATGGAGGTGTGTTGCCAAAATCCTTGGAGATAGAAACTGTTTCATCCTCTTTAAATATAAATAGAACAATAAGGGAGAATAGTTTTGTTACGTGGGTGCAACCACAATGTGAAATGTTGGCACATGTAGAATAGCACAGTCTCATGCTAATCAAAGTGCAGTAGCTATCTAGGGTTTTTCTTCTGGAAAAAAAGTACTCTAGCATGCATGGGTTTATTTCAGTAACTTGTACGTATAGGCATGAGAGAGAGAGAAAGACCAGACTTTTATTGTTTCAGTAGTTATTTCATACTAACCTCATATTTTTCTGGATCTCCACATTCAATAAATGGCAGTTCCGTGCTTATATGTTTAGTCTGGGAAGTTGTAAATGTCAAATCATTTAAAATCTGGATAAGCCAATTTGCACCTGGACAAACAAAAAAATACAATGGATCAGAAGCTTATCAAAGAGCTCAGAACCATCTCATCATACTGGTTAACACAATATAACATCAGTTTGTCAATGTGAAAATAATGCTATTGAAGCTCTTAAGTGACTAAATACAATAAAATCTTTTTTTTTAAAAAAAAATAAAAATCCTAAACTGCTATTGACAGCCTGCACTTTGGGTTTTATTCTGCTCAGATCCCATAAGGGTCAAACTTACTGAGACCTACTGATGTGTGGAATAGGAATAGAATTTAGCCATTGACGTATTTGTATATTTTTTTGAATTTTTTTTTTCTAAAACAGAGAGTAAAAATGAGGGGGATATAGCTTCTTCCCTGCCATAACTTGTGGGAAGTGTTTGGGGTATAGGAAGCTCCCTGAGTAGTTCAGATAATTCTTTCAGGGAGAGGGTGTCTGTCACCCCCTATTAAGAAATGAACAAGGGGTACTACACTCCGGGATTGTCCAAATCCTTCTCTGCACTGGGCCTGGAGCCCCCTATCCTGTCACCTCTCTGGCTACCTGATAGGGTTGTTTCAATTGAACTGTATTGTTTGATCACTTCCCACCTATTTCTGCTCCTTGGAGTCACCTCTTCAGAGGTTTCTATGAGTACTCTTCTCTAAAGGTAACCAGCATGATTTGCTGCTGGTTGCCGTAGAGGGGTGGTGAGGATGGATGACAACAATGTGTGTCATCTTTGTACCATAGTTAAGCAGTACGCTTGTGCCTGCAACGCAGAGCTGACTTAGGCTATAGCTGTAATGTACGAGAGAACGACAAGTTAAAAATGCACGTTCAATGACGTTTATCTTTTCTTTGTTCATTTGTTTTCCAGCAATAGTGTAAAAAAAAATTTGGGCACTGCTTTTTGGCACCCCCAAATCTTGGCGCCAAAGGTGGCCACCTAGGTCACCTAGTGGCCACACCAGCTGTGCTTGGAAGGTTTGCCTCAGGGTCCATGGAGATAGTGCTGCAGAGCTGGCTAAGCCATAACTAACTGCACTGAGAAATCCCCCTGTGCATGCCAGAAACAACAAGAAATGCGTGGTGCAAACAGCTTTACCCTCATGCTTTCTGTGGAAAGATGTGGCCTGAAAGGATGTTATCCTTCCTTCTCCATTCTTCTCCCCAACTTCCTCACTCTTCAGTCTTTTGTCCTCTTGCATTTTCATATTAGCTTCACATTGTTAGCCCATTGGGATAGAGATCTTGTCTCTGTATTCACCTGTAAAGCACTACACATGCCTGTGCTGCTTTAGAAATAATAATCTCTGCCTCAGTGTGATTCTTTGTAAAAGAGGGTTAACTGTACTTCCCTACTTAACAGGTGTTGTGAGGCTAAATTCCTGAACAGGTGAAATTCACCCCTTTACAAGGCCTATGTACTACTTATTTCTACTTAAGTACTAGTAGCCAAATGAGGACCAGACACTCTGTCCAGAGGTGATTTCACCCTACCTTTGTAAAGTGCCTTGAGATCCCCAGATAGCAGATGCTGTAGAAGTGCCAATTATTGTTTCTTCATAAAGCTATATTCATCCCCTTATTTAAATGCAGACTAGAGCCAGCAACAGCATTCTCTATTCTTCTATGCCTTCACTTGCTCATTACATACCATCAATGCACAAATAAAAATTAAATTCTTAAGGACGTTACTTGATAGGCCTGAAATACCAAGTCTCTAGTTTCCCTACCACCTTTCAAACGTCTGGGTTAACAGCAGAGAGTATTGCCTTCTGACTCTGTTTTCCTTCACCCCTCACGTCATACGGATTTTCCACATCAGTTAACATTTTCTCTTCTATTCTGGGTACCCACCATGTGGGAAACATTTCACATAGTGAGATTTTCTGTAGTTTAACTTTCATGATCCTGAATAAATAACAAGAAATAGGACAACAGTAAGGCTTTGAAGATGAAGGGAAGTTTGGATTCAAATGTGAGAATTTTCATCAGGCCTAATCCTCTGAGGTGCTGACCATCCAAAATTTCCAGTAAAGTCAATGGGAGTTGTGGGTGCTCAGCAGTGGGAATGGGACGGTCATCTCCTTCCAAGACTGGGGTCAATATCAGACACCTGTTTTTACAGTGTTAACAAATAGCTAGACTCTATTTGTTCATGTGGTAAAGACACTTGTAAATAGATGTTTAGACCTAAAGAGCTAACCTGTGGATCGTTAGGCTTAATCCTGCAAGGGGCTGAGCACCTGTTCTGGTTATTATACCACTGGGAATCAATGGGGCTCAGCACCTCAAAGACAGAGTTTTAAATTGCACCACCCAATTTCCTGTTTTCCATTTAGTTCTTTACACACACATCCTCTCTATTTTTTCTTTTATAAAACTTGGGAAATTAAATGCAGAAGTTCCATTTTATGCTAGTGAAGGTTGTGAGATTAAGCACTCAAATGTCAGGAAATGTTTTTAAAAAATAAGGTTTTGCTGGCAATGGGTTACTCTACCACATTAGACATAGGTAATATTTTCTGTTCCTTTCTCCTGTGTTCAATGTGACCCTTAACAAATGCCTTTTTATTGATGCATGCCTGTTGCAGGCTTTCAAAATTCTCCAGTTGCCCCATTCTGTTTCAGGCATTGGAAACCTGCAGGGAGCTGCAGATTCATTCCACTGAACTCATTAGCAATGTCTTGTCTATAGAATCAGGTGACTCATTAAACTAACTGAATTTCTGAATATCTCTCAACTGTAGTGGTGTTTGACATCTAAACCAAACCAAATTATGTAAATAGCCTTTATCCTCATATTAGTCCAGACCAAAAAAACCTACAATCCCCAAAATCCCTAAATTATGGGATATTCAAAACCCGATCCACATTTTCAGATCACCTCTCATTTTGTATTTGTCCCATTTCCACTACTTTGGCTTCCTCTCTCTCCCTGGTTGAGATATTTACCTTAACCACTGCAAGCCAATTTCTTAAGTCCTTACTAATACAAAACTCCCATCGGTGATCAGCATATCTCACAATTAGGCAAGCAGGAATGTCTTTATGATTGGGCCCCAACTGGATTACATCATTTATTCATTCTATTGTAACAAGTTTCTCAACAAAAGATTAAATAAAATTTCACAGGTTCTCCTCTGCAGATCACTTTGTAAGGTAGATCCTCTCTTATATCCATATTATCTCCTAAAACCATAATCTCCTGTCACTTCAGTCTCAAAATGTTTCTCTCTACAGTCCACCAAAAAAGGAACATTGACTATCGGTGTACTATATTCTGGTCTAGACTGTTTTCTAATCACTAGGTAAACCAGATCAGTGGCAAAAACAACTTGAAATTTAAAAATGTTAAAGAAAAGCTTAAATTTCTGTAAAAGTAGGCAATATGTCCTGTCACATTTCCATCATAATTAGTAATGATTATTCTTGTCTTGTTACATGCAACTTTATTGCACAGTAGGTTACACCCATCTTTTCAAATGAAGGGTATCAAATGAGCAGAATTTACTTTAATGTACAGTAATTAAATAATTAAAGAAAGATAACCTGGAAGAAAGGCAAACTGTACTGAAAAGGAACAATCCAATACAATGCACAATTAAAATGACACAAGAGAAAACATTATAGTCTCTGTTTGTAGCAGCAATGCCCAGTTTAAAATCCCTACAAAATGTATGCAGAACTAAAACCTGCAATTGATGTTATTTTCCCTCTTATTACATCATGTGGTTATTAATGACATTTTATATTTTACATTGTAGCAAGTAATAACATTGACTGTATTCACCGCATTTGGGGTAAGACACCAACACCATATCATCTCTTCTGGCTTCTAAGTTTTCCAGGGCCTTGAATGTCTCTGCACTGCATACAGGGAGAGGGTATGGGGTTCCCTGATAGAAGAACAGCAGATCCTTAAGGGAAAACCCTTTAGACTTTTCCAGCGCTTTCTCTATTTCATCAACTACTTTGTTCTGTTGTTTTGCCATGATCGTTGATTCTATTGTTGCCTTTGAGTGAAACTGCAGTGTTAGAACAACAAGTGCCTTTAAATGGACAGATCTGAAGGGTGGAGTAAAAATCTTGGCACTACTCCCATTTTTTGTTTTTGAGAACAAAATATCTCACGCTGTTCTCCACATGCAAACCCCACCCAATCAGGTATATTTCTCTCCTCCTTTTCCATCCTCCTGGGACTGGAGAAAGGGTCCAATTCAGCAACACATAGTCCTAAAAGTAAGACTTACTCTTATAAGTAGTATCACTGAAGACCAGTAGAAGCAGCAGGACTGGGCCCACCAAGACAAACACATATAGCAGACAAATCAGTAAGAATGAGAAGCAACATATTAAATTTAACCTTATATAACATTAACAGGAAGCAAGCCTCTCACACCAATATAAAGTTTTTATTTTGGCAGCAAGCTATTTCTGTAATTAAAGAAAGCTTTTCAGACCCATCTTACTGATTTAGAAGAAACAGATATAAAGTCTATGGGTAACAAATAATAGGCGACAGTACAATAAAAAGCATAAGGCATAAAGAATAATCAAATTAATTCCAGGAAAGCAATACTAACATCATAGCTTTAAAATAGTGTTTAAAATATTATCATAGCTTAAAATCCCAATGCCTACACTGGAAGGTATTGTATATTAATGTCCCTCTTTTATGCTAAAGAAACAATAAAATGGTGAAAGCTTACAGTTAGCAGGGTTTTTCCCCCGCCAATGTGCCCATAATAAGACTGAGATCCCTTTGTAATGTATTGGATTGATGTATATAATCAAGTTTCACTTTAGCAGTTGACTCAGACAGAAAATATGGGACTTGCTAGTAGTAGCTAAGGGATTTTTCCCTTAGTTCAAGCAGTAGAGATCTGCATCTAAGCATTCTCTTAAGTTTATGCCTCACTCACTCTAGTGAAACTACGCACATGCTTCAAGTTAGGCACTTGCATGAGAACCTTGTTGAAGGATGAAGTTTCTAGCTGCAGTGTGTGATTAGTACAGTAATTGTCTATCTTCAGCACCTGGAGCTGTAATCACAGTTGGACTGAGCTACTGATGCATTTTGTGTAAAACAGGGGCCGTGTGAGCCCTACACTCAAAGATGAGAGGCAAGAAAGGTCAGGTGGGTATCACAAATGGCAGGCTCATAGAGATGCAGCCACACCCACCAGAGAACACTATACAATGGCAACTTTCTCCTTCCCCTTCTGTTGGGAGAAGAGACCATGGCTATCGCATTGCACCCTGCTGGCAGACTGGAAGCAATGAAGGGAGGCTAACACTGAGTATGTGTCATTGTGGAAAGAACGTAGCAGGGAATGACAGACATAATTGAGCAAGAAGGAAATAATCATCACTTGTTATGGTATAAAAATATTAAAACAAAATACAGTTTATTTTGGTTGTTTCACTGCTCTGTAAGTATGATACTAGTCTGGTATAGGAGCCCTCAGCTAATGCCCAGATCATTATTACAATCACACCAGCAAAGTCTGAATTGAAATGTTTTTGCTGAGTAATATTAGCATATGTACTTAATTACAAACTCTCCTAGCGGCTCCCACGAGAGAGCCCTCTGAGTCAATGAACAATTCCCCAATCCTACTCTCCGGGCTCTCTTACAAAGAAGGGAATGGAGCCACTCAAGAGTAACTCCATCTACTCCTGCGCAAGTTCTCAAGCAGGTCAGCAGCACCTCATACTGTTGAAGGCTATGTTGAGGAAGGGTTGGAAGTTGAACTCAAGCAGAAGGTTGCAGGCTATTGAACTACATTTTACGGAGAAAGGAGTATCTGTGATCTTTGTGACTGCATTGTGAGCTGGGGCACACCTTTGAGTGTTGCTGCGGGACATAGCTGTGAAATATTAAGATCTCCTGTACAGTACACGCCAAGTCTCTGGGCCACCATTTCCATTATTCTACCGAGGGAAGCAGCTGCCTATAAGAAAGAAAGTTCACAGGTGCCATCACCAGGCCTGGCAGAGCATGAGCTTTGCCTTTTCCTGGCCCAGACAAACCCACAAATGCTCCTCCCCCTCAACTCCCTTTATAGTTTCAAAACCTAACTATGGACCTCTACAGGTTACTTAAGGCATCAGGCACCATTGTTTGGGCAAAAGCAGCTACAAGTCAAAGCAGCAGTAGCTGTGTGTTCTCAGTCTTGTGCTTCCTTTGTTGGGAATGCCCAAACACAGCTCCCATTTCCTACTATACTTGAAAAACAGAAGGTGCAGTTTGTGGACAATGACCTCCAAAAGAAAAGACTCCCGCAGTGCTTGGAAAACACAAAAAAAGTTTCTTAAAAAAAAATCCGTGGATCTGATCCTGAGAGGTACAGACATAGGGGCAGGATCCCAGTGCAGAGCCTGGGGCAGGGTATTTGGTCCAAGCTGGGGGACAGATCCCCAGCACAGGGGCAGGGTGTTTGGCACATATTGGAGGCAAGGTCCCAAGGCTGGACGTTTGGGGCATGTATGTTAGGGGGAGCAGTGTCCTGGGTATGTTGACGGGGAGAGGGGTGGGAGTGTTTGGTAGTGTCGTTGAGAGGGCTCCCTGGGCATGCTGGGGGCAGGGCTGGAGCGTTTGGTGCATGTTGGGGTGGGGGACAGGATGTCCAGTGGGTGTTGAGAGCAGAGATCCAGGGGGAGGCCGGGTTGGTGCGGGAGGCGTCCTGGAGCAAGGGCAGGGTGCTTGGCACGTCTTGGGGTCGGAGTTTGCGGGGTGGGGTCTGGGTTCTGGCTCCCGGGTGTGTGATGCGGGGCAGGACTGAGCGCTCGGGGCAGCGGCAGGTGGCGCTGTGCTGGGAGCGGGGACGCTTATAACCCCCTGCGGTGGGGACACAGATCATTGGCAGGGGGCGGTTGTACGCATGCGCTCATGGACAGCGTCTCCGGACCGTGCCTATACACGCACGTTGATAGGCGCAATACCAGACTGCGCCTGCGCTGAGAGGCCCTTCCCGCTCAAGGACACAAGGTAAGTGGACGTGCTTCGAGTCGCGATATCCGCGTGGGGGGGAGGCGGCCGGGTGTCTCGGGGCTGTAGCGAGTGAATGGCGTGGGGACCATAACAAGCCCTCAGGTTATGATGCGGAAGTAGAATCTATCTTCCGCTTCCGGGTCACTCTGCTTCTTGCTGCCTTTCGAGCGAGCAAGTTAGTCGGGGCCACGAGTACAAGGGGTGAGGCTTGGAAACCCCGTGGCGGGGGGGATTCAGCATTGCGGGTTCCCTCAGCCTTTAGTTCTACCCCGTCGCGCGCCTAGGCGGGTCACGTGGCCTGGCTGAGCTGTGGTGGGAAGGAGGGTCACGTGTTCCACACGCGGCTCGTGCCCCTCACGCGGCGGCGCTGGCTCCGCGTTCCCACGCGCTCTCGTGTGTCCGTTGGCCCCGTTCTCCGCGCGGCAGTTTCCTGCTTGATTCCGCTCCCGCCTCTTCCCGGCTTAGCTGCTGGGCGGCCTCGGGGCTGGGCGCCCCCATGTGGCGGACCTGGGCGCCATGGGGCCGTTTGTACCCGCCAGCTCAGACCTCAGCGCCCTTCGTGGCGGAGCGCTTGGGCCCTGTGCGAGCCCCTGTCAGCTCCCACCGCCCTGTACCGCGTTCCCGCCCTCTGGCCGCCACGGGGCCGGCGGCATTGACTTTAATGGGAGCGGGGAGGGGAAAAGACAGCAGGCGACAGCGAACTCTTGAAGCTCAAGTTGTTTTCGGAGCTGGGAAGCCCCCTCTTCCGGTGCCATCAACTGCAGCAGTGTATGCCGGAGACCCCAACGGTCAAGCTGAAGGGGGCACAGGCCGGTGCCAAACCTCTGGGTCCTGTGAGGACTAGCACCATTTAAGGACGGGCTTCAGAGGGGTAGCTGTGTTAGTCTATCAGCATAAAACAACGGGGAGGCCTTGTGGCACCAAGTACTCCTCAGTCTCTTATTTAACTACTGCTGTCACATTGTGCATTGGAATCCTGCCTAGGATTGTGGCTCACATAAATGTTGAGTTTTTATATTTAACCGTCCGGTGTGTTACTTTTGTAAAATTTTGTTTAAAATGTATAAAAAGGACCTAGAGTGAAAAAAACCCCAAACAAACCTTATAAGGTTTCTAGTTAATATGCTAAACCCTCCTCCTTGGGCCTGGTCCAGTGAAGTCAATAGGCACTCCACTAGACTTAGTGGATATTAGATTCATCCCTAGTCAGTATATTTGGGGCATTCCATATTTGCAGTACTCAGATGGACTCCAGGTGAAGATGTTTAATCATTTCAGAATACACAGACATTCTTAAGGTATCTTTATTTTAGTTCAAGAATGAAAACCTCAGCATCTCTGTAGGAAAATGCTTATCCATATCTATTTTTAAAAATTAGGCATGGAACTTGTTGCGAGAAAGATCTTCAAAATAGTTTTACTTTTGGAAGCGGCTGGGTTTGCTGGAGCATATTTACTATTTTACAGAATGGACACAAATCAAGGTAATAAAGTGGTTTTAGAAATTACTCCTGACAGTGGGTACCAATGTTTCCTATAAGAAAAGTAAAAAATTAAAGAGTGGATAAGGTAGCAGAATGCTGATTTCCTAAATTAAAAAGTTGAAACTTCTCTTCACACTAGTCCATACTGCTTTTCTACTCTCATTTTTCTGTAAACAGAGTAGCTGTGAAGAACCCAACTGTGCATGGGGGTTATGGAAGACTGTACTTAAGAGGACAGATAATTTACTGGGAGGTATCCTAAGAACTTAGCCTAATAGTAAATGACTGAAACTTATTTAGATGTATACTGAGGTAGTGAGGGTGTGTGGGGGGGATAACTTCTCATCTGTTACACAGTTAAAATATAATCAGATTTATTTCAGTAGCGTATCTTACAGTTAACCATCTAGGTGAGATCCAATTAGTAATCTCTTATGAAATTACTACCTCCCCAAAACACCTTACCCTAAGGAAGGGACAAGGTTTCAAGTAAGAAAAAATCTAAGCATTTGTTGTTGAAAGATTGTATTGGTGAAAAATAAATTGTTCATCTATTAGATTACTCTGAGGGAATTCTGTGCCAAAAAAAAGTGCACAATATTTTAAAGTTCTGCAAATCTTGTCAATAGCGGGGGAGGCTCTAGCATGGCAGTGGGAGATCACCCTGAAGGGCGTGCTCCCCCTGCCCAACGCAGACTTGGTGAGGACCTTGACACAGCACGAGGGCCAGACCTGCCCCTCCATGCCAGGCATACCAGGTGTGGGCAGGCAGGCTCAGCCCAGTGGGATCCAGGTTTCTATTGAGGGTTCAGGGTGGGCAGCTTAGTGGGGGTTGGGTGGTTTGGTGTGTGGGCAAGAGAACTGTGCATGGAGGTACAGGTGAAAGTGGTTGGGGATCAGTGGGGGTGTATGTGCTGGGGGAATGAAGCTTGGTGGATTGGAAGTCGAGGTGCAGGCATGAGGTCCAAGTGCAGGGGGCTCCAGATGCAAAGGGTGAGGCTCAGGAAGGGGGTTTGGGCAGATGCGGGGGTGGACTGTGCAGCTCTGTGTACGCTGCTCCTCAATGGTGGGTAGAGGGATCAATGAGGGCAGGAAGCAGGTGGTGTGTGGAGCTTCCTACAGCCAGGGGAGGTTTCTAGAGTAGGTCAGACCCAGCCCTGGCTGCTTCATGTAGGGGAAGAGGAAGTTCCATCCTTCCCAGTACAGGGTAGGAGCAACAGGCCAGTATGTCCCCACCTCAATCCCCTGTGGTGATTTAGCTCTCCCTTGGCTGCTCCAGGCACCAGAAATGATGCACCTGTGCTGCTGAGGAGGGGCATGTGACCACTATCACAGCTTTGCTGGCAGAAAGTCTTTCTTCAGGGAAGCAACAAAATCTCTGGGGGACATGAATTCTGTGTGCATAAAGTACTGCTAGGGGAATTCTGCACCAATCTATAGTATGTAAGAGACTAAATTAGGGCCTGGAGAAACCTCTCTGCCCAGGACAAAGCCTCGCTCACATCAAATGAGCCCTCAGACCTAGACGGTTTAGCAGATTCAGTACTAGCTAAGGCTCTCCCTGGAGATCTTAAGAGTTTTATACTGCCACTCATTACTCTACTACTTTCCAAACAGAATTTTTCTGTTTTTTTTTTTTATCTACAGATACAAGACTTATGGCACAGCTTCAGGGCAGGTCAGAATGCAAAGCTATACTTGTTCTCTTCAATCAGAATGTTAAGGATCTATTGCCAGCTGAGTAGCAGTGCTGTTCTAGGTCAGATGATCAGAAATGGAGTTATGTAGAACTAAAGAGCTTTGAAAATAAGGCAGGACTACCCAGAGAATCACCTTATCCTAGGCTTAAAAAAAAGAGGTTGGAAGTTTGTGGCTGATGTAATAGCCATTAGGTATAAAGCTTTAGGGCATGGCTACACTGGAAACTTCAAAGTGCTTTCATGGGGATACTCCTGTGGCAGTGCTTTGAAGTGTGAGTGTGGTTGAATGGGAGCACTGGAAGAGCTCTCTCCCAGTGGTCCTGGTAATCCATGAGGAGATCAGCTCTGAGCTCTGGGAGCCTGTCCACACTAGTGCTTTAAAGCGCTCAGACTTGCTGCACTCAGGGTTGATTTTTCACACCCCTGAGTGAGCACATTAGAGTGCTATAAAATGTAATGTTGCCAAACCCCAGCTTTAGGTGTGTTAAGGGATAACATGGGCTCAAATTTAGGTTTGTACAGAGGATGGAGGCATTATTTTTGGCTTCCAGGATGGCCTGATAAAGTTAATCTGCAGCCAAATAAGGGAAGTTGTTTGGAGGAGCCTGGTTATTGGGAGAGATCTAGTTGAACCCTCTCACGCAGGGGTTCTCAATCTTTTTCTTTGTGACCTACCACCCCAATATGCTATAAAAACTCCAGGGCCAACATTAGCTTTGGGGGAGCCCCTGGGGTAAGTTGTTCAGGCTTTGGCCGCAGGTGGCCGAGCTCAGTGCTCTAGAGGTCAGCCTATGTGGTGGGGCTTTGGCTTTCTGACCCAGGCTGTGGCGAGTGTAACACTGCCCTGAACCCCTGGTTGAGAACCACTGCTCTAAAGCACCGTGTTTTAACCAGGGCTGGTGCAAGTCCCCAAGATCTTTCTGACAGTTTAGGAAGGCAGCAAACCAGTATCAAAAAGATTGAGAAACTGCTCTGAGGGATACTCAATGCTTGAACTTTTAATAAACTTGAGCAAGCTCCTCTGTTCAACCCTTCCTTCAAAAAGCTCTACTCAACAACCTCCTTCCTTGATTTTAGGAGGGAGATTTTTTTTCCCTCTTTGGCAAAAGGAAAGACCTTTTACTGTTACCTTAAGAGCCAGATGACCAGAGGGTGACCCCTCAGGCTTTTGTTGCCCATTTTACTAGTGAGGATAGGTTACAAGTGTCTCAACTTGTAAATAAAAGTAGCTCAAATTTGTTGTTTGAACACTGAAAAATACTGAATGAAATTACGCACTACTTAGTGGTATCTAACTAAAAACTAAAAGCTGCCTTAAATACAGAAATGTGTTCTATTGTTGAAACTGTTTATTTTCTGGCAAATAGTTGTAATTTTTCTTATTCCTTTATCAGATTTTAGGCATACAATGAACAGAAGATTTCCATCCATTCTGGAAGGTAAGTTACTTCTTGCCAACTAAAAGAAAAGACTTGATAAAGCTCGTATGTCTTTTTGACACTGAATTATCTCCTCGTTTTGCGTTGCTAAATGTCTTTCAGAAATGCAGAGGATGTAAAATGTACTTTTAGTGCTAGAGAGTTCTAGTGATTTTTTTCCTACTGTGTCAAAGCTCCAAGTCTGTACTTGTGGGTCCTGCGCTTCCTGGCAGATTTAGGGGCCTCAGAAACTCATCTAGGCCCCAGAGTGACCTCCCTTTCTCAGTATAATTGGCAAGAGTCACCACCTAGTGAGTTACCTTCATCACAGGCCAGTATGGAAGATGGAAAAGGGGGGAGCCTGGGCCCGCCCTCTACTCCAGACTCCAGCCCAGGGACCCTAATAGTATCAGCTAAGATGGCTGACCTTTTAGGCACAAAACACAATACAATTCCCTGGGCTACTTCCCCACAGCAGTCCCCGCTTCTTCAGACTCCACTTCACCCTTACCTCAGGGCCTCCTTCCTTCTGTATGATTTGTCCAACAGTCTCACCAACAGCATAACTTCCTTCCACAGCTCCTGACACCCACAGCCCACCTGACTAACTGGGAGGTTTTTATCTGGTTTCAGCCAGTCCCTGATTGGCTTCAGGTGTCCCAATTAGGCTAGCTGTTTCTACTCCTTTCTAGAAGGTTCTTAATTGGCCCCAGGTGTCTTGATTGGCCTGGAGTAGCCTTTGTTTGGCTATCCAGGGAACAGGGACCTGCACATCCTGAGACTAATACACCTGCCTTCCAGCACTCTCCTATATCCTGCTGGTCTGACTCCGTCACGCTACTCAGAACCAGATGAATACAAATCCAGTAATATTAGACCTAGAAATTTAGATGCATGTAAGAGGAACAAATGGCACTGATGCCTTTTCTTATATATTTTCACAGTTTATTACAAAAGCAATGAATGGGCTGGAGTTTATGGAATAAGGGAGAAGGACCAACTGGAATGGCTAAGCAGCAAAAATTAGAAGTAGGTAAAAATAGAAGCAGTGTAAAACAGTGTCATTCATTTTCTTGACTTTTTGCCTTTGTGTTTGTTTTTCAGGCCTTTGTATTGGAACCGTTTTTTCCTCTTGATAATATTTTTCACATCTCTGTTGTGAAGCCAATTGTCACGCTCTGTTTCCCACTTGAGCTGTTTGACACCTACAAGGGAAGAGGAGGAATATGACAAATAAGAGGTGGTGGATACCTGAAACCTTTTGAATATTATTTGGAATTTGAATAAATAAGACTAATTAGTCCTCAAATTCATAAAACACCAATAATAGATGAACTATTGGATTTTTCACCTCTGAAGAGATTTTTCTATTATGCAAAAACTATTATTCCTAGAACCTTTGGGGTCTGCTACAAAGGCACAAATTTTAGAATTGCTTTCACGTATCCTGTGTTATAGTTTGCATTAACACTATTGTTTAAGTAGACATATTCAACATTTAGGATAGGAGCCATTTTTTAGACGAGAAATGATGCAAAGAATTAATACAAAGCCTTAATTATACTCAACACAACAGGTTTTACCTATTTGATAAAATATCTACTTTGCAAAGTGGAATTATACAGATTTAGATTTGTTGGGAAAAAGTTGTTTTGGCTCCATATACACTAAAGATGGAATGGTGGGGTTGGCTAAACATTGGTTACATCAGCTTTTTTTATACCAGAAAAATTCCCAGCAGGGAGAAAGTTAAATGCCTCAAGTTTTTCTTTTTTTTAAACCAGTTAATCTACATAATTCTAAATTAGCTATTTAATGGTGCAAGTCAAAAGCTGCACAGTGCTTGCAAGTGCTGTGACTAAGAGTACAATTAAATATAAACTAGGGTGACAGTCCTTATTTTATGTACCTACATAAAATAAATTAAGGCTATACTGGAGCAGTGACAATTATATTTTTTGGTGGATTTAAGTTACTTTGTATATTCCATTTAAAATGGAAGTTACTTTTTAAAATATCAGCTAAGCAATTAAATTTTGTTTTCTTAAGATTGTCATAAGGATTGTTCGTACGTACCTATTCAAATAGGGTAAGGGTAGATTTTGTTTATAGAACATGTAACTGCACTTACTTGCGTTATCTTTGTTAGCCATTGCATTCATACCAATGTTGTCAAACTTGGACGTAACATTTTCATCCAGAAGAGTGCCAAACTTTAAAGAGAGAGAGAAATTAGTATTGTTTATGGAAAAATCTATATCCAGGCAAAAATGTGAGATCCAGCATTGTTTCTTAATTATATATACTACTCAGACTTACCTCTTCGGCAGCAGCAAGCATGCCAGTGACTTTGAGTTTTCTTTTCTTTTGCTGTTTTGACCCTTCAAATAGAAAAAAGTTATTAAAAATTGTAATCAACAGCTAAAATCCTTCATCCTTTAACTGTCCAAAATATTTCTACTAGAAAGCTCCTAGAAAACCATCTATGTAGTACATCTAAATACCTAGAACAGGGGTGGGGAAACTTTTTGGCTTGAGGGCTACATCAGGGTTCAAAATTGTATGGACACCAGGTCAGGATACTGTGCTCCCCAAAGAGCCTGGTCCCGCCCCCTTATCTGACCCCCCTCCCACTTTCTGCCCCTTCCCAAGACCCCATCCTCATCTAAGCCCCCCTCGTCATTATCCCCTGACTGTCCCCTTCAGAGACCCCCCTGCCTCTAATCACCCCTCAGAACCTCAACCCCTATCCAGCCTCCCTGCTCCTTGACCCCTAGCCACACCCCTGCCCCCTGACAGGCCCTCTGGGACTTCATGTCCTATCCTCTGATGGCCCCCTGGTTCCCTTACCATGCCTCTCAGAACAGGTGAGGTGATCCAACTGAGTATGCAGCTCTGCCCCCCAGAGCACTACTGGTGAGGCATGCTGAAGCTCTGAGGGGGGAGAAGCTAGCATCCTCAGTCAGGAGCTTGGGGGAGGGAGGGCTGGACAGAATTGGCCCATGGGATGTAGTTTGCCCACCCCAATCTAGAATGTAACGAAGTTTACAGCTGTTTTGTTGGAGGTTGGTTATAACCCCCATTCCTGAGGTTCTTACTCTAATGCTCTGGTATGTTTTTAGCTCTCGAACTTTAAGATGGTGGGATATGTTGACTCTTTAACATCCCCCACCCTTGACTAATATTTTTAATTACTGTTAGGGTTAGTCTAATTAAAAATCCCTTCCCTTCAGATGCTTAACCTTTTGCCTTAATTCTTGTGATGTCATTATTTCTCCAACTTTCCAGTCATCAAAACCTGAATTTCTAATGTACACAACAAGCAGATTTATATGTCTGCAAAGTAGCGAAAAAGGGTTCAACCATTTTTGGAGGTTGCTTTTAAGATCTAAAGCAGTGATACTCAGACCTCAATGATTCAAGAGTCATAATTAGTGATCAGCACTACCTCAAAGACCCAAAGTAGTGTGAATTCATTGCTTCATTTACAATAGTACTGTATATTCATATTTAAACAGTATAACAAACTAATGTATATATTCTCACAGCAAAATGACTGTAGTTGAAAAAAACTTGATCAATGGGTTAACATAAAAGCATCCTGATTGATTTTTGATAATTAAATCAGTGTTTTAATATGTTCTGCAAAGAGCCACAGGTGGCTCCCAAGCCTCAGTCTGAGTATCACTGAGCTAAAGCAACAGCAGAAAGCTGGCTGATGCTGTAGGACAGGGATAGGCAACCTACAGCATGCATGCTGAAGGCAGGGCACAAGCTGATTTTCAGTGGCACTTATACTGCCCAGGTCCTGGCCACAGACCAGGGGGCTCTGCATTTTAATTTAATTTTAAATGAAGCTTCTTAAACATTTTAAAAACCTTGTTTACTTTACATACAACAATAATTTAGTTATATATTAGACTTGTATAAAGAGACCTTCTGAAATCGTTGAAATGTATTACTGCCATCTGAAACCTTAAGTTAGAGTGAATAAACGAAGATTCAGCACACCACTTCTGAAAGGTTGCTGACTCCTGCTGTAGGCTTTTTTGTTTTTTGAAGGAGAGTGGAAGTGGAAAAGACCCCACCTGCTGAATTCATCCATTCACTCAAGTTCCAAGCCCAAAACTCAATTTATCAAAGTTGCATTAGTTTGCATTTTTTGTTTTGTTTCATTACCAGCCACAGACCACAGCCCTGGAAGGATGTGAGCACTCCATAGATTTCCCTTTTTAAAGAAATCTAGACTACAGTCTAGGGAGGTAAATCGCACAAACTTGTCCTGGATGTAGAATATCCAGGTACAATGCAATCTGCTTTACATATCTGCTAATTCAACTCAATCCTAACAGCCTTTCAAGCTCTGTCACTAATACTCAACTATATCAGACTGACTGGATCTGCAATATGCAGAAGGGTGAGAAATGCATTTTCACTAAAATGGAATTTCAACTCCTGTTTCCAGAGGCAAAAGACCAGTGCACTAACTCCCTACACCACAAAGCCCTCTGCTCACTCAACATACTTCCCCCAGTGTACATTTATATTAACCCTTCTCAAACTTTAAATGCAAATAATTTTTACCTTCAAATGATCCAGCAAAATCAGTATCTTTTTTTCTCTTGCCTTTTTTACTGACAGACTTGAGCTGATCTTTACCATTTACATCTATTATCAAAGAAAACCAAATAGGTCATTATAATTTGCACAGTATACACTATTTAAAACATTAACTACAAAGACTAACATGTCCATTAAGGCACATTTGCCCCAATATTGTGTCGAGCTTGCTCTTAAAAAACATTAAAACCACAACTGACACACTCATTTTTAATTTAAACCCGCAGAGCTTGGGAAATGCCAAGTTAAGTCTTTCATGCCAGCTTTAAATACCTCATTTGCCTACTATCACAGCATGGAAGATGTGTTAAATAAAGCACTGATCTCGGCGCCATGAGATAGAAAGTCCAATGGAATAAGTTCAAAAGAGACATTGCATTATGTAAAACCTATCTATTTGATGAACACTGTGTGATGTGTTAAGCTTGGAAGGATTTGATTTTTTTTTCTGTAAATGTCAAATGTATTTTACTGTACACACAAACCAATGAACAAATCTCTATTGATAACTTTAATGACAATAGGTGTTGTCTCAGCCCTCCCATGATTTCCCTGCAACTATGAAAATTTAAATTGAACATTTGTTACCTGTTGAAATTACAAAAAAAAATGCCTCCAGGCTAAAACAGTAACACCTCGCTTAACATTGTACTTATTCCTGAAAAATGCTATTTTAAGCAAAATGATCTTAAGTGAATCCAATTTAGCTGGAAGAATTAATGTAAATAAGGAGAGTTAGTCTTTTGTCTGGTCAAAAAAAAATTTCCCTGGAACCTATATTATATATATATATACACACACACACACACACACATCCAGAGTATACGTTTTAAACAATTTAATACTGTACACAGCAGTGATGATTCTGAAGCTTGGTTGAGGTGGAAGCAGAGGGTGAGATATTTCCCAGGGAATGCCTTATTGCTAAATGATGAACCAGCACTCATTGAGCTGAGCCCTCAATGATTAACACTTTGTTAATGTAGCCTCACACTACAAGGCAGCATAAATGGAGGGAGAGGAGAGAGCATGGCAGAGACACACACACACACACCTGTCTGTGAGAGAGACTTACATTGCCCCTTTAAGTACACTGGCCACACTAAGTATATTGCCTTTTTAAGTAGATCAGCAAGTTCATCATCCTGTCTCCCCGCGCCTGCTCTGTGGAAATGGGGTAAAGGGGGGGGGGGCAGGAGCACCATTAGTATCCCTCTTCCCCTACCTTCCCTCAGCAAGCAGGAGGCTCCCGGAAACAGCTCCAAAGCAGAGGGCAGGAGCAGCTGAACTGCCAGCAATTGATGATAGGCTGCTGGATGGCTGCTGCACAGCGAATTTAGGGGGGCTGACAGTCCACCCTGGTTTCAAGCCCCCACCAACTAACTCTAATGGGCTGCTCTTCCTGCAAGCAGTGGACAAAGCAGGAGGCTGCCAGACATTATAAGGGAGCATTGCACAACTTTAATGGAGCATGTTGTCTAGCTGATCAGCAATGAAACAATGTTAACTGGGACAACTTTACATGAGGAGTTACTGAATATTATGTAGTAGTGCCCCTATGAAAGACAGACATTAAAATCTATCTGACTAGGTTACTCTGGTCCCTGCTCACACTCCCTGACCTCAATAAGGTAATATTATAAACACTCCCTTGATCTCATACATTTCTTTAAATTGTAAAGTAGTTACCATGTAAACACTCTCTCTAATAACCTGATCACCAGTTAGGATGTTAAATCACAGCTTCAAATTCTTATAGAAAGATAAAATTATTAGGCACATGAATTTTTGTTGTTGTGCTAAATACAAATACAGGAGTTACAAACAGTTACTTATTAACTGCTAATTTAAAAATATCAACTGGTCTCAAATTAACCACTGGAAAAATGTAATAAATGCATTATTTGAATCAACCTACCTAAAACTAGAATTGGCCAAACAATGACTGATTATATTTTCCTTAGTGCCGCATAATAGTCACAGTGTAAATTATTTGTGTAAAAACCTGATTGTTCACTTTGGTTTTTGGAGCTTTTTGTTTTATTTTGAGTGTGCAGAGAATAGTGTATCTAGGTTTGTGAAATATTTAAGACCAAGTTTTCAAAGATGTGTGCTTAAAGTTAGGCACGTAATTCCATATTTAGACTCCTAAATAAAAGTGGCCTTATTTTCAGAGGTGATGAGTACCTGCAGCTCTCTGCCTTCAATGGGAGCTTCCCGGGCAAAGAGTGACTTCAATGGAAACTGCTGGTAGTACAGCATCTCTGAAAGCCAGGCCTCTGATTTAGGTCCTGTGACGGAGTCAGTCCAGAAGGATATAAGAGAGTGCTGGAAGGCAGGTATATCAGCCTCAGGATGTGCAGGTCCCTGTTCCCTGGATAGCCAAACAAAGACTACTCTAGGCCAGTCAAGACACATGGGACCAATTAAGAAGCTTCTAGAAAGCAGCAGAAATAGCTAGCCTGATTGGGACACCTGAAGCCAATCAGGGGCTGGCTGAAACCAGATAAAAACCTTCCCAGTTAGGTGGGTGTGGATGTCAGGGGCTGTGGAAGGAAGTTATGCTGTTGGTGAGACTGAGTGGTAGACAACATATCATATGCAAGGAAAGGAGGCCCTGAGGTAAGGATGAAGTGGAGTTTGGAGAAGCAGAGGCTGCTATGGGGAAGTAGTCCAGGGAATTGTATTGTGTTTTGTGGATAAAAGGGCAACCATCTTAGCTGATACTATTAGGGTCCCTGCGCTGGAGTCCGGAGTAGAGGGCGGGCCCAGGCTCCCCCCCTTCTGCCTCCCCTAATTAGTTACTGAGAAAGGGAGGTCACTCTGGGGCCTAGAGGAGTTTCTGAGGCCCCTAAATTTGCCAGGAAGCGCAGGACCCGCAAATACAGACTCGGAACTTTGTCACAGTCCCTATACATGGGTTTAAACACCTAATCTATGCAACCAAATTTTTAAAAGTATTGACCTTCCTGTCATTTTATGCTTCAGTGCTGGTAATGAATGTTACCTTACCTGGACTGCTGTCATCATCTGATACATCCATAAATGCACCTCCCTCTTCATCAACGTCATCTCCAAACTCTTCATCAACGTCATCTCCAAACTCTTCATCCATACTTCCCAGGGAGACTACTTCATCATCCATCTCATCAAATTCATCATCAGAATCTTCCAAGTCATCACTGCATTCCTCATCTCCTTTCCTTTTCTTACCATCCTTGGTCTTGTTTTTTATGTTACTAAAATAGACAGTAATAATACTTAGCACTTCCAGCCTCGTCAGATGTCTACAGATAACACCCATCTATTTCAAAGTGCTGTACTAGGAAGTTAAGAATCATTACAAAGAATTTTTAAAGTAACCCAAGACGTACTCAATTGGCACTTACAGAATATTAAAAGTGCATCTAACTGAATTTAACATAAGGAGTGCTCCTAAAAATCCACCTCCTTTGAAAGGTCTGAAATGAGTCCTGTGATTAAGGTACTCTTTTGACAACAGCTAGATGTGTTACTACGTGTTCTAATGGTCCCAGTTCATTTTCAGAAATCCTTTTGCACAGGAGATTGTTGAGCTGCTTTTAAAGGCACACCTAGAAGCCTTAGCAGGCCTATTAAATGGAAAACTCAGAATTTAACCTAGTATAGCACTTTAATGAAATAAAGGAGGGGAACTGACCCATCCTGAAACACAACAAGGTTTTTTTCCGGAGGGAGGGGGAGTTTGAGGTAAAGAGATGGTAACAAAGAAGATGAGTTTGACAGGGGGGAACAAGATCTGGAAAGTTTTTCAAGGTTTACTATAAATTGAAGCTATCCTTTTCCTCCCTCTTTCCAAAAGAAATTTCAATTTCTTTAGTGAATTTTAAAAGTACATTTCAAATAAATCTGCACATTCAATCACTAATGGAGCCAACGAGTGACTGGGAATTAAGTTATGTAACTCTGGACGTCTACCATGGGCTCAGAATTCCAATTTTCAGATTTCATACATCATGTATCATTCCAGTTTATGATTACATACAATAGCATTAGCTGACCATGAAACCCAAGAAGACACAGACTTGCTTACTGGATCATTCTATGATATAAATGAAATGCCCAGCCGTGAGTGCCATAGCGTCAGCGTACTCAGCCCAGGCAGAGGTGGAAGAGAGAGTGACACCTTGCGCAAAATGACACTGAGTAAGGTTGACTTTCTTCAGAAAGTTCTGTCCAGCCATGTAGAGTAAAAATTGGTAGGAGTGGCACTGAATTAGTACAGAAGGAACAGAATCAAAAATCTTACCCAGCAAAATCAAGGTCATCCTTGCTAACAGTATCAAAGTAACTGTCACCTTCAAATGATTCTGAAAGGAAAAAAAATGGGGAATTTTCTTTTCTTATTGCAACACAAAGCTAAGCAAAACGTTTTGAAGTTATTTAATAGACTGAATGCTCATGGCACAATTCATTATCATTTTTAAGTCATCCATTTTCTCAAGCATCTATTGTTTACATTTAGGGTCTCTTGAAGGAAGTAAACTCTACTGGGATTCTTCTCTAGAGAACTGGTCAGTGAGCTTACAGACCATTTAACAGACCCCCTGAGTCGCAAGATATTTCACAATGCAAAAACAATAGCATAGTAAGTTTTGAAAGAGAATTCTTTTGCACTGGCTAAACAGCTTTTGTTTAAAAAGTTATCTTAAAATTTTGTCTATTTTCTTGCTAGTGTGCAGAGAAATAAATATAAACCCTTCCCCCCACCTCAGCATCACATGAGAAAATAGTCCCCTATGATTTAGAGCAGGGGTGGGAAAACTTTTTGGCCCGAGGGCCACATCGGGGTTCAAAATTGTATGGAGGGCCAGGGAGGGAAGGCTGTGTCTCCCTAAACAGCCTGGCCCCGCCCTCTGACTCCCTCCCACTTCCTGCCCCCCTCAGAACCTCCGACCCATCTACCCCACTGCTGCTCGTTGTCCCCTAACTGCCCCCTCCGGAGACTCCCGCCCCTCACCACCTCCACCAAGACCCACCCCCCTTCTAAGCCTCCCTGCTCCTTGTCCCCTAACTACCCCCTCCAGAGACCCCCCCCGCCCCTAATCACACCCCAGGACCCCACCTGAATCCAAACTCCCTGTCCCCTGACTGCTCCGATCCCTAGCTACACCTCAGCCCCCGGGGACTCCCACGCCCTATCCAAACCTCCCTGCCCCCCATTCCCCATCCCCTGACCGCCCTCTGAGACCCTCTAGCCCTTATCTGATGCCCCAGCCCCCGTCCCCTTACCACACTGCTCAGAACAGCATGTCTGGCCCAGAGCCAGACACTGCCACGCAGCCTCGCCCCACAGAGCGCTGCTCACACAGTGTGCTGAGGCTGCGGGGAGAAGCTGAGGAAGTGTAGGGGGAGCTAGCCTCCCCAGCCAGGAGTTCAGGAGGCCAGACAGAATTAGCCCGCGGGCCGTAGTTTGCCCACCCCTGATTTAGAGTCTTATCTTGTGACACTCATAACCAAGGTATGCAGAATGCAGGGACTACACATTCGACTCTGAATTAAGGGTATCCACCACAATCAAAGAAAAACAAAACAACCTTGGACTTTAAAGGCCACTGTCACTGATGGAATTTAGGAATACAGATCCAAACAAGGGAAGACACCAACTAAGAACAATAACGTGTCAAAAACACTATGACCTCTCTCTCTCTCAAGGAATTGAAGTCCTCTTCCTATAAATCCTTGAATGAAGATAACTTTTCTTTTCCAGCCTTGGATCCAAAATTTATTAAACAAACTGCCTAACATGGGGGTGGCCAACCTGAGCCCGAGAAGCAGCCAGAATTTACTAACGTACATTGCCAAAGAGTCATAGTAATATGTCTGTAGCCCACCTGCTGCTCCAACCCCCCAGCGCCTCCAGCCCACCAGAAGCTCCACCAATCAGCACTTCCCGCTGTTTCATGGAGTGCAGGAGGCTCTGGGGCAGAGGGGGAGGAGCGAGGGCATGGCAGGCTTGGGAAGGGGTGGAGTGGGGACAAAGCCTGTGGCAAAGCCAGGGGTTGAGCAGTGAGCACCCCTCAGCACATTAGAAAGTTGGCACCTGTAGCTCCAGCCCCAGAGTTGGTGCCTATACAAGGAGCCACATTTTAACTTCTGAAGAGCCGCATGTGGCTCTGGAGCCACAGGTTGGCCACCTCTGGCCTAACATCAGAGGCAGACTGTACAATGAAAAACCAATGGTAAAATACAAAAGGGATCAATGAAAAGTTACAGATATTTTGTTACAATTAGGACTAAATTCTCAAAATGTTGGTCTAAGTCGCACAAGCAAAATATGAAGCTGCAAATTAAACAATGAATGTTGCACCATGCACAGATAATCTTAAATTCTAGAGCACAAACTTATACCAAGTTCAAAGGAAAGAGCAGTCGTAGCCATATGCAGCCATTGGCAGAGATGCATAATCACATTACACACAGACAACTGAGTAAGTAAAATATCAGTAGTCTGCACAGGCTGTTCCTTGATGGACTAAGCGCTGAGAGTGCTTTACTGCTATGAAAAAAAGAGCCTTACCCAGTATTCTTTCAAATTCATCATCATCTACATCTTCCACGCTTTCTTCGTCCACTGGACGCTTTCGTTTCTCTTTATCAAGCTTTTTATAAAATCTGAAATATTTAAAAAGTTTTCTGCAATCACACACTACGTTACTGATGATGTGTTCTTATGACACAATGATTTTAATAAAGCCACAACTTACATGCACTGTATATAAAGTCTGCCAGCTGTCACTTAAGTATGTTACTGGTTTCCAATATGGATCGCAATTCAAAGATTTATAGTTCATTTATTTTTCAATTTAAAAAAAGTGTAAAAATGGTAAAGTGATGCAAGATTTAAAGCAGTGGAAATGCCTGGGTTAGTGGTTTCAGAAGCTTCTTTGATCACTCCAAATTAAAATAATGACAGTAACAGTACACATGATGTGTGTGATTAAATGAACATTGTCAACTTGAAGTCCGGTTGATAGGAAAAAAAAGTTTAAAAGTAGTTTCGGATACTATGCTTTCCCCCTGATTTCCTCTACCAGTTTTTGTGGATTTAGTCTCAGTTACCTCTTTTTAAAAACATTTTCCTCTTCTTTATTGCAGCATGAAAGAACCACACAAATAGAAGGGAAAAGTGACTAGGTATGGGGAGAAGATGTGAATTTTACTGTACGAAGCATTATCAAAAGTGCATAAAGTAAACTGAAGAAACAAACAGTCTCAAACAGTATTAAAGTTATAATAATCTTAGGTGTTATTGTAACAACAATTAATATTTTTTCAGGCAGAAGTGTGATTTTTAAGGGGTGTCGGTTTAATATCAGGGTCCCAGCTATGAAAAGCTTCTGACGTCACTGAAAATTGCGCACACTTCTGCACTGACATGAAAATGGTCTGGAATAGTGAGTTATCAAGAGAGAACACAGCAGACCTCCCATAGTTGTGTCAGCAGGAGCATTCCATTTCCATTTGCTACTATTGAAAATTCAAATAAATATTAAGGAATTTAATCACAAAAGCCTAATTCAGAATCAGTATCGATAAAGAGAAACTGCCAAGTTTAGCCCAAATTTAGGTTTAGAAAAAACAATTGTTTGTAAAACCTGAGACTACTAAAAAAGAGTCCATGAATTAAGAAAAAAATCCAATGAAATAGTTTGGGTTTTTTTTAAGACATTCCTTATGCAGCGTTTGTAATTCAAACACTAGGACTGTGAGCATACGATAACCTGAAAATAAAACAGACTATAAATAGAGAAAAAAAATGATGAGAAACACAATCAGTTGGAACAATAAAAAAAATCTATTTTAATAAGCCAAGTTATTATCAGTAACATATATTTTAAAATAGGATTGATCAACTTGCTGTGCCTAGGTATTACAGCACACAGATTATTTATGACCAACCAGTGCTTGCGACTCTATGCTATTAAGGCAACTAAGTGATGTTAGGAGCAGATTGTAATTTTGAATGGCTTTCCTTAGAATGTTAAGATTATGTTATCAGTCCCTTCTAGAATATTTTTCACAACTTTCAATATTCCACACAGAGCAAGGAAAATTCCATCACTTCATTACATAAATCACTCGGGCTAATCCAAATCCTCAAACTTGTGAGAGTAAAAATGTCAGGACAAATTTACAAATTCTAATTCTCTCCCTAAAGAGTTACATTTCAGAAACAAAGCTTGTTAAGGATTAATCATAAATATTTCATTACCTGTGGAAAAACACTTCATCCGCTGGGATTTTACTTTCATCGTGGGCAAGGAATTCCTTACTGTTGACTGAAAAAACAACAGACCTGGCTTTATGCTTTGCTTCATTAAAGGGGCAAGATTTTATAGCAAGTTGAATATCATTATACAACATTTATGTTTTATGAAAAAAAATATAGTAAAATTGTTCCCAAATTAAATTTCTGAAATATGGTGCATCTCCTCAATTTCTTAAAATAAGAACTTCACTATATTTACTAGTTAAAATGTGGACAAATATTCCACCCCACCACAATTCATAGACCTTAGCCCTAACTACCCCCTGGATCCTCATTCATGTATGTTAGTAATGACCCAATATGGGAGGAAGTAAAAAAAAGAAAAGGTGGAGGTGGGATAGATTTTGGGAACCTGTAGCCTCTGCACTGCTCTCATCACAAGGAAGAGTCCTTCTCAAACTCCTTCTATGACCAAAAGCTCTTCGGCAGTTGTTGGGAAGGGAAACAGCAGCATAGGCCAGCAAGGAGTGATTGGAACAGGATCAAGCATCCCACCACTAATGATGGTAGGGAAAAAAAGGATAAATATCTGCAACCTCTCCCGTCCCAAGGTAGTCAACAGGCAGGGCATTAAACCCCCTCCATCAGAGATGGCACAATAGATCTTGTGACTGGATTAGGAAAGAGACCAATTGGTGACAACAAGCACCTCACTTCCTCCTGCCACACAACTCCCACCCCCAAAAAACATTCAAAAGGAGACAAGGAGAGCCATGGCCCATTTCACTGCATGCAGAAAACAGCCTGCTCCCTCTGGTAGAGAGGGCTGTCACAGCATCTTAAGCCATATCATGGCCTCAGTAGTGAAGTCAGGGGAGAGGACTGTTTGAGATGAAAGTGGGTGATGGAAATGGATTTCCGATAATCAAGGTTACAGGGGAAACCAATGTACAGTGGAATACTAGTAAACTGACTGCTCACAAACACACAGTTTTCAATTTCCTACAGTGGCCTGATTGCAAGTTTTATTAGTGGTGTTCCTGCATGGGAGCACTGGTTTCCAGAGAGCCAAATCACAACTGCTTTTTACTCTAAATGCTCTACACCTCAGTTTAGGTTGGTAAAATAGCTATCACAAATGTGACACAGACATACTTCATAAAAATGTACCATGCACAATAACGCTTTCTAAAGTGTAGAAATTAACTAATTTCATGTTTTTAAAATGCTCAGTCTGCTCCTTGATTAAATGAATTCTAGGTAAAAATTCCTGATCGTGTGTTCATACTGCCACCAAAGGCACATGAATTACTCTATATACCAGTGGTTCTCAGCTGATATACAGTCCACAATGTGTTACCTGGGCCACAGGGGCCGGGCACCAGCAGCCCCAACCCTCGCTGCCTGGAGCGGCCAGCTACCTGCCTCAGATCCTGCCACACGGCTGCCTTGGACCCTGTGGGGCCAGGCGGCTTCCCCAACCCCCACCATGGGAAGTGGGCCAGCTGTCCTGGGCTCCAACCTCACCAGCAGCCCTGACCCCATAGGGCCCACTGTGCTGGGCAGCGGGGAAGCCCAGCCGGACCTTTCTGTGCCGTGCAGCTGGGAAACTGGTGGACCTAGGCATGTGGCCAGCCTTCAACCCACAGCTGAGCGCTAATTGGGCCACACATGGCACATAGTACATAGCAGTGGTTCTCAATCTAACACTACAAAGTACTGGCTACGGCACTTCAAAGAGAACTGAACCAGTGGCATAAATAAAAGCCAAAAAGAGTTACAAAAATCCTTCAGCAGAAGACATGGCAACTATCTTCAGCAGCAAAGGGGTAGATTATTTGTTTCTTTGGGTAGGAAAAGTTTTAGCTATAGCCCAAGAATTTCAGTCTGTGTTGTTGTATATTAAATTAACTACAGAGAGGATGTGAAGATTAACTACTATAATCCCTTTCCCTCCTCATTCCACTACTATCCATTCCTGCTGCCAAAACCTGCCCCTAAGCATTGGAAGGAGCAGGGCCAGACAAAAGCTGGCCCATTTCTGAAAGAATCTTACCAACAAAATATTGACAAAGATACCTACTAATCCTAATAGTTGCAGATTAGAAATTTTACATAGTAATACGCTTATGGACAGATCTTAATGCGATTAAAATAATTATATAATCCATTCTAGGTTTAAATCACCTTTCCTACTTAAGTCACTTAAGCAGAATAAATGTCGTTATATGATAACTTGGGAACAGGAATATAAATTGAAACTAGAGATCCATCACAAACTTATATAATATTTTACACACAGACACACACACACACCGTTAAGTGTTTAAAAGCTCATTTCATTTTAAACAGTTAATTATTAGAATGTTATTTGTTTTCGCTACATTTTTAAAGCAAGAAATTTAGTTAAGCTTCTGCAAACAACCTTAACTCTGACCCTGTATTCCAACCCCATCAAACTTGAACACTAAATAAGAATACAATATTAAACAGAGTTGGAGGATATCTAATTATGTGAACCTGTAAGTTAACACATTTCTTTTCAAATTTCCAAATTCAGTGCTTCATTTTTCTTTGTAGCTGTAGGACACCTTCACCAGCTCTTGACCACTGCAACAGTACAATGGGTGAATGGGTGAGCAGCTCCCCATACTGTGACTGCTTCCCCCACAGCTGACGAGTGATGGGGGCAGGATGTGAGACAGAAGGTGCAGAGCCGGGGGAGGTTTCTGGAGATGGGTCTGACCCAGCCCCGGCTGCTCTGTGCAGATGAAGTATGCTCCTCCTTCACCCCCAGCCCAACTGGGACTAGCAGCTGAGCTGGCGCAGGCTAGGGGCCAGGGCCAGGTGCAGGAAGGTGGCTGGGTCTGGGTGCATGGGACTCCATGGGGGCGATTCTAGGTGTGTGTGGGTGGGTGGGGATCCAAATGCACAGGGGTAGGCGGGATGGGTCTGACCTGGCATCGTCCCCAGCCTCAATTCCACACAGTGATTTAGCTCTCCACCAGCTGCTCCAGGTGCCTGAAACAATGCATCCATGCTGCTGAGGAGGGGCATGTGACCGCTCTTGCAACTTCCCTTTGCTTCCCTGTCAGAAAGTCATTTTTCTGCAGGGAAGCAAAGAAATCTGCAGCAGACATTAATTCTGCGCACACTCAGTGCACATAATTCCTTGAGGAGTAAAAGGTGTGGTAAGGAGTAAGAGAGTTTCTGGTGAGTAGGTACAGGTGTTGCTATAAAGGTCTAGCATATGTCTGTTAATTGTAGAACTGAGTTTCCTGACTTTCAAATTTTATTTTAATATGAATACAATAATCAAATGATGTAAATATACATATATTTTACAATGGCACAATTTTTGCTTAAGATTTTTATTATCTAGGAATTCTAAAAAAAAATCTATAATTTTGTAAAGATATCCAACAAACCGATATGTGAACATAGTTTTATTTTCCTGAGCCTCTTAAGCCCCAAACTGTGTGGGAAATAAGGAGAGGGGAGGGAGGAAATACATTCTTCCAGCGAAAGAGGAGAGAATGTGGAAAAAGATGCATGGGATCTGTCAATAACTGTGTTACACTTGCTGGAATGAAAAAGAAAAGGAGGGTGAAGCAGGATCTCTGCAAGGCCATGACTAGCTACAGAGAAGCTCACCTCCTTTCCAATCTTTCTCCCCACCTTGCTTTTTAATTCCTCTGCCCCCATTTTCCTTCCACATTCGTGTGCCTCTCAGGGCCTCTGGTGCAACTGCCTTCTCTCTTAGGGAAACTGGAGATCACAGAAATCCAGAAAATGCCTTTGATGTGCCACTGTTGGCAGTTACTGCACCCATCATTCAATAAGCAGGATGGACATCCCAGGTTACCTTAGTAACACATGGTTGGCAGGAATATTTGTCACAAGAGCCAATTAGGCGGCTATTTTCCATCTTTTTCATGAGCTATGTGACTCTTTTTCTCCCTAGATCCTCTTACTGAAGCAACATCTCATAAAGCAAATGAGAAAGCTTTGTCCAGCACATGAAAACTACAAAAATAGTTCCATTTGCTATATTCCTGTAGGGCCGCTCCAGGCTTCATGGACAGCAAGGTCTGCTGTTTCAGTAGTTCTACCCCTTCCTTTGCTAGCCTTCATTTCTCCGTATGAGGGCTAATCAGAGAGCAACAGCTCACTGATTGCCTGAGGAAAAGAAACTACTTCACTATAAAGAAACTGACAGTAAATGAACTATAAGCATAAAGAAAAGATTTAAAGAACAGTAAAAAGGTGCTTCAGGAAATGCGTTGAACCAAGCCATGTACAGAAGCAAAGGCTACAGGATTTTCTTATTCATTAACAGGTACAGAAAACGATAGCTGAGACATTTGTGACCATCATGCATCTGTCAGACAGGAGTGAACCCCCTGCTAAGGTGGTTTAACGGCCCTGAATTCTGAGCTGTGAACATTCCATATATAGTCAAATGTAAGAAGCTTGGACTGAAGAGGAAGGATCACAGAGCACTTACTTGCCCCTGGAGAACAATTTTCTTTTTGTTATTACTTTCTTGATGAAATAGGAATAATGTTCATGGCATGGGGTATGGATTATATATATATTGAAGACCACAACTATGCACAACAGACATTTACCACCTTATGTGCACCACCATGAACATTATTATTCTTTAGCGACTGCAATCTTTCAATTGGAAATGTTTCCACTTACCAGCAAGACTACGCACATCATTCATTAACTGTTTCTTCTTTGGCTGCATTACCACACTGCTGGTGTTCTCTGTGGTAGAATATAAATTAATCAAATGTAATAAAAACGTGTCGTTTCACACATTTTCATATTACCAGTACATGTATCAACAATAAAGATCACGTCCTATAACATATAGCAAGGTTCCCACCTTTGCCTTTATTAAGTTTTGGATTTCGGTACACAAAGCGATCCAAAAATCTCATTAGTGTGAAATCCTGTAGAGGGTCACCAGCATACTGAATGTAATCACCCTGGAAGAAACAAAGCCAAAAACCGTCAAGGTCTTAATTTCACACTACACAAGAAATGAACTCAAATTACATAAAGATCAGCATCAAACTTGAACACTAAACAACAAGAACACAATATTAAACCGAGTTAGAAGATATCTAATTATGTGAACCTGTAAGTTAATACATTTCTTTTCAGATTCCCAAATTCAGTGCTTTATTTTGCTTCGTAGCTGTAGGACATCTTCACCAGCTCTCGACCACTGCAACAGTACAATGATACCTTCCAATAGCCTTGTTATGGGTTTATTGGGTAGACTTTGAAGCTCTTGATCAATTACAAACTTTAAAGTCCTTCAGATAAGAGGGTACATATATCATAGTAAATAATCTATGCTCAGCACTAGTTAGCTATCACACAGTCTGAGTTATAATGTTTTTTAAAAATACACTTATGTGTATTTTTAAAATACTTATGTGTACTTTAGCACAGTACCAAATACCATAATGCCATAAAAAGCATTTGTTCTGACTACATAGTCATTTTGTGAAAAGCACTCAAAATAAAAAGAACATTGATATTATCCAAGTATTGGTTTATATAAACACTTCTCACCTCTTCTATCGTTAGTATTTATGACATGCATTTATTTGGCATCCATCACCACACTGTACATGTCTTAGATTAATACAAAACCAGTTCCCATGTATTTGGAGCTAATCCTTAATAATCTCTTTATAATCACAACTTTAAAGAAGAGAGACTCGGAGGACATTGCAAGGAGACTAAGTGATACAGAAAACTGGAAAAGCCTGGAGAAGGGACCTTCGCTCTTATGCAGAATATGCAGGGGTGGCAAGTACACAAATATGCTCATAAAGGCTCTTTGACAAAATTTCATCTCAAAAACTAAGTCAAGAGGTGAGAGCAGTTACAGTACTATGTAAATAGCACTGTACTTACAATTAACCTAACTTTTCTTTGAGTACATAAATCTTTCAGCCTGGTTTAGTTAACTGAAAGGATTCATAAGAAGAATTACAGCATTTCAATTAGGGATTTGATGCTGAAGTTTAGAGAAGTGGGATTCTCAGAGTATGAGCACATGGAGGCAATTTTTAAAAAGGAAGTGCACATTCACTCTCCAAGAAATTACAGGAAGATTCCTCAATTTACCGATACAAACAGATAGATAGCACTTTGATTGCAAAATGATCTAAAGACTCGTAGGAAGAGGCCCCTAATCCTTGACGTCTATATACCAGAACCAAACAGGTTAAACGTCTTGAAAATTTACACAGCCCTCTTATTCTGTGAGGAAATAAATTCCAGGAAGAGATTTATATACATTTAGGCAACTAAAGAACGATGAACCCTCTATGGCAGAAAAAGGCACCATGGCATTTTGAAAAAAGTTAATTCATCCTCCATCTGCACCCAAATCCACGAAAACCCCTAGAAAAGTCAGTGGGATGAGACACCTACCAATCTAAATAAAGTTCATGGAACCACAGCAACAAATATCAGTTGAGGGCATGGTGCCAGGTCTGTGAAACATCAGCTAGCCATGCCTACTCTGTGTGGAAATGTGATCTGAATGAAAGCAAAGCCATCCATATTGACTCCTCCTAAGCATTTTCTCATTCAAGTTAAATATTTAAATCCATAACAAAGCTTTTTGAACTTTTATTTTAACCATGTAGTTCATGATATTGCAGAATTTCTAGCTATATCTGCAGAGTTCAAGTGCTGTTACATCCCAGAAATCAGGTAGCCCTGCTACAAAGTTTACATCTAATAAACCACTGACTGTTGGGGCCCTAGTTATTCCATTAAGTTTTATACTTGCGATCCACCAGTCTTTGTAATGCCAATACAAAATGGAAATGTCACACTATGAAATGGTAAATTACTTACCTCTAAGATAGTTTTTGCAAAAAGAGCCACAGATGGATGAAAGTGTTTGGAAAGCTAAAAAATAAAAACATTTGTATATTTCTGTTAAAAGTTGTGTGCAATCAGAAAACAAAAGCCTCTCCCATCTGACTACTGTTACAGCAACATTATGTATGATGTCTTAGCAGAATCTTGGAATGTCCCCATTGTAAGAATCTAGAATTTTGTTCAACTACTTGCTACACAAATCATAGCCACTTTGAATTAAAGAAAGTCTGATTTGTGCTGCCTGAGAACAGCTGAAGAATTTATTACAAAATAAAGATTAAAGCTTGTTATAACTATTTGTACTACAAACTTATTCAGTACAAAAACCCATACAAATGTAAGAGCATGGGAAAGATCTGTTGCTATCATTCTAATCTCAATCTAAATGTTGCAATTCCACACACCCCACATAATTATTGACATGACATGTAATCTCTGCAAGTTAAATCGGAATAAGTGATATCCGTTCATCCAATATTATTCCCACTTGATTAAAATTTCACAAAATTCAATAACAGTTAAGAGTGAGTTTGAGCAAAGTGTATTTCCCATGACATTCAAGCCAAATTGTTTTCTTGCTGAACTGGGCCTTACTATAAAAAACAATTGAACAAAGTCATAAAAACACTCTACCTTTTTTAATTCCCAAAGACTTGTGCTTTCAGCACCACAGAATAATGGATTTCGGTGCAATGGATCATAGCAACCTGAATTTTTTCCACCTGAAGCAAGCACAAAAGCTTTAAGTTTCTCCAAACATACACGAGTATATAAACATACGGGAACATAACTTGTATTCAAAACAGATTATAGAAGAGAACTTCTATTTGAAGGTTGATTCCTTTGGATCAAATTAATTTAGAGATTTTTTTAAAAAGTAATGTTTTAATTTATTCTTTAATTTTTCCACTAAGAGTTTGATCAATGTACCAGAAAAATAACAGTATTGCTGAATATGACTGAGATTTTCTAGTTAATTTACCTCCCACGTTCTGATGATGAACCCAGGAGGCTACTGAATTTGTATCATCTGCTTTGACAGAACTTTCCATCAAGCTCTTTCTTTCTGACTCCATTTCTTTGTCTGCATCTGTGAATTTTTCCTCATCCTCTTCAGCTTCTTCCAGGTCATGAAAGTGTTCTTCTTCTTCAGATTCCTAGGTAAAACATTCTTTCATGACTTGTTTCATTTCTATATAGTAGTAATAATAGGTTATGAATTCAGTTTGACAATATTACATAATTCTGATAAAGGTACCTACAAAAATATAAACAAAGTGATCTCAGTGTTGTAGATATTCAAGTTATTGGGCGTTCTGTAGGAATTACTGGGAGAAATTCTATAACTTGTGTTATGAATCAGGTCAGATTAAACAATCCTAATTTGGCCTTCAAAATCTACTAATATTTCAAACAGTGGTAAGAGGGGTACTTAGCATGTCCGTGTATGTATAACGTACTTTATTCTTATCACATTACTTGAAACATAGTACCACTGACTCTTAACACTATGGCCCTAGGAAAACATCCCATGGTTAAATTTCTTCTCCCTGACCTGCTCTCTACTGGTCTTGAAAACAGTTTTGCTACTGGAGACAAAACTCTTTTCCACACCATTATTCTAAGCACTCTGCACACTACATTCCACTAGTAACTTGGGCACTTTCTGTAATGGTACTGAAAATGGATTGGCCCTTTTCGACACTAGCAGCCAAAGGGGTGAATCAGGGAAATCTGCTGATAGTAATTATGACCACCAGCGGGTCACTTTCCTAGTACGAGCAGACCCAAGGGAAATCTCTAAATATACACGACTAAGCTGGTCATGTCATAACCCTCAGAGAATCCTACAGGAGCATGGGCCCATCTTAATTCTGGGGGCACAAATGGGAGACAAGGCAAAATAACATCACATAATAAAAACCAACAGGACTAAATGGAACCATTCCTCCAATCCCTAGTGCAGAAGAGAACAGGTTCCATGATCCGGTAGGTTTCATGATGGTTGCAAATCACCAGTCTTGCAATGTTCAGGAATTATACTCAAAGTATACCCTTGTTTTACAACATTTTGTCAAAATATGTGCAGATCACCTTTAAAGTAATTCCCCAGCAAACCATAATCCACTGGCAACTTTAAATTATTACCCCAGTAGTATGAAATATGCTTGCTTAACCTATTCTAAGATGTGGATAAAAGAATTGTGAAGGCTAAATGGTTGAAATGCTGATCAAACCATGTCAGTTATTTCTAGTCAAAATATTGATGCTGGAACATTACTAAATATAATTTACAATGCTTTACAAAATAATGACAAAATACCTGCCTTCGACAGCTTACAAGTAAAAGACATGATCTTTTACCCATTATAATCAATAGCAAGATTCCTACTGAATTCAAAGGAAGCAGAATTAGCCCCTAAATTAGGGAAGACAAACATACGTCAAGGAAAAGTTGTTCAGGAAATGTAAAGATGTAGACTGTAGAGAGATTATTGGGAAGGAGAACAAAGTTGGAAATATTCCTGGAAAAAGTAAATTTCAAGGAGATAAGGCACATGGAAGGCTATTCCAGGCGCAACTGAAGTGGAAAAGCTGAGTCAAGCAGCAAAAGGTGAAGCCAGGAGGACAGGGAGGAACACAGGTTGGGGAGGAAGAAATATGTGAAACACAAATAAATGTTTATTTAGATAACCCTCTTTGGGGCAGGATGATTCATAGCAGCTAGCACAGTGAGGCCCTCTTATCCTGAGTAAAATACAAATCTGTTTTGTTTTTCACCACGTATATAATTGTTTGAATATATTAAGGAAAAGACCAGACGAGAAATCAACTATTACTAGTTACTCCTAGTGAGAAGTTCATGAATACATTTAATAAAGCCAAACAGACAAGAATCACTTGCCAAGAAAACAGATCTGGGAAAAAACCCGAAGGTTTTAGTGTTATCAAAGCTAGTAAGTGGAGATACAACACAATATTACAGAAGTCACACTATACCACATGATCCTGTAGTTGAACTCGTAATCCTGGTTTTATTTTCAGAATCTCAGACACAAGGTACAAGGCTCCACAAATAAATGGTGGCATTTGTCCACAGCTGACTTGAAGTAATCTTTTCACAAAGGCTTTCACCCTCCGCAACACAACATCTGCCTTCACAGACTTGTAAATAAGATTAAGAAACATGGACTGCTTTGAACATGCTGTTAACCCTGGATCCAGCAGCTTCCTGTGGAAAACATAGGATTATCAGCAACATTTGCTTCTATTTATCTATTATAGCGTTATTACCATTAGTATTAACATTTACCTTTTCATATTACACAGTGGTATCTAAAAGAGTAGTTACTTCTTATTCTACCATATAGGAAAATAGTACAGTAAATGCTGAAGTGTTAATGACGACAACTGTTGGGGCATCTATATACAATATTTACCATAAAACACACATTTCTGAACTATCAGGTGACAGAGAAACAGCCTGTGTGTAAGAAAGGGTTGGGTATGTCTCAATAGAAAGCAAAACTTCATGATCAGGTTTTAAAATGTCAAAAAGAATTGGTTAAACTGACCTGTGTAACTGACTCACATTTTTAAAGAACAGAAACAACTATTTTAAAAAGTGGAAAGAAAAGCATCAGCCCAATGAAGTACTCTACAGTCAGGCCAAAAACCTGGCACCAAATCAGAATTCCACTGTCTTATTCTTCAGGTCAGCTATGGCTGAAAGGCACTTGCAGAAGCAGCATGTTTTGCACAAAGAGGAACAAGGGGAATATAAATGCCCTGGATTAACCAGCAGCTTTCCTTGGCCAGTTAAGAAGTGACATATAAAGATTTTGAAGGGAATTCCTAACAGTCAGCGGCAAAAAGGATGGTTAAAATGCGGAGCCTGTAGGGTAGTCTAACTTAGGCCATGGTTACACTTACAGCTTTATAGAGCTTTTGGATACACCCGCATTTGGATACAGCTCCAGGGAAAGCGCTCCAGTGTGTCCACACTGACAGTCACAACTGCACTGCCGTGGCCACATTTGCGGCACTTGCAGCGGCACAGGGAGTGGTGCATTATGGGCACCTATCCCAGTATTCATCTGACTGCAATGTGCTTTTCAAATGAGGGGTGGGGAGTGTTTTGTGTGTATATGGAGGGAGAGAGCGAGTGGATTTTTGGAGTGCTGAGAGTATGTCAGCATACTGTCTTTAAAATGCAGATCCTACTAATCTTTTGCTTCTCACTCACTTCGTAAACATCTGCATTGTTGATTTGCTGAGTTAAAGATAAGGTCTGAAAACATACTTCGCATTCCTACAGCCGCATTCAAAACAAAGGGAAGAGAGGTCAATTAGCTTACATAGACTAAGGGCGTTTCCAGAGATCACTCAAAGCGCAGTATTGTTACTATCTGTTTACACTGGAGCTAAAGCATATCACCCAATACGCAACAGCTGTTAATCCTCTGGGAAAGGAGGATTACCAGGACTGCTATAACCGCAGATTTCTAGCACTCTACATGCCTCGCCAGTCTGGACGGGTATTAGGTTATAGCGCTATAAAGTGCCAGTGTAATCAAGGCCTCAGTGGCTCTCAGCCTTTCCAGACTACTGTACCCCTTTCAGGAGTCTGATTTGTCTTGTGTACCCCCAAGTTTCACTTCACTTAAAAACTACTTGCTTACAAAATCAGACATAAAAATACAAAAGTGTCACAGCACACAGTTACTGAAAAATTCCTTATTTTCTCATTTTTACCATGTAATTATAAAATAAATCAACTGCAATGTAATATTTACTTACATTTCAGTGTATAATATATAGACCAGAATAAACAAGTACAGTGGGACCCCGCAATACCGCGACGATCGGGATCCAAAAAAACCCGATCACAATAATGGCGGGGTCGCGGTATTGCAGGGTTCCGCTGCATCAAAGCAGCGGCCGCTGTGATATCGGGAGAGAGCCACGCACCGTGCTATAAGCGGATTTGCGCTATAGCGGGGCACAGTATTCCGAGGTCCCACTGTAATTGTCTGTATGAAATTTTAGTTTGTACTGACTTTGCTAGTGCTTTTTATGTAGACTGCTGTTAAACTAAACAAACATCTAGATATGTTGATGTGCTCCCTCTGTGTACCCCTGGTTGGCCTCTGTGTACCTATGATGAAGAACCAGTCCCATGGATTATCAACATCTTGCCCCCAGTAAACGTAGGGACACAAGAGTTTAGGCAAACTGTTAGTAAAACAAAAATTAGACAGCTAGAATACAGGTTAGAGAAGCAGGTAACTATCAATAAGTTTAAACTTAAGTATGGGGTAAAAACATGCAACTGGAAAATGATTCATGAACAATGGGTTAAGTTTAAATGTTCACACAGGTCTTCAAAACAGATTGTCATTTCTTTACTCTTTACACTGTGCATTATAGGAGGGATGAACACATAGGTAAGCATTTAATAATAAACCTCAGAAATTTTAGCACAGGAAGACTGGAAACTGACCAGAGAAGCCATTCATGACAAAATAAAGTCCTCCATATGTTTCTACAACTGTATTTTTAGTTAACAGTTACCATTTCATAAAATGAAATTCTGATAAATTCTCTGACTTGGTGATCTATGACTTACTTGTATAATGCTGCATAATATCTATCTGATACAGTCTGATGAGAGTCCATTACTTGGAAAAGCAACATCAGGGCCTGGACACTGGTGCTGAAGTTCACAAGATGTAGCACCTTAAACAGAGTGTTCATTTGCTCTTTAACTTTCTCATCACCAATCTGAGCATAAGGGTAAGCTCTGTTCACCCCAGTCAGAAGAGCACTAAGCATTTTGGATTCAACTTCTTTTTTCTTGATGCAACTCCGAAAAAAGCAAAAATAGAGAGTTATCAGTTTGTTAGCCAGATCATTTTCCTCATGGCTGAGGACCATCTGATTTAAAAAACAAACTGCATAATATTGAGCTTTCGGGCTAATGTTTGATCGGTAGAGCAGCCTCTCCACTTCATTACACACTACTCCTTTCATGTTTGGATGTTTATGAAGTAAGGTCTCCAGAAGGTAAGAGGCTTTGGTGGCTATTTTGTTTTGAGGATCTCCTAGTTTATTTACCAGCTGCACAAGAAGAGCTTTCTCCTCCTCTGGCTTGTTAACGAGAAGTTCATAAGCAACTGCAAGGGCTCGAGCCTTAGTTGCCACCAGAGAATCGTGGGTCAGTGTTTCTAATACCTGCACAAATTCTGCCACCAAGTGTTTCAGTTGATGCTCAAAGTACCATAATATCAATCGCCTGTCCCTTGAATCTCTGTTGCCACTTGAAAGCTTCTCCAGTGTGTTGAAAGGATGTTGAGAGAAAGTGTAGAGTTTACGATTGTCTGGTAAAAGATCTGAGAGGAGAAGCTCCTTGAAAGTATCCAAAGCCATTAGGCTCTGACGCCTGCTGCCCTTCTTTTTTATAAGGTTCACCAAGGTCTCAACTAATTGGAGTGTGTGGACAGACCCATCTTGGATAAGAAGGGTCATGGCTGCCATTCTGTCAGCTAGCGTACCTGATGACACAACAGTGTTCATCCACGCTGAGGAGGCCCCCTTCTGAAGATTTGTCTTACGCTTATACAGGTCTGCCTCCTGCTGATACAACCTTTGGGCTAAGGCTTTATACTGTGATACAAACACCTGATTTTGTTGCTCAGAAGAGAATTCACTGGTGTACTCGAGATCATACCATTTGCCCCCTGGTTTGATCAGCAGTACTTGCCTAGGATGAAATTCAAACACCTCCTCTTGTTTCTCTTTCTTTACTACTGGCACGGTAGGAATATGCTCTTTATTAGGCTGAGATGGCTGCTTCTTCCCACCTTTGCCATTATTTATCTGTGCTTTTCCTTTTTTTTCTTTGACTTGATTTTCTTTCTTTCCTTCTGGGGAAGAGGCACTTGTGTCCTTTTTGCTGCTTTTCTCTTTCTTTGCTGGCTTGTCCTTTTTTTCCTTCTCCTCTTCCACTATGAATTTTTTTGAATATTTGCACACACCTAATGACTTAATAAATTCTTCTAGTTCCCCTTGACCCAGGTCATCAATTGCTCGTTTACCACCATCCACTAGATCCTCTGTCTCATCCAGAGCAGCCAGCATGACATAATCTTGCTGCAGGAAGCAAAAACACACGCACACAGAGTCACAGTCAAATAGGTATAAAATCAAGCAGCGACGCTAGCAGGCGCCGTACAGATGCTACGCTGAAGGAAACCACACATCGCGACCGCCGGGGCGGCTGTGGTTTTCCCTCACGGGCCAGTGCGGGGATTCGGAGAGCAGAACAGGCCAGGCGCGTGCCAGGGGACCACGGGCAAGACCGTTACACGGGCAAGAAGAGCGGCTCTGGCTGGGCGACGCGAGCTCCCTGCCGGCTGATTCCTCCGCCCCCCCCCCCCCCGTCACCTCCAGGCCGCGTCACTCCTCAGGCCGGCCGGAACCCCTCCGCGCGGGGGGGGGGGCCACAGGTCCGCGCGCCCCCCTCTCCGGCAGCTGTGGCAGCGGGGGGAGAGGAGGGGGCGGCTGCGCACGGCCGGGCCCCACGTGCTCACGCGCGTGCCAGCAGCGCGCGCTTCCATCCCTCCCCCGACGCCTTCTCACCTTGGTGCCCCCGAGGCGCAGCACTTCCTGCAGCGTGAAGCTGGCCTCGGCTCCATCCTCCTCCTCCTCCTCCTCCTCCTCCTCATCCGTCTCGTCCAGCTCCCTCAAACCCAACACCGCCGGCGCCGCCATCTCCTCTCCGCAGGTGGCTGACACCCCGCGCATGCGCTCTATCAACTTCCGGACGGAGCCGGAGGAAGGGGGCAGGTCCAGCAAGGTAGCTGAAGAGTGAAAAAGGTTCCAGTGTGTGAGAAGGGAGAACGGGGCGCCCATCCCCCTAGTCAGGGAAACCCTCACACCTGCAAGTTTCGCTTGTGCCCTGTCCCGGCCTAGGCCTCCGTCCCCTGCCTGTATTCGGGGCGGATGGAGCGTATGCATCAGCCAGGAAGTGCCAGCGTCAGGTCAAAGGTGGAAGGTCAAAGGGCAGGGGCGCTACAATCATGACCCGGCTGCGGGCAGGGCGCTGTCTGCTCGCGGCAGCCTTCGGTGTTTCCTGGCAGCAGCGACTTCTTCGTCACCATGGTAACAGCGGGGCCCAGCGCTGCGGCCCTGTCTCGAGGGAGCTCAGACCCCCCCCCCACCCCCCGCTTCTCCGCGTCCCGAGCTCAACGTGCTGGGCAGCCCCCGCGCTCAGAGCGGCCCCGAGACACGGACACCGCGGGGGCCGTGTCTGCAGCGTTTCCTCAGTGGCCGGCTGCCGGGCCCAGTCCTTAGTGCCCCCCACCTCCTTCAGCCCAGAGCCCAGCCAGCCCCGGGCCGCGCCCCGCCTTGCAGCTGGCCGGGGTCCCCCGGTGTCCAGTTACTCCCATCCTGAAAATCCTTCCTTGAGTGAGCGTGTCTGCGTGTTTTTCTTCCCCTAACGCTTCTCCAGTGGTCCCGGCTGCGTGGAGACGCCAGTGTTTCAGCGCCGGGAGCAGAGCAGAGGACAGCGGTCAGGTTACTCCAATGTTAAAGCATCTCATGTTCAAAATAAAGTCAACGGGCCCCATTACAGTCGCTGAGTATATGCGGGAAGTCCTAACTAATCCTGTGACGGTACGTGCACGGCATGGTGCTTCTGAATGCAGGTAGTGTGAAACAGGTAACATCCCAGCACACGGATGGGATAATCCTTAACATCTGATAAACTCCTCTCTTTCAGGGCATGTTTTTTGTTTCTTTTAACAGACAAGATAGATCAGCTCATAATACAGTTTGTAACCAAGCTGGTAACTGGTTAATGGTTGCCTTCACACACATTGTTTGTGCCCACATAGCACACTGTTAATTAGTAACCAACACAGCTAACAGTGGCACACAGTTGCCTTCCTGTAACTAGTTTGGGGAAGCTTTATTTGCGATGGAGATTTGAAGCTGGGGGGTGGTTTGCAATGTAGACCCCTGAATGTGCCTGTGTAATCAGGTGGTTTGGTCCTGCTCTCAACTCTCTGGGAATAGGACAGGACAGATGTCCCAGAAAGTGTTGCCAGTGTCACATTGTGTGTGTGCTTTTCTTTAGAGGAAAAATAGGATAATATATGCTAGAATTACACCACTGCCTTTGGGGAAACTGCACCACAAAACAATTACAACATTGATTTTTATTACTGAGCCTGTTACTTCACCTTTTTATGAGTCCCTAGAAATCTCAAATTGACAGTCTTCTGTATGACACTTAACTTTTTATGATCATTTGATCACTGGGGGTTAAAATTACAAAGTTCTCAATTTCATTTGAGAGAGGACAGTCTGATTTGTACAGCACTCAAAATTAATTATTTTGCAGACTGTACAATCAACTAAAGAAGAAGTCATTCTTCACATCACAGCTAAATTGAGCTTTGCCTTAATAAAGGAAATTAACAAGGTGGAGGAGGAGATGGTGCCAAGCTACCTAGAATAGAGACACCTCCAATAAGATTTTAAATAGCTACATGGCTAGTAAGGAGAAATTCGATTGCAGGTACTTTTTCCAGAGATATGCAGCTGCAGATAGCAGTGCAATTGCAATTGAGAGGTGTGCATCTCAAATTATAAAGGAAAATTTAGCCAGGACTGAGGAAAATCTCACTAACAAACCCTCCTCCCATCTCTCACCTGCCTCCCCCAACTGAATGATCACAGCATTTTCCAAGGAGGGAATTTTTTTGTGTAGTTTTCCTAACATCTGACACTCATGACTATTTCTGTAGGAGACCCAAATGAGTGAAACTTTAAGTTTTAACATTTACTCATTTTCTTCTACAAACCCATGTTCATTTCATATTTTTTCCTTGATGTAAAATTTGTTGTTACATCAATCAAACCCTCACCATTTTCCATAGGAGGAGTTTTGCAGGGTATTTTGGATTTGTTTAATATTTTTGAGCATTAAAATGACTATATTTGTTCAGTAGACTGGAAAGTGGTTTATTTTTTAAAGATCATGGGAATATGAAGGCTTATACATCAGTAATCAGAAAATAAATGATATTATTCATTTCTCTCTTTATTTTACTTAGGGTTACTATATGCACCATGACATGCTGGGAGAAAGAGGGGATTTTGTTACATCACCTGAAATAAGTCAAATCTTTGGGGAGGTAATAAATAAACATTTTTTTATGTTCCTTTCATCCTTAAAACATACTGTTACAAATACAGTTTATGAACATGTGGTCGTATATGTTACCAGTGCTGATAACATTTGTTGAGAAACAAAAGTAAACAGACATCTAAAAAGTGACTTTGTTGAAAGAAAAAAACATTAGGGGCCTTCACATGTATTGTGTATATATTATTTTCATACCAAATTTGTTTGGTTCATAAGCAAAAAACTCTTGTAACTTCCAGGCTTGAACTCGGAACACAGCTTGATTTTTAGATCCTATGCTTTCTGACTGATGTGTCATTACTAGTAAGAAACAGTGTACGAGCCAAATTCTGCTTTCAGTTGCACTTATGTAAAGTTATTGTAGCAGTGATTGTTGCCTATGTGTAACTAAATTGGTATCCGCAAGTGACTTGCATTTGATAGTTAGTTAACAATTTTTTTGATATACAAGCCAGAAAGAATCCAGCTCAATCTCCCAGAGCTGTTGTAGTTCTTCAGGGCTGACAGGAATCAGATCTGCTCCCTTGAGGTTCAGGAGTCACACTGGCTGCTTAGTAAAAGAATGAGATTTTTACATAGCCACTTTTCAGTGCAGAACCATGCTGTAAGACTGGTAAAATAATTCAAATGTTTTGATTTCTATAGGTGAAATGCAGATAATATGTATCACTAATGCTATAAATTCTAGTAAGTTTTGTGTGTTTTCTTCTCAACAGTTAATAGGAATATGGTTTGTTAGTGAATGGATGGCCACTGGCAAACCTAAAACTCTCCAACTGGTGGAACTAGGCCCAGGTAGGGGCACTCTTACAGATGATATTTTGCGGGTACGTAAAAAATATAATAATCTCTTTATATCTGAGTTTACTAGTTTGGGGTTCTCTTTGGCTCTCACAGCTAACATATTGAAACCTGAAATCAGAAAGGAAATTCCATAATATGTGTTGCAACTTCTTTATCTACTGAATGCATTTTGGTTACTAGACTACAACATTGGATTTTACTTTAGAATATCTCTCTGTATTCCTATTACTTTGGTGAGGAAACTGGGGGGCTCAGAAGTGAGATGAGAACACTGGATTCCAGAAGAATTGTGCAGATCTGTCACTAATCCACTGTAATATACCACTACATTGAGGGAGAGAGTAAGAATATCCCATTACAATGTACTTATAGAAAAGAGTTACCCTGGGTTGTAAGTAGTTTTATGTGACTGTTGCTGATTGTAATTAGGAGGTCCTAATGTGAGCTACAGAAATAGGACAGTATTACAGGCTTGAACCTCAAGAGGTGCACAGCGTTCTGAACTCAATATTTACTCCAGTGGGAATGGCAGAAGCTCATCACTTTTTGGGATATCAGCCCCTTTCTGATGTAATGCCCATTTCTCAGTCATTCACTAATAAGTACTAATTAAATTACAGTAACTCCACACTTAAGGTTGTAGTTATGTTCCTGAAAAATATGACTTTAAGAGAAACAGTGTTAAGCAAATCCAATTTCCCCATAAGAATTAATGTAAATGAGGGGATTAGGTTCCAGGGAAAATTTTTCACCAGACAAAAGACCACACACACACACTATAAGTTTTAAACAAACAATTTAATACTGGTACACAGTGATAATGATTGTGAAGCTTGGTTGAGGTGGGAGGAGTCAGAGGATGGGATATTTCCCAGGAAATGCCTTACTGCTAAATGATGGATTAGCAATTGGCTGAGCCCTCAAGTGTTAACTGACACTCTACAAGGCAGCAGGAATGGAAGGAGGGCAGACAGACAGACACACACCATGTGTATGTGAGAGAGAGAGAGAGAGAGATGCACATTTCTCCTCTAAGAATAGGGTCAGCATACTTAAGTACACTGCCTTGTTAATTAATCAGCTTGCTGAGACCATCTGCTGCCAGCAAACTCCCTCCGTCCTGAGCCCTGTCATGTGTCCTCCCTGCTCTATGAAAGATCGGGTAAGTGGGGTGAAGAGGTGAGGGGGACACTCACATTAGCCCCCCTCTTCTTCTCTCCCCCTCCCCCTGCACAGCAAGCAGGAGTCTCAGGGAGCAGCTCCAAGGCAGAGGGCAGGAGCAGCACTTGGCAGCGAGGGGAAGGACAGCTGAACTGCTGGCAATTGATAGCCTGCTGGGCAGCTGCTGCATAGGGAACTTAGGGGAGTGGGGAGCTGATAGGAGGACTGCCTGTCCACCCTGGTTCCAAGCCCCCACCAGCTGGCTACAACAGGCTGCTCTTCCTACGATCAGTGGACAAAGCAGGCAGCTGCCAAATGACGTTAAAAGGGAGCATTGCACAACTTTAAACGAGCATGTTCCCTAATTGATCAGCAACGAAGCAGCGTTAACCAGGACGACTTTAAGTGAGGAGTTCCTGTACCAACCAAAAGGAACATTATTGGAATTCAGTACTCCAGGGAAAATATTGGGAGCTCTCCTTCCTTTATTCACAAACAAAAGTTAAATGTAATAATGATTGTGGGGTGTATGATGTACATTGTTCTCATGTATCGTACTGTAGAAAAATCAGAGCTTGCTGGTGAACCACTGCATTCCAAAAGCAAAATTTGCTGTAGGTGTCAGAGAAGTTGCTGCTTCATGCCAGACTCCTGTTACTCTCAATAAGCTTTCGTTCATTCCCACTTCTTGAGGATGTGGGTCTGCGTTTCCATCCTCTAGTTCAGTGGTTCTCGCGCTGTGGGTCGGGATCCCATTTTAAGCGGGGGTTGCCAGGGCTAGCTTAGACTTCCTGGGCCAAAGCTGAAACCTGAGCCCCACTGCCCAGGGGCAAAACCAAAGTCCAAGGGTCTCAGCCCTGGGCAGTGGGGCTCAGGTTACAGTCTTCTGCCTGGGGCTGAAGCCCATGGGGCTTTGCTCCCCCTCCCCCACCACCCAAGGCATGGGCTTAGGCTTCGACATTGGCCTTGCCATGTAGGGCAGTAGGGCTTGGCCCCTCTTCTTGGGGTCATGTAGTAATTTTTGTTGTCAGAAGGGGGCCCGCAGTGCAAGGAAGTTTGAGAACCGCTGCTCTAGTTTGAGGAGGAGTTTTGTAGACTTTTTTTTTGGTTCTGCTTCTGTTGAAGCCAATGGCAAAGTTCCCCTGACTTCAATGGGAGCAAAATTGGGAGCTCCCTTTATTGTAAAAGAACCCTGCACTTATGGGGCAGCGGGGAAGAGAGGGATGGGGGAGAGTTACCTTTTCACTTTGGACTGTGCTTTTTGATTTTTCCCTCATGGCCACATTGATACCATTATTGAATATGCACTATGGGATAAAGACATGCAGCTTTCTGTTATTGCTGCTGGCTAGTGACCTGAACTAACAAACACTCACATAAGTAAGGGTGACAGGATCAGGCCTTAGATGAGCTAGCTGAGTACTCTCCTCCCCAGAGACTAAGGATGAAATTCTGGTCTCATTGAAGTCAGTGAGTCCAGGATTTAACCCCAGATATGCTCCCTTCACATTTTTCAGTCTCCAGCAGTACAAGCTGTTGAAATCAACTCCTAACCCAAGTTTACAGGACTGCAGCACACAACTGCCTCTAACAGAATTCCTCTTTCTCTGTTTACAGGTCTTTAACCAGCTTGGCTCTCTAGTCAAACAATGTGACATTTCTATTCATTTGGTGGAGGTGAGCCCCAGACTAAGTGAGATCCAAGCATTGACACTGACAGGCGGGAAGACACAATCAGAGCTTGATGTTACTTCCCCTGTCTACATGAAAGGCATTAGCAAGGCGGGAATTCCAATCTTCTGGTACCGAGAGCTACAAGATGTACCACAAGGTAGGTGTGATTTTTTTTTTTTTTTATTCACTCATTTGTAACCTTTTTATAACTGAACTTCTCTGCAGTGTGGCTATGGATAGAAAAGTAATTCTGTATAAAAGAGCCTTTACTTCTTTTGGGAGCCTGAACAAGATTTGAGCCCAAAATTTCTTAAGTGGTACTGATTCTGATGTCTTCCATTTGTGGATGCCCATCTTGACGCAGTTTGTGCCTATTCTTCAGATGTGGTGAATGCATACAGCTCCCATTGACTTCATCTGCATTTTGTGGGTGCCTGGCACTTTCAAAAATCAGGCTCAAGCTGGCAACCCAAAAACAGGCATTCAAAGACAGTGGCCACCTTTAAAAATTTGGACTCTAATGTATCTGACTCAGTCACATAAAAATGGGTTATAATAATAATAGTAATTTCATCTCTCAGTGACTAGCTGAATTCATTACTGTTTATAAAGTCCATTTTGATCCCTGAATGGAAGGCGTTGTTAGAAGTAAAAAGTACTACTGTTAACAACTTTTTATGTTGAAACACTGACTTTTATTTTTTTTTATTTTTTTTAAAACAGGTACCAGCTTTTATTTAGCACACGAATTTTTTGATGCCTTGCCAATACATAAATTTCAGGTACATCTACGAGCCCATTGTGTCTGACTTTCTGTTTAAGGGACATGTAGTATATGGAGGAATAAAACTAATTACCAAGCCAGACTGGGGCTTATTTACTAACCCCACCACTTACAAATATATTAAACTGTAACTGAATTTGGAAGACCTATTGTACTTTAAATGAAGAAAAATCAGGATTGATAAGACACTATGTTGTATGTATGTTTTATTGAAAAAAATAAAAAATGACTAAGGTTTTAGGAGAGACTTAAATCTTTCCAGATTCTTATGGGAATAGTTTGCTTAGATAACTTGAATAAAATTCTGGAGATGGCTGTTCATATGAATTTGGCACTAAAGTGCCAACTCTTAAACTTACTCTTCCATGGATGTACTTAAGCCTGCATTTATTGACCTTCAAAGTATTCTACCAGACCAGGCTTTCCCTAAAGACAGTTGGCTGGGGATTTGGGGTAGATATTGGTCCAGTGTACATTTGATACAGTTATGAAAACATACAAGCATCTCTGTATTTTGATAAATCTTTAGTTAAATCTAACAGATACATAGACTAATGAGTTCTGATGGGCTACTGTTTGGAACATCAAATACATATTTTTGGTTATTAAATAGAGAACAGAACAAGGATGGCGCGAAGTGTTGATTGATATAGATCCAAAAGCTCCTGACCAATTGCGGTTTGTTCTGGCACCATCTGCCACCCCTGCTACAGAATACTTCATACAGGTAAGAGTGTCTGCCTGAATTGCATCAGGTTAGCAGTGCCGTAATCTTTCAAGCATTTGATTATTATTGATTATTTCTGTGATTCCCAGAACATCTTCATCTGAGGATGTTCTACTTCATACTAGATCGAGTGAGTGTGTTGGCCTCATATAAATCACTGCACAGGTTTAAGTTTTAGTGTTTCAGGAAAAATGTTGAGCTTTGTTCCTCATGAGTAATAAGTAGGAACATTTAACAGTTAAACCTTACCGTCAGCTTACCTCTCCTTTTCCATATGTAATGCTGGCTGCGAAGGTGCTTGCAAAAGACTGTTTGCTCACGTGAATGTTCAAGCTGGTATGTCTTTGTGAAGTTAGTAGCAATAACTCGAATACATTATTTTGTTTGGTTTTGCATTACGATAGTCTTGGCCTGTTCTGTGAAGTGCTGTATGTACACATACTCCCCCGCTGTCTCTCCGCAGCCATGCCGCGCATGGGCAGCACTCTGGGGGGCAGGGCTGCACGGCAGCATGTCTGACTCTTGCTGCTGCTCTGAGCAGCATGGTATAGGGGTCAGGGCCAGAGCCAGGGGGTTGGATAAGGGGGAAGGGAGTCCCAGGGGGCAGTTGTATGTGGCAGAGGAGTTCTGGGGGGAGGGGAAATAGGCAGGGTTGGATGGGGCCTGGGAGTCCCAGGGCTCTGTCAGGGAGCAGGGGTGTGGATAGGGAAGTCAAGGGACAGGGAATGGGAATCATTAAATTCAGACGTGCAACAGTATGCTTGCGTGTTTTGCTGAAATGCGGTTAGATATGCAATATCCAATCTAAGTGACTATCTGCATTTTTCTAAACCAGTATCAGCTTTTAAAAACAAAGTTACATTTTCTGAGTGAAGCAGAATTTCCAACTTAAAACTGCTTACAAAAATATTTTTGGGTTAAGACCATGAAGTGAGACATTTCATCTGAGGGGGTCCGTGTGTGTGTGTGTGTGTGTGTGAGAGAGAGAGAGGGAGGGGTAGCTGAAGTAGTATTTTCAACCTCTAATTATAACGGCATAGTAATGACAACCTGATGCTAGTATGGATTTTCATTAAAGAATTTTCCTTATCCCATTCTGGGGCGAGTAGGTGGGAAAGTTGAGTTGTACATTGGGGTTTTTTCCACTACTTCTCTATCACCACAATACACTTCTCATATAAATTATTAACTGAGAAAGCATTGGCCAGAACCAGCTCAAGAAACTGCTAGAGTAACCTAGAACAGCTGAATATGGGGTATGACCCATGTATGACAAAACATTCTGAGAACAGGTACAAAACAGAAACAAAGACAAATTTTTCCCTCCAAATCAGTTAGTTTTTTTATGTGGATTTATGCATTTAATCCTTATATCCTGCATTAGAGTGGAGAAGCAAGAGATCATGTGGAAGTCAGTCCTGATGCTGGCATCCTCATTCAGAGACTTGCCTGTCGTATTCAAGAGGATGGGGGAGCTGCACTGATTGCTGATTATGGTCACAATGGAACTAAGACTGACACTTTTAGGGTAAGTTTGATAGTAAAATGCTGTTCTCTTTCACTGCGTAATTCAATCAATTACTATAGAAAGTAGCCACAGTTCTGAAAGAGATTTGGCCAAGGAAGACCCATAGCTAAAAGCTATTAAAACCTTATTATACATTAGTCAGTGAAACTACTTTTGGGTGAGGGACTGCTTACACAAGTAGAAGTTGCAGAATTGGCCTCTAAATAAATATGGGGAGCTTCTTTCTAAAGGGAAGGGATGAGTGAGGTGGGCCCTTGTTTCTTTTATCATCAGTGAGTTTTTGTTTATGCAACTGGAGAAAGTAAACTTAAACAATTTGCCTGTCATGTCTTATTTCTTCTGATATTTTTGGCCTAAAGACAGACTGCCACCTATGTGTGCACTGGCTTAGGTTATCTTGTAACTTCATTTTTCAGAGTTTCCGCAGTCACAAACTTCATGATGTATTAATAGCTCCAGGTACAGCCGACCTAACAGCAGATGTTGACTTTAGCTATCTCCGAGCCATGACACAGGGAAGAGTAGCCACCTTGGGACCTCTAAAGCAACAGGAATTCTTAAAGAATATGGGTATTGATGTCCGGCTGCAGGTAGGGTCCAGCGATTGCATGTAGACACTATTACTAATACACACACACACACACACAGACTTCATAATGTCAGAGTATACTTACGAAGTTTGTGGACGATACCAAGCTGGGAGGGGTTTCAAGTGCTTTGGAAGATAGGATTAAAATTCAAAATGAGCAGGACACTGAAGAAATGGTCTGAAGTAAATAGGATGAAATTCACTAAGGACAAATGCAAAGTACTCCACTTAGGAAGGAACCATCAGTTGCACATATACAAAACGGGAAATGACTTCCTAAGCAGGAGTACTGTGGAAAGGGATCTGGCAGTCAAAGTGGATCACAAGCTAAATATGAGTCAGTGTAACACTTGCAAAGAAAGCAAACATCATTCTGGGATGTATTAGCAGGATTATTGTAAGCAAGACATGAGAAATAATTCTGCTCTGCTCTACTCTCTGCTGATTAGGCCTCAGCTGGAGTATTGTGTCCAGTTCTAAGCACCATAGTTCAGGCAAGATGTGAACAAATTGGAGAAAGTCCAGAGAAGGGGAACAAAAACTTAAAAGTCTAGAAAACATGATCTATGAGCAAAGATTGAAAACATTGGGTTTGTTTAGGCTGGAGAAGAGAAGACTGAGGGAATATAACTTTAAGTACATAAAAGGTTGTTAGAAGGAGGAAGGGAAAAAAATTTCTTCTTAACCTCTGGGGATAGGACAAGAAGCGATGGGCTTAAATTGCAACAGGGGAGGTTTAGGTTGGACATTAGGTAAAACATCCTACTGGTCAAAGTGGTTAAGCACTGGAATAAGTTGCCTAGGGAGATTGTGGAATCTCCATCATTGAGGATTTTTAAGAGCAGGTTCGACAAACACCTGTCAGGAATGGTCTAGATAATATTTAGTCCTGCCTTGATGCAAGGGACTGGACTAGATGACTTCTCAAGGTCCCTTCCAGTTCTGATTCTATCCTTTTGCTACAATAAGCATTAATTAAAAGTGGTTTTTATGTAAAAGCTGCCTTGTTTCTATATACTGTCATTTGATTATACATTTTATTAAAATTTATTTTTAGTTATGATCTGTAATCAATGGTATCTTACATTTTAAAAGTAATTTTAGGTAACATTTATATTCCATTCAGTATAAGGCCTCATTTGGATCTCACCCATTACACACAGATTCTGTCTCCTGATCTTCCTAGTATAGAAGGGTTATTTGTGGAAGGAGGAGGTACAGGAGCAAAGGCGTAATAAATGTTGTTTGTTTTCAGGTGCTATTGCAGAATTCAAGTGACACAGCAATGCACAAACACTTGCTTCAAGGCTATGATATGTTAATGAATCCTAAGAAAATGGGGGACCGCTTTAATTTTTTTGCCCTGCTGCCGCATCAGAGACTTGCACATTCTGATCAGAAAGTGAATCCACAACACTCACAATCTCTTTCCGCATCTGTTGCTGGATTTGGTGAACTTGTCTGGAAGTAAAGCCAAAGATTAGACACTTTGTATAATTGATGGGAGCCTGCCAGTAACAATTAGTCACAGTAAAGAAAATGAAGTCTATATGCATTTTATAGTATTAAATATTAAAGGAAATAAACTATTCTTGTAGTGGAGCCCTTGTCTTGTATGTAACCAGGATTTATTTAACTGGTTATGCACTACCTTTGTGCTGATGTACAAGCACAGAAAATGTACCATTGTTCTGGCCTGCTGCTTTCCCAGACAGCTTCTTTGTGCTTCTGTCTTAAGTATATACCTATGGTTTCCTTGGAAGCTGAGGCAGCGTTGAAGGCCCAAAGATTTTTTCCCCAGCTTCTCAGCAATTTCCCTGGTTATACCCCTCTTATCTGCCACCCTCCTTTTCACCACACACAAGCTGCAGTGATAAATCCATACAATGCTTATCTGTTGTGGATAACTGAGTTACTGTAATTGACTAAAATGACCTATATGTAAGCTTACATCAAACTGAACAAATTTCAACAGTTCCTATACAAGAAACGTATACACAGTAAATGAGAGCAAACTGTTTGTTCCAGGGGATTTTTACTTTTAAAACTTTGTGAATGATGTACCTGTGAAATCAGGTTTTATTGTATGTGCTTGTTGATGTACAGCCATGATCACTGACTGCAGTGGTGCCTAACAGCCCACCAGAGTGTTTCATCAATACTAACCGTTATTTGTTTTTAAATAGGTTGTTTCTATGTACAGTATTCTTTAAGTACATACGAAACAAGCAGAACTTAAATATAAATCAATAGAGATGACTTGAAATCTTACTAAAATATGTAGAATCTGTTTGGTCCCCCAAGGTTGTGTGTAGGTCTACATGGCCTTCCAGTGTAATAAGGTTGACCTAGTGGTCAAAGTGACAAAGGGTCCTGTGCCACCTTAAGGATGAACAAAAGTCTTTTTGTTAGTCTATAAGGAGCCACAGGACCCTTTGTCACTTCTGCAAATTCAGACTAACACAGCTACGTCTCTGATTCTAGTGGTCAAAGTAAATTACTACTGTTCCAGGAGTCTCGCTTCTCTTTTCCTGGGAGAAAGCTGACACACTTCTACGGTTGCAATTTTCTCAGTGTAGCTGGCCCAAGGTGGAATGAAATTGTTGCCTTCTAAGGCAGACCTCTGTGCAAGTGGTGTCAACTGCAACAAAGGGTTAGATGAATAAAGCACTTTACCATAAACGGGTTCCATTATACAGCCAGTAAATAGTATTTATTTGGCCACATTTTCCCACTGCTTGCTACAGTCTGAGTGTACTTTTAACACTAAAGTTACATTCATGCTGCAATAGAATGCACCTTGATATGTTTATTCTATAGAAGCATTTTACTTTTCTCACTGTTCTAGGGCTTACACTGTTACTGCCTATTCTGTAATGCACAAAGGAATGACTAGTGACCAGAGGTAGCTGAACTATGACAGTTCTAGAAGGTGAAAGTAAAATTGCACAATAACTTTGCTTATTAAGAGGTATTGTCAAGAAGATATACTTGATCTACATTAACAGTGTTTGATGTAACAAGACAGTTGGGGAATATTCTGTGGATTCTAAATATGTATGTTTGTTTAAAACCCAGCACTCATTGTCAGTGATTCTCTAAAGCCGTTTTTAAGAAGTCAACTATTTTTGAGCGATCTGATGGGGGAAAGAATAGTGTACCTTCCACAGCAGCAGTTGAGTAAAATGCTGTTCCCACAGCTGTGCTCACATCAGTGGTCCTAGCACACAAACAAGTAACTACACAGACAAGTTGTTTTTAAGGACATCTTAACACAGGGGAAGGAAGGGAATCCATGTAAATGGAGAACGACAAATCTGATAGGGAAATAAATTTTATTTTCAAGCTTAGAGGATATTTACAAACAATGGGATGTATAAAAATATAAAAAAAGTACTTGACTGTCCTTTTGAGGCTACAAATTTTACTTGAGCTTTTTCTAGCATCATGCTATTTCTTGCATGAATGCAACTTCTTAATTCAGAACAAGTTAATTATTATGTAGCATTGGGTACAAATTCATCTGGAGCAACTGATTATTATAACTCCAGGTTCTTAGTGATTTAAAGCTTAAAATTTAATAAAAAAGGTTTTAGGCTTTCATTAAAAAAGTTAGAGTGCAAGCTGTGCAATTCATTTCATGGCTTGTAAAATGTGTGTAATAACTATCTGCATAATACAAATGTTCCAGTTATTTTTCATCTTAAGCATCAAGCCACAACAGGGTGTGTATTGCTATAGTACTGGCCCATACCATAGGCGTTCTGAGGCTTGAAGTATTTTACTTATCTTAATAGTGTACCAGTGATCCAGGAATGCACACACTGAATTTATTGCTATTAGAATATGGCTACTTAATTCTACAATTCATTAGTTTTGAAATCATGGATGAGGATTTTAAACAACATATCCTACTGCTATGGAATTCACTGCAGAAGGATTAGAGAAAAGGGCAATAACTTTGGAGCACACTTTTACTACTAATTTGAATAGGGTTGTTTCCAGTGTATTGTGGGGTGGAGGGAGGAATCCTCAACTTCACGTACCTGTTTCCAACCCCAGAAGTCCAAAGGGCTTTAAAAGTTTATGCTCCAAAAGACAGACAATTTCAATTCTCATTTTGTTTTTAAACCTAAATTGGGAATATTGAATAGGTCTCATTTTGTGTTTTAAAATAGAAACAGACCTCACAGGAAGCGGAGGGAGGGCAGTTAGGCTTCCTCCTCCTCCATGGATATCACCATCTCCTCCAACCCTGCTAAGAATGTAACAGCCATCCTGGGTCAGACTAAAGAACCATCTAGCCTAGCATCTTTTCTTCACCAGTGGCCAATGCCAGGTATCCCAGAAGGAAAGAACAGAACAGGTAATCAAGTGATCCATCCCCTGTCACCCATTGCCAGATTCTGGCAGAGGCTAGGGCCACCATCCCTGCCCACTCTGGCTATAAGAATGGCCAAAAGCTATTGTGCTTTTCAGGCACCTGACCTGCTTTAAAGATGTTTCTTTAAATGTAACTGAAAGCCCTGAAATGCCTCAACTCAGCAATGTAAGATCAAAGTTTGAAAGCCCCAACCATGTCTGAAGCACTACAGTCATAAAAGGCACTATGCCCAAATTTCAGAGGTGCTAGAGAAATGGTGGCAGCTAGAAGAGAGTGTCACTTACCTCTCCAAATCTGGCTGTGACAAACTTTACGGCTTAGGCTACCTCAAAAATTAAAACTGCAATTGAATTAGCATGGAAGCTGTTTCAGTACTCTCTGTGGAGGGTTCAAGCCTGAAATTTCCCCCTCAATGAGGCTGCAGGGTTAAGAGGACAGATTCGGTCTCCTACTACAATTCCTTTATACTCTTCCAGCACCACAAAAGAGACAGAACAATCCCCTGGAGAATGCCCATACCACTCCTGCATTTGGGGAAGCTCTATGCCAACCCCCTGCACAAATCTCAGAACGGGGGCATGGCAAGGCAAGAGTGCATCAGGATGGAATGGCCAGAAGGCTTTGACATTGGTGGCTGGAGCGATTCTGCCAAACATTAGAGCAATCCTAGAAGTAGGCCAGTATCCCAGATGTGCAAAGGTGGCACCTTGTATTTTCCACTAGTGAAGTTATAGTACAGAATCTGGCTCTAAGTTTTTAGTTGCTAACAGCCTAGATACCTATGAAATGCAGCAGCTAGGCTAAAGAAAGGCAGGCAGGAAGAGAGTCGATTATGGGCCCTGTTCGTCCCTCAGATACAGTTAGGCAGTTTCCACCAACTTCACTGCCAGTTCACTTTTGTATCTAAGAGAAGCTCGCAACTTTGAAGCAACCACGGAAAATCATAATGAAAATGCATCAGTCCAGGCACAAGTCTACTCATCCACCATGATTTTGATAATTACAATTAAAAATATTGTAATCAGCATACTAAAAAAATTACCTCACCTAGAAGAGTAAGGAGACCCCCAAGGCTTCAATTACCTTTGCAGCTGAAACCTATAGAATTTACATTTTAAAAAAAATAAGGACATTACCTAAAGTCAAATTTTTCTTATTGGACTTACCTGGAATATGCACAGCCTTGCATCAACTCCCAGTGATACATGGCTGAAATTTCCTCAGAAACTCACAACTTTAAGTAAATGGAGGCCTCCATTTAATATAGTGGGCATAAGCTTTCTTCTTGAAGCATGGCAGACTAACTGCCAAACTATCCTCCTGCACCATCATTTCAGAAGGAAACTTCTGCTTCCCTCTGCATTTGGCCACAGTTCTCAAGATGTGGCTGGGTATGTTTAAATGGAAGTTTCTGTTAAGAAGCTAAATTAAGAGTTGGTTTAGGACTCCTAGTTTCATAATCTGTAAAGTTTAGGAAGTGGGGAAGAGGTGGAATTGCAGGTTAAAGACTGGAAGGCAAAAAGTGGTAGGCTGAAATAGGACACAATGCCTCTTCCTCCTGTTAGTTCATGAATTCTGCTGCCCTGTTGGCAACAGTTTGTGGCAACAGCTCCAGCCCCTTTAACTCTGACTCAATTTTGATTTTTTTCAACAGGACTCCTAATTAAGCGTGTTCAATAGCAACTCTCGAGCCTCATTTTCTATCAGGCCACAAACCACTGCAGACAGGGTGAGTCCGGGGAATCTAAAATGAACATAATATATGTTTTTAAAAGTTACTCAGAACAGTAGAGGAACTGTGTTTATACTTTTCTTTACTATTTTGCATATCCTGCTAGAAACTATTTTTCCACAGTGGAAGGATATGCTACATAAAAGTAGTTATGTTATTTGTGCACTACTTCAGTGGTTTTAAGACAAAACGCCTTTGTTACACACCCAAAACACATCTCAATCTTGCATATTAATGCACACCCTGTTGTGGTTTATTGCTCTGTTGTAACAGACAATATTGAGGGCTACCATAGCTTTTTGATTGTCAGTCAGCATTCAACAGAAATATGAAATTCGGTGTTACTATCTTATCTTCAGACATCTGGAGAAAGATCCCTCAATTATATGAGGGCAAAGAAAGTCAAGCATTCAACTGCTTAAACAGTGGTGAAATGAGCATGTTCCTTTACCTTAATTGTTTTAGCATACTGGTCTACCACCACTCAGTCTTTTAAATTAATCCTAATCCAGCATTTTCTGTTGTGATTTGGTCAAAGTATACAGTTTTGATTTCTTTTTACAGCCTCTTTCCACAATATACAAACTAGGAAAGTGGAGATGTATCTAAATACCAGAAAACATTACTCTATGACTTAGTAAATAAGGGACTAGGAAACCATACAAAAATTGTTTCATTATTGCATAGGCTACAAAAAAACACAGAAAACTCTCCTCATGCATTCAGTCTGTATGCATTACACCACAGTATCATCATCTGTAACCATACAGCTAGTGAAATGTTACCCAAGCTGCTTATCCCATTGCCAGATCACATTTAGTTCAAGAAATCAGAGATGAAGAAAAACTTGTTAGGTCATTTTGCCCATCCACCTGCCAGTGCAGGATCCTTCATGGTTTTGCAGATTGAATCATCTGAAGAACATTCAAAGAGCAATATCTGTCCAGAAAAGTATCAGCATCAGTTTCTGTCTGAAGCACCTTTCTGTAATGAAGTTCGCACAGTGAATATTAAGGGTCTTCTTCCATATCATCTGGATTGGGGGCCATAATGAAATGTTTGGGGTACACAAGGTTGTGTTCGTAAGCATGTTCTTCCCAGCGAGCATCATCACTCTCATGGGTAATGTAACGCTCTCCAATGCGAGTTTCAAACTCTCTAAGATCAAGCCAAGTCTGATAATCCTTTAAAAAAATTAAGGTGGATGGTTTATGAAACCCATGGCAGCATAACGGTCATACAAATCAAGTTAGCAATTCAGTACTTTTACTTTAATACGACTGGATGACTACGGTCAACAAGATATAGTGTAAAACCAAACAGGATTAGCTTCACTTGAAGGGGCTTGAGTTGAAATAAGTTAAACCCTCTGATTTCAGTAAAAGTACTACATACAATTTATGAGAATGTAATGATTCCAAGACAGACATTTTTCAGATATATGTAAAAATCCTGTCCTTTCAGTTGAAGTACTAATTCCATCAAATAATAGATGAGAACTGAGGGAAAACCCACTCTGTCTTTGTGCAAAACTGTGAGATTATGTAGTTGTCAGACATCAGAAAGTAAAAGGGACTCAAGTGAAAACTGAACCAACACTTTCCTTCTACAAAACACACTTCACCTTGTCTTGCCTCCTTCTAAAATGAGACATGACATACATTCTGCTTTCATTCTCTACTTGAGAACAAATAGCTTCTCACTCTGCCATGCATTACAGGTGGAGCTGAGTGTTAATGTTTAGCAATACTAAGGGAATGAACTCTCCACACCACTGCCAGATAGACAGTAAAGAGTAAAAGCTGAGAGGCAGAAAAATTAAGAGTATCCTAGAGAACAAGAGGGCAAGATAAGATTCGGAAGGGCAGGGGGAAGGAACACACAAGGAGATAGGCAGAATCCCAGAAGTGGGAAGGGGAGATAGGAAGGACGCAGCAGGTAAGCATGGTCAATGAGGCTCGGTTCTTTCTCAGATTAATTCTAGTTGCCATCTTCATGGGTGTCCATTGTAAGATATTTTCATGATGTGGTGGTAAAAACAATCTTTACAAAGCCTTTGCGCTACTCAGTTCAAAATGTGATTCACTTAAAGGACACAGTTACATACTGCTTTTATAGAAAATAAGGCAGGCAATAACTCTTACCTGTAGCCATGGGTGACTAAGAGATTTGTCAACACTGTAACGTTTTCTCATCTTCACTTGAAGCAAATTGTTTATTAAATCAATAGCTGGGGCGGGGGAAAAGCCACAGAACAAATTATCAAAAATTCTACAGCATGAATACAAATCTGTCATCTCTAATGTAGTTTAGACACAACTATGACATTTAAGTGTTACCTAAAATATACACACAATATATATTATGTGAATCTTAGCCAAGCCAATGGTCTTTACAATAAGTTTTAACTCATGCTGGGAGAAAGCCAGAAAGGTAGTGTATTGTTTGTTTTTAAAAAACACACTACTCAAAATCGAGTTTACTGATTTACTCCAAATTGAATTTATTGATTTCAAATTTACTGTTAAAAATAGCGTACTAATGTGAGGGTAAAATCCTAGTCGAATGAAAATGGAAGCTTTGCCAAAAATAGTCCTAAATTAATAGGGATAAAGGTTTCAAAATGACTATTGTACTTAAGAACCTATGTATCATTAGAAATCAATGAGATTTAGCTCCTCAGCCACTTATGCTCTTTTGGAAAATGTATCTTGCTTCTTTTTAGAGTGCTCTCTCTTGACAGTAAGTTCCCACCATTCCACACTACTGTCAGACATCCCTTCAGGTCTTAAGTATATGCACCACTGATTTTATCATCATCGCCAATTTCACAGCTAGAGACAGGCCTGCTAAAACTCCAGCTCTGAACAACCTTAAAGCCTGCTAATATTTGATCCAGATCTGAATATCTTCACTCGCTCATCCCTATTTCATTATTGCACTGGACCAGAATGTTTGGATCCAGAATTCTAGTTGGTTTGAAACATCAGTCATGCATATATCAGTCCCAACATATAGCCATGCTGAATTTAACTTGTCATTAGCTTTCATGAAGAGTACACATCTTTACCTCCATCCCACCACTCTCTCTAACCAGCAGAAGATACCTAAACCCACATTTGGTGAGTTGATACAATAAGCCATTATGTCAAGTTCTATCAACAGCTTTCTGAAATCTAGTTATATCTACTGGTTCTCCCTTTTCTCTAGACCAATTGTTAAATGTAATCCCATTTGACATTGTTTATCTTTCAACAATTCATGCTGGCTCACACCTTTTATGTTTGACTCTTTGGTAGAGGCTTTCAGCTGTCAATTTTCACATTCCTGTCTGAATCAAACTCATAATGTAATTCAAAAATACCTGAATTCCAAAGAGTTAACGTTATAAAATGCTATAAAAAACAAGATCTCAAAAAAGCAAAAGCTCTCAAATTTCTTTACCTTCACTAGAAATTTCCTTCCAGGGGTTTGGTGGATACATAAATGCTGCATTTTGGATTTGGTCATTTATATCTTCATCCTCATTAAATGGGAATGTACCACTAAGGCTCACATAGACAATAACTCCTACTGACCACATATCCAGAGAGCGATTGTAACCTTTACTCCGGAGCACCTCAGGAGCAAGATAAGCAGGGGTTCCAACCACAGAGCGCCTGAAAGACTTTTCGCCTATGATGCGTGCAAAGCCAAAGTCACACAGCTTCACCTGTAAATAAAGACAGTACTGTTAACTGAAAAATCTCTGGTAGATCTCACAGAGGAGCAACTGTCCAAACAAGAAGTATGGTATCAGGCATCACACATTTGCTATTATTTAACTATTGCTTGCACTGGACAAATTGAAGCAAAAAGCAATTAGTCCTGTTCCTTCAGTGATGTCTCTCTACATATTTGACTTTGGAAACTTACTAGCAAACTTCAGAAAAAACAGACAGCTACTAACCTCTTCTGTAACTGTTGTTTTTTGAGATGTGTTGCACGTATCCATTCCACTTCACTGCACATGTCTAACTCACTTCAGGAATGTGCACATCCACTGCACCAGAATCAGAGATTTGTCCCACAGTGGTACCTGTCGGGGCAACACATGCACCCTCTGCTGCCCCATGATGGCATAAAGCCTAGAGCCGCCCCACACCCCTTCAGGTCCTCCTTCCTGGATAGACTCTGCTATAGAGGGTCAGGGGGAGAGGTCATGAAACGGACAGGTAGAAAACGTCTCAAAGAACAACAGTTACAGAAGAGTTTTGTAACTATTTTGTCTTGGAGTGCTTGCACACATCCATTTCACTTCAGGTGATTCACAAGCAGTTCAGTATGAAGGTGCATTTTGGAGTCTACCTGAAAAACAGAAGGACTACTCATCCAAACTAGGCGTTGTTTTTGGAATGCTGAGATACAGATAAGAAGTTGTAAAGATGTGCGCCGATAATCAAATCGCAGTCCTACAAATGCCTGCTATGTGTGCTTGAGCTAGAAAAACTGCAGAAATTGCCCGAGATCTTGCCGAGTGTGCCACCACCCTGCTTGTCAGGGTTATACTGGCAACGTCACAACACATATGCAAGAGGAAATCCACAATGAGATTCTCTGTGCTGGGACAAGAAGGGCCTCCATCCTGTCTGCAGCTGCTAAGAATAGCTGGGATGACAACCTAAACAATTTGGTTATGTCCAAGTAAAAACCTAACACCCTTCTGACATCCAAAATATGGAGTGTCTCTTCATCCCCCCAAGCCATTCCCCTCCCCAAGATTTAGTCAGGGGAATATAGTACAAATCATGGACAGGTCACAGGGCGTGAATTTTTGTTGACTCCCTGTGATTTTTTCATGACTTACTAAAAATACCTGTGACTATAACATAGCTTTACTGATGATGCTTGCGCTCTAGTCGAGTAAGCCTTGACTGTTGCCAGTAGAGGCACATTCGCTAGCTCGTAGCAGTATCGGATGCAGGCTGTGATCCAGGATGAAAGCCTTTGAGCAGATACTGGTCAGCCACCGCAACTAACAGCTGCATTCACTTGCAAAATATCTTTGTTCTGTCAATATAGAAGGTCACTACCCTCCTGACATCCAGGGCATGTAACCTGTGCTCCTCCTCAGATTTATGGGGCTTTGAAAATGAAAGCATTAAGAAAACGTCCTGGCTGGTATAAAACTGGGAAACCACCTTGGGTAGGAACACTGGATGCGGCGCAACTGGATCCTGTCTTTGTGGAACACCGTATAGGTCAGGTCTAATATGAACGCCCTGATCTCTGTCACTCTGTGGATGGACAATCACCACCAGGAACAAAACCTCCCAGGAGATAAAGAAGAGAGTAGGAAGCCAGAGGTTTGAAGGGAGGCCCCATGAGCCTCAACAGGACGGGATTCAAATCCCAAGGGACAGGGTCCTGGACATGAGAGTAAAGATGCTCCAGACCTTTTACGAACCAGGCCATCATGTCGTCAGTGAAGACTGACCTGCCTTGGAATGGAGGGTGGAAAGCTGAAATAGCAGCCAGATGGACCCTAACTGATGACAGGGACAAGCCCTGAAGTTTGAAGTGCAGAAGATAATCCAAGATAACCTGCAGCAAGGCCTGCTCAGTTTGGACATGTCATTCTAAAGCCCAGCACATGAACCTTTTCCACTTTGCCAGGTAAGTTGCTCTGGTGAAGGGCTTTCTGCTACCCAGGGAAAGCTGTTGCACCCAAGTCGAGCACTCCCGCTCTTCTGCGCACAGCCATGCAGTTGCCATGCTGACAAGTGCAACGCATCCAGGCTCAGGTTCAGGAGACTGCTGTGATCCTGGGACAGCAGGTCCAGCCAGAGAGGGAGTCGCAGTGGCACAACTACCAAAAGGTTCTTGTCTGGCAAGGCTACTCAGGGGCTATCAGAATAATCTCTGCTCTGTCCTGTTTGATGCTTGCGAGGATCAACAGCACTGGCAAGAAGGCGTACTTCAGGGCTCTGGACCCTAGCATCAGGAAATCATTTGACAGTGATGGACAGGGGTTCCCTTGCAGTGAACAGAACATGTGGGTCCTGTCAGAACAGGAAATTCCAAACAAGCCCATCTGGGGAGTTCCCCACTTTTGGAAGATCATACTGACCACCTTTGGATGGAGTGACCACTTATGGCGAGACAAGAAGGTCCTGCTGAGGCAATGTGCCAGCACATTCCTGGTTCCAGGCAGGTGCGCAGCTACCAGATGAATGGCATGCCACACACAAAGTCCCGAAGACTGAGAGCTTCTTGGCAAAGAGCTCATGACCTGGTTCCGTCTTGTCTGTTGATGTAATACATCGTGGCAGTATTGTCCATGAGGACATGCATTACCTTGCCCCTCAGGTGGGGCAAAAACACCTGGCAGGCCAGAACCACCACCTTTAGCTCCCTACATTAATGTGAAGGGCCAGATCGTCTTGTGGCCAATGGTCTTGAGTGCTGAGCTTGCCCAGATAGACTCCCCAGCCCAGGACCGAAGCATGTGAGACCAGGGTCAGCGACAGGGATGAGGCCGCGAAGGGAACACCCTCCAACACTGACCCAGGGTTCAACCACCACTTCAGGGACAACAAGATGTGATCCCGCATCCTGACTACCTGGTCTGTGTGTGCTGGGGGTGTAAACCAATGCCAGCCACGCTTGCACAAGCTGGAGGTGGAGCCAGGCATTATGGGACCACATATGTACAGATGGCCATGTGGCCCAACAACTGCAGGCAGGTGTGAATCATGGTGAGCAGTGGTTCTTCACACTGGAGATCAGGTCCAACACGGCCTGAAAGCGAGCCTCCGGAAGGAATGCTCTGGCTCACATGGAGCTGAATATTGCCCCGATGGACTCTATTAGTTGAGCTGGCCTTTAGATGGATTTTTTTCTTGTTTATCTACAGGCCCAGGTCACGGCAGGTAGAACACAACAGATCAAGGCTCCTTTGTATTTGTTTCTGGGACCTGCCCTTGATGAGCCAGGTCATCGAGATATGAGAAGACCTGGATGCTTCAACGTCTCAGGTAAGCAGCCACTGGTGCCATACATTTCATGAAGACCCTTGGAGCTGATGAGAAGCCAAAGGGCGGCACTGTAAACTGGAAATGGTGTTCACCCACTATGAAATGGAGGAACCATCTGTGATCTTGGAATATGGAAATAGATGTTCTTCAAGTCGAGGGTGGCATACCAGTCAAAGAGAGGTTACAGCTGGGACCAGATGTCTCCAGCATACAAAGAGAGACTACATTCACGAATACTTTTGAAAAGCTATGTGAAGTTAAACAGAACCAGGACAACCTGGCATTTGGTTGGAAAAAACAGGGATAGAAGAAATCAGACCAAGACACAATGGGTATTTTGTCCTTGACAAGGCAGTCAAACAGACTCCTCAGAATTTCCAGGCTGCCTAAAAGAACCCAGCAAAGAAGAAAAGCGAGGAGGTGGAGGTCTCCTCCCATTGTTTTTTCCCCCTTTCTTATGGAATTACTGTGCGGGAATTCTGCATCAATGAGTACACACAAAATTCATGTCCCCTGCAGATTTCTTTGCTTCCCTACAGAAAAATTATTTGTGACAGGAGAAGCAAAGGAAGCCACAAAAATATTATGCATCCATCCTCAGCAGTGAGGGCACGTCATTGACGGAGTCCAGAGCAGCTGGGCTGGGGGAGGACGGGACTACTTCTTCCTCTGCCAGAACCGGCCAAGAATCAGATCCACCACCCACCCCAGAAACCTCTCCAGCTGCACACCTCATACCCCACTACACTCTTCTCAGCCATGGGGGGTGGAAGGGTCACTATGCAGGGAGCTGCTTCCCGGCTGCCCAACCCCAAAGCATCCGGAC